>OU343225.1:29871288-29940874 GCA_910596185.1 Chrysanthemum makinoi | reverse complement strand
TTATATTAAAATATAGCGATAGTTTCAATGTGTTGAAAACAGACCTGAGATCCTGGTTTAGGTGTGTTGCATTTCCTCATATTGCAGACTGTTCTGAAGGAGATTTTGACATTTCCACATTTTGGGCATTCCCAGTCATTTTCTCGTGTTCCATCTGTAAGAAGCAAGTGAAAAAATGAAAAACAAATCAGAATTACAATCATCTGCTAGTATGTGTAGCAGTATATGAATAAGTTAGATATAACATACCTTTCTTTTGAGACGGCTCTTCTGGGAAAAATCCAGGCCGAGGTCCCTATAAAAGTTCAAAAACTAAATGATCGATCAATATAGCATCACATGTTTACTCGTTGCAATTAGAGGGTGTTTGTTGAGGTTAGAATCAAAACATATCTAAAAAAGACAGAGATGATGATCAACCATACTATGAAACATAAGCCTAAAAGCAAATAAGTCATAAGCCGGCTATATAACCCGAAACAAACGACCCCTTAGTTGATTGATATAACAAAATTCAGACATACCATGGCAGCCTGAGCAATAGGCAACCGCAAACCGAATTGTTCCATCAGCTGAGGTAAACCATACAACGCACCTGCAAAAAAGATGTAATTCCAGTTTCAGCAAGATGTCACATAGTAGCAGGTAGTGGTGTCGGGTTGGGTCAAACCGGTCGTGGGCTAAAATAACATCCGAACCCGACCCTATTTGAACTAGGGTTAGTTGGGTTCGGGTCCACTCGGGTCGGTGCTATTCGGGTTTGGGCAAGCCCGAATATGAGTAAAATGGTCATAAAATTGCTGTCTATTTGTTTAATTTAGATACAAAATTTAAAAACCATATTAAAAAAAAAAAAAATGTTAGCCAAAAATATCTAACCTGATACCAACCCTATTTAGCATCCGGGTTGACCCAAACAATCCGAATAAGATTATTGAACAAAATAAGTATCAGAATACCATAACTTCTAAACAACACACCGTAAACAATAAAAAGGGCCAAAAATCAACAAAAACACATACAAGTTCCTATCATGAGCCCACATGAATAAGCAGGTGTGGTAGATAGTTGCAAAGGACAGATGATAAGAGTTCCCTCCGGCAGATCGACTGTTGTAGTTTAATGATAAGCGAACCATCATAAGGAGGCATAGATGTTCCATTAAACGGAGATGCAGCATAAGATGTTACAAACCATATGCATTGAAGAGAGTGCAACGGAACCAGCGTAAGGAGAAGACGAGGAGTAGCCTTGTGGGGTTGGCATTTGCCTTGGAGCAGATTTCTGTAAAACAAACATTTTGTTGAAAGACTAATTAATAAACGCCTAATTTCTTAAAGCCAAAAAACGATAGCTACTGCGATATGTGTAACTTACTGTGTTATGATCAGCTTGTCTTGGCTGTGTACAGTTGCGCATATTGCAAGTTTTCAGAAAAGAAAATTTGACATTCCCACAGCTAGGACAGGTCTAGTCGTCTTCTCCATGACCACCTATATCATAATCACCACATAATAAAATTCGATACTTTGTTGTGACATGCAAGAATAAATACGTCTAAGGAATAAGTGCCATCTCATAAAAATTATATTTATGGGTCCCTATCTAAAGTAAGAAGAAAACAAATTTTATGCACAACTATTTAAAGGCTTTAGAAAACGTAAAGTTTTAGGTGTATTTTGAGCTCAAACAAATAGAAAACTAAATCACAATAGGATTTTTGTTTAAGTTATTTTTTGGCTTATGAGCTATTTGACTATGCTTATATCTCATACACGTACCATATTTTCCGATTTATTTATGTAGACTTGTGAGCTTATTATGACTTAAAGATGGAAGATAAGCTCACAAGCTTGTGAAAAGACGGATGAAGATGAGCTTATTAGATATAAGTTTCAACCAAATAAAATCATAAGCCAAAAATAAGATTAAACAATCGACCCCTAAGTTCAAAGTTTCACTTGAGTAACCTCCAATTAGTATAATTGGCAAAACCCAACCATTTTGCTAACTTTAAGCATCTATTAGCACACATTGTGTTATGCGCCAACCATGGTAATGTTTTTGTGGACTGAAATCACATGAGAACTAATGTAACATCTTGTATAAATTTGCGTTGTAGACATGTTAACTTTATCGAAGAACAAAGGACAAAATGCCCTTTTGCTCCGGAATACATAAGGGCAATTTAAAAAACAATATAATAATATCACAAATCCCCATAACTAACACCTAATTGAAACAACCACAAAAATCAATGAATTGAGTTGAAAAGTATACCTGAGAGCATCACAAAATCAGCAACTTTAGCTCATGATTAACCGAATCTATTTGAATCGTTAGGGTTTGTGTTTATGGATCGAATTTAATGAACCGAATCTAGTTGAGCTTATGAGATATAAGCCGAACCCAAAAAACAAAAAAACAATTGGCAAAACCCAAAAAAACAAAAAAATTGAGAGTGGTGGTTTTGGTGAATGGTGGAGATCAGAGCTGAGTGTGTGTTTGGATGGGATTGCCAGCGTGGCAACTACTCTATTTGTTTGAAAAAGTTCATTGCTTTTCTTTTTTTCTATCTTTGACACATTAGGGCATTAGGCTAAAGAGAGCAGTGGTTGAACCACTCACCGTCACCTAGGCCTGAGTATCGCTCCCCGGCCCCGACCAATCCCGACAACCGCAAGCACAAACCGGTTCCACCCATTAAGCTCTCGGTTCGGTTTAGGGACAGTTGGGATGGGACGGGATCGGTCGGTTTGATCGGTTTTGTTTGTTGTTTTTTGGATTTCGGCCCGTCCGACCGATCCCCAAGCCCGAATCCCGACTAACGGAAAACACACCGAGTCCCGACCCGTTTGAGATCGGTTCGGTTTCGGGACATGATTCGGGACTCGGGATCGGGACGGGATTCGGGAGTCGGTCGGTTTTGCTCACCCCTACCGTCACCTCTCATCATACATCTATTTTGGTCACTTTCCCCTTATCTTTCATTAAAATACCTATGTTATATGAACCGAATCTAGTTGAGGTTATGAGATATAATTGATTGAGTATGAAATGAGAGTGAAACAAAATAAGCTTAAACAACCACCTCCAATTAATATAATTGCCAAACCCCAATTAGTTGTTGTGAAGTGAGAGTGAAACAAACAAAAAATGGAGATTAGAGTTGATTTGAGTGTGTTTGGATCAATGTTTTAAAAACCGGTTTTTTTATTGACCCGGCCGAGTCACTGGGTCGCCGGGTCACTGGTTGAACCGCCGGGTCATACCGGTTTCCTACCCATCCAAAAACCTTTAATTAATCATGTTATTAAACTTGTGTAAAACCTAAAAAACCGTAATACCGAACAAGCATAAAGTCTCCAATATATTCAATACCAAACACACTGACTCATAGACACGAATATGAGTTTTAATTTCATTTTTTCAAAAGCCTCATTCTTATTATATGATTTTTGCATATCACAGTTCTCGTATTTATAAGAAAGTTTGTAAGGGTAATGAACAGTAGTACATCATGCATGTAAGATCAAATAATGACACATGTTTAACATTGTATGTTGTTCCAGACATGAACCTTCCTTTACCAGTTGTATTGTAGTAACATTTCCGTAAGGCATATGGCTTTATAACCATTATATAAAGGTGACTTTTGAGAACAAACTGTGTTCGTGTTCCTCGAGTAAAGGCAGAAACAAAGACGAAGAAAAGGAGCGGTTATGGTTTTGTTTCGTTAAAAGAGACATAAAAAATAAAACCTAGCCGGTTTCGGTTCACCGGTTCGATCCGGGTCAACTAAAACCCGGCGGTTCAATCCGGGTCTCAAATCCTCAAAAACCCGGTTGGTAACGGCCCGGTAACATCACTGGTTCCCGGTTCAACCGGCCGGGTCGAACCGGGTTTTAAAACATTGGTTTGGATGGGATTGCCAGCGTGCCAACTACTCTATTTGTTTGTAAAAGTTCATTGCTTTTCTTTTTTTCTCTCTTTTGACACATTAGAGCATTAGGTATGGTGAAGAGCGAGGCTCGCCGGTCTGAGGTGGCAGCCTCGCCACTCGCCGTCGAAGCTCGCCACTACACAACCTCCACTCGCCACTCCTCTCTTCGCCGCTCCCACAACACAAATAAGACAAAACACTTTTTGAAATATATCCGTTGTATTCAATGGTTAACTTTTAATATTTTTTTTTCAAATTTAAATATTTACCCCACCCACTCTATAAATAATACTCATATTTACACAAAAATTCACACTTCTCTTTCAAAAATATATTATCTTCATCATCTCAATCCACAACAAAAAATGTCTCAAGATCCAAACGAGATGTCCTTTAACAATCTTCTCAACTCGAACCCACAACAACACTCGTCTTCGTCAAACCCGTCCACCCCATCGTCCCAAAGCTCAAACTCTTCTTCGCACGTCGGATTTCAAGCTTACCAATATCCAATACAATCGCAACCGCAATTCTATCCATCACAACAATCACAAATCTTTCATTAAAATACATGTGTTATAAAAATATACCTTACTAAATGTCCTACACACACTCACAAAAAAAAACAATTACTCCCTTCGTCCCATTTTTATTGTCTACTTTGACTTTGACCAGTCTTTTTTGTTCAACTTTGACCATTAATATATTTATTTGTGTTATATAATACTTGATGAAAGTTATCCTAATAAAAATACATTTTAAAACCTAATACATTCATATATTTGTCATCAAGTATTATATAACACAAACAAAAATAATTATGGTCAAAGTTGAAGAAGAAAGACTAAAAAAGTCAATAGTGGACAATAATTTTGGGACGGAGGGAGTAGTTTTGAAGTTAATTACCTAAATAATCCGTCTATCTACCTATATTTTCAAAATGAACTTTAATTATACTCTTTTCTAAAATGAACAAAAAGTGTCACATCATGGACCACTTCTTTGATACTTTTTCATGGACCACTTCTTTGATACTCTCTCCGTCTCAAAATTATTGTCATGAGAGAGGAATCATCAAGTTTAATAAAAATGGGGCCACTATAAATCTCAACCACTCAAAAAGAATATTCATCTAATATATTCTTTAGTTTTTACTAAAAATGAAAAGTGGACAATATTTTTGAGACATCCCAAAATAGAAATATGGACAATTATATTGAGACAAAGGGAGTACTTTTTTGTAGCAGGTTATTTCTTTGCTACTTTTTTGTAGCATTTTGTGGTTACAATTTAATATTTTGTGTCAGCTTGCCTTCACACGTTAGCAAGCATTCACTATGTATATATACGTGTTTTTTCTTCATAAATTGCTTTGTCTACCTATAATACAAATATGTATACACGTTTCATGCCAATATCATCACTCACCATGTAATGTCACATCAGTTATATCTTAGGAGCTTCACTTTTAGATGTATGCATTCCCAGCTAATAAGATTAGTGTACCCAAGACTTAAACACACATGTATTCTACGTCTAATATTCTACCTATAACACAAGCCAAACCACAACTCACACAGTCGTTCAAATAATTCAACGTTTCAAGCAACTCAAACTCACAATAGTTCAAATATGTAGTGTGATTGACCCAACTCATTTTCCAGCCCCATGCTATACTTCAAATGTGACATTCACCATATATCAACCCAACGCCAAGCTTCTTGCAAACGAAGTTACCATCACGCTAACCCAACTTGTTCGTACAATGCAACCAATAACACTTCGTCTTTCAATTAAGTGAAGCGATTGAACTACAAAACTAATCCTCTCGCCAACAATCTCGCACACCCCAAAAGCCTTGCCTACAGTCGCCTTGCCTACTCCCCCCTCGCCTACAACCCAAATCCTCGCCTACAATACTCTTTCTTCAAAAATCTCGCCTACAATACTCTTCCCCTCGCCTACAGCCCAAAGCCTCGCCTCCCTCAGCTTCTGCCCCCAAAAGCCTCCTGCCTACAAAAATCTTGCCTTAACCTCGCGCTCACATAATCTTTCTTCTACTCTTTCTTCAAAACTGTCGCCCACAACATCGCCTGAATTCAAAACTCTTGCCCAGAAATTCTTCGCCTATAATAACAATTTTTACTCGCCCATAAATTTTCACTCGCCCCATTGTTCATTTCCTATTAATTGTGTCGCACCGGAAATTGTATAATACACGTGTGGTGTTGGGATTTTATGTTTTAAGAGATCCAACGGATAACATTAGAAAATTCATTTTCGTAAATACTCTGTGCGAGGACCTGTTTCGTAAAAAGGTATCAATTATGGGCCATTTAAAAAATTTCCTCTTAGTTTTGGGAGTGGGGCCCAGTTTGTCAGCAAAAAACAATGGTGAGCAACTCACCATACTTTGCAATTTTGGTCGTGACATCGCATATCTGTTTTAATAAAAAACACAAATTTAAGATTTTTGTAGTCCATGAGTTGTTGAAATGTCTTGCATGTACGCAGTGTTTACTTAAGCTTATTTTTGTGATATTGAGCTTAATTGATTTCAGTTTACGTTTAATAGTTTGCTTTTTACGGCTTATTTTAGTATGAGCAAACCATAATAAACGAATATGAGCAATCTTGCCATCTTAGTGTAAAAACATTTAATTACATTACTCATTTATGGATGTTAAAAAAAATACATTACTCATTTATTGTAATATACAAGCCAAACTTCAGTATGTATGGGATTAGTGCTCTTCAAGTATAATGTGTCATGTTCTCTTGTGTATTTGCATTATACTCTTGCAAATCGGATCATGTGTTGGCCTTGGCAGTGTTGTTATTATATGATCTGTGTGATAATCCCACATGTGATATAATACACATGTAGTATAGTAAATTGTTTGTGTCGCGGTTGGTGTTTAGAATATAGTACTACAAGTGTCATTTGATCAACAAATGAAAGCCGGCTACCGTAACCAAGTAAGTATGTAACATAGGAAAAACCTTAGATATTTCTTATCAAATTATATAATGGGCTACAACAATTAGTTGACTCAATCCATCATCATTCCAAACAAAAATTTTATTTCAGCCCAAAAGTGAACTTGATTGATTTCTTTTTAGTAAAATATTGGGTATATGATATAAAAGTAAAGTAACTTCCAATACCATTTTTACCAGTTATGGATCCCAATACGGTTTTCCACAGTGCATAAAGGAGGTTGAGATGTTATGGGTCCCAATACGATCTTCCACTGTGTATGGAGAGGTTGAGATGTAGATAGCCCTACCCCTACCAAAGGTAGATAGAAATGCTTTTGGTTCTACGAAAGGTAGAAAAGAACCTACGGCCTTGCAAAGAGTAAGGATCAAACCCTTGACCTTTGTTTCCAAAGACAAGGTGTTAACCACTTAATCTATATATTGGGTAAATGATATGATGAATAATTTTACGTATCAGTTATACTTTGTAAAAATATTCTCTTACTCTTTGCATTTACATATTGAAAAAGTAAAGTATTGTTTATCTCTTACTCTTTTAGAATATCCATAATAAAATTAAGCAAACTAATCAACTATCATTTATACTTTCTTAAAATATATCATATTCTTCATTTAAATATATTATTTCTTCTTCATAAAATGTTTAGAGTTTTGAGTGTTATTTGACGATGTTATACGATCTGTTTCACTTAAAATTACGCAACAAAGTGTGGCTTACGAACAATACACGGTATCAGGTTTACAATCCTATAGGTAGCAAGGCAAAAACAAGACCAGGTTTTTTCTAATACTTTAATGTATATTACAAAAAGTTTATAAAACGCATAAGTAGCTCTTAAAGAATTTATATAATTATATTATGTAGGATCAAAATTAGCTTTACACATCACCAATCGGCCCTTTTATGGACGACAATTTGAGGCTTTTGGCTATAACATTTTTTTTTTATCTAGGCTTACATCAAAATTTTTGCACATGGCCTCCAAAATCAACGAGACGGCCCTGTTCAGAGAGTAGAACATAAAGCTTCCTTGACGATTGATAGTTGATAAAAATAAAACATACCACGTACCTATCTCGTTAGATATGTTAATAGACATATGCAAACAGTGGAAAACCATCGCGATGACAACGAAAGCAACTAGAATGACACATTTTGCAACTAGAATGACATATTTCAGCTTTTAGGACGACAGTTTCATCCAATAAACATTCACCAGTTTGACAAAAAAATTAAAAATAAAAATACATTGCCATCTTTGATTCTTTGAAGTGTAGGCTCCTTAATATGGATTCAAACACAAATGTATAGTCAAAGTACTAAGCCTAACTCATACTTTTGTTTTTTGTATTTATGGATATTGTGTCACATTCTCACATTGAACACGAAAGTTATGGCATTTTGGGTTCTAGTCGAACTACCAGTTAATCTTGTGTTTCTTATTAAAACACTTATGCCTTTTAAGCATTTTATAGTTAGAGGTACACTAGAAACCTTAAGGCTTAAGCTGTAAAAATATAATGTTTTCTTCAAACATGTAACACGCCAAGCATTTAAAAATCGTTGCTCATATAAATAAGTGATGGATTATAGTAATGTTAGTGAGATATTGGATTTAAAATTAATCAAATGTTTGTAGATCAATCATTAGTTCATAAAGTGGACCCAATCCAATATTAACATTATTTTATTAGAGCCAACGTGAATACAAGCGACAAAGTATGGCTACATAAGTCCCACTCGTGAATAATTAAGACTTAAATATTCACACTTCATCTTAAGTCAATAGAATAATGCTTTATTCAGATTTGGATATCTAATTAGATATTTATTGTCCGGTTTGTTTTAAATTGTGATTGTTCGTATGGGGGTTTGACTTTTGTTAAGTTGATGAATTAAGGTGTTCATTAGTGACGTATGTATGTATGCACATCAAGTGATGCCTCAATGAAAACGATTGTTTGGGGTTAGTGGCCAAACTTTTTTTTTTGTCTTTAATTCTGTTACGCATGTAAGGACAAAATCAAGTACAATAGAAACCTAGCGGATTTGATTTGATAGATTAAATATGCTATAAGGATAGTCAGTAAGTTAACTGCAATTGCCCTCACTGGTTTCCGTCGGCCCTATTGACATGTAAGAATCTTGTCGATTATATAAATCGCCATTGAATATTTAAAATCGTTATGCAACGTATTTTTGCCACTTATCAGTAGTTTACGTTACAAGCTTAAGCTTTGAGGTTCCTAATTACTTTTTGAATGTATATAAGCCTGTTAAGACATGGTCCTTATTTCCGAATGATATCCGTAAGTTATGAAATCATCCAGTGTTAGGACCGAATAACACAAGATTTATGTGGTTTTGGAGGTCGGGGTTGGTGGAAGAAGATGAACATCTTCATCCTTTTAGTGAGAGAAACTAGAGAGAGGGAGGAGAAAACAAATGATACTTTATTGAATAAACAAACACTACACCTAACAAAATGCTTCACCTCACCCCTCATGGAGAGTCATGAGGGGTATTTATAGGCTCTAACTTTGCCACATAAACGATACTAGTCCCTATGGGCAAAGTATACTATGCATCTAGTCCAATTCACGTAAGTGACGTTATCTTTATAAAAAGCGAGGCTAACAATCTCCCTCCAAGATATCGTCACACGTGAATGGTTACAATGAGACCTATAAATACAAAAACAAAGTAAATTACAATAATAATAAACAATGTTGACTTTGTTGAAGCGCAGAGTCTCTGTAGACTAGATACTGAGGCAAACTTGAAGTTCTCTCTTCCACAATCTCGCATATGATCTTTGGCGCTGACGCACAAATTCTTGTAGCTCAACTTCAACTGTACGTCTAGTTAGGTTATTACTCTCTCCTAACTAGTGAGCCTTTTTTTCTTTCTTTTGCTCCCTCCTGAACCGCAAACACTCTTCCAACACGCAATGAGAAAGTAGACTCTTCTAGCATAATGGTTGTCGTTCTAGGAACATCGTAACAACATAACTCACTTAGTATTGCATCCAAGTTGGTAAAAGCCCCGATGTACACACGCCTTTCTTCTTTCTGTCTTAAGCACACATCCCTTCGTAATCCAATCAAGGAAGATGAAATAGCAACTTCTCCCTCCTGGTGTTGCGAGCTATCGAATCATCATAATGTTGCGTACATGCCGTGATACCTTCATGCAATATTAACATCATAGCTTGATCAAAATTCCATGAGAATATGTCGCAAAAATACTCTCAATAATTCTCTAACCAACCTTTATCAACCTCCTTTGAATTCACACGGCTAATAATGACCACATATGGAGATAACCCGATACGACTAACTTGAAAAGGAAGTAAATATCCCAACTTTGTGACTTACTGCTTGTTCTAAATTTTTGAACAATCCACAACTCCGTGTGACACTGAGCACAACAACGTAACTTCTTAAAGTGATGGTTATACACTGTGAGCACTACAACGTAACTCCTTACATCAGTTATAACCATATTGTCAATTCGAAGGAACTTAAAGTGACAGTAATACCCCAACAAGTTATCTTGACACATGCAACCAACCAACCAACGTCTCAAAGATAATGAAGATCACCCGTGAAACTTCACTTCAATTTCGCATCAATAATACCGTACAAAAACCCCATAATCATTTTTTTCAGATCTTCGTTCAAGCCGTGAATTTTGTATCCTTCCGTGATAATGTACCATACGAATAATACCACTCTTTAATCTTACTACAAAAATTTTGTATCCACAATTTTATATCCCTAAGAATAAAAAATTCGGATGACAAACTTTTTGTGTAGCATTAACTCAATGTTAGATCATTTATTCGTTCAGCCCAGCACAAATTACAATAGACATAATGTCCATGCAGCCCATGTCGAATTCAATCATACAAAGCCCAAATATCTAACCTATCAGTCCATATTAACTCGGCCCAACAACGATATATCCGATCCATTCCATACATAACTGGTTATATGGATTTACACCACTTTACCCTAAACCTAAAAAGCAGATATCACAAATATAACGCCCCCCACTCCAATATTCTCACCAATCTACTCTCATCTTCCATCTCAAATCTGAGAAAGTCAATCTTAGTGTAACCGAACAACCTGAGTGAGAGACTCATATACACGAATCACAAACATACATCCTAATCCAAATATTGCATATATTTATTTATGTATTTCAGGTTGCTGTGACCACCCCAAAAAACTCATCAGTTAACAATTAAAGCTAAAGCTAAAAAAATAATCAACCTAAAAATAAATTCTAGTTTTTTTCTTCTACAAACAATCATAAGAACCTTTTCATCAAACAAAATTGCCGACACTGTAAAATGAGCTAATTTATGGGTTTTCAAGTATGTATACCTGTCAAGAACACACATACTTAAAGAATCATAGATTGACTGATTTTACACATTTTAAATAATCTTGTACTAAACTTGAAAAGCTTAAAACTTTATGTGAATTTAAGGTGGGGTATGGATGAAAGTTTGCAACTTAAGCTATCAAAAAGCAATTGAAAAGCTAGTTGAAAACAATTTTCTTTACCAACACGGAAGCAACAACATATAATATTGCATAGGTTCAATGATATAAATAAAAGCGTAGTTCATAGTAACAATTGACCATCGTTTTTATCTATATCAAGAAGTCCTCTCGCTAAATGATAGTCATTAAAATTATGCAAAAGAAATTATAGGGAAAAGAATTTGTGGTGGAGAGGTGATGGTCCGGAATGTGGGACATTATAAAAAGAAATGAGTGGTGGTTTTGGTGGATGGTGGAGAAGTGGTGGTCACGATTGGAAATGTGGAACATTGTTTCTCAAAGGTGGGATTGGATTGGATGGTCCTAAAATAATTATTTCCGATAAAAAAACACAAAGTTCAATAAACATAATTCTTATTGTATATTTTTTTCTTTTTTTATAAAATGACAGTTTTATTCTTATGCAATTAATTAAATCTTTTAATAATGTTCAGAATTTAGTATCATTAGATGCAATATGGTAAACTTGCTATATTATTTACAATGACATTTGAAAGCGGACAAAAACTTTAGGACAACCCAAATGAAAAGAGAGAATATTAATTGGGCTAATTCATTTGTTACCCCAAAAGTTTATCATGAATTAAATGTTAGCCCCACAAAATTTTAGCATTCGCAGTTGCCCCTTTGCAACTGATGCTACTTCATCTAAGTTTGAAAAGTGTCCAATTTGAAAGAATCTAAGTTTGACAAGCATCCAATTTGAAAGTACATATGTGTAAGTGGAAAATACATTTGTGTAAGTGTCCTCTTATGCGATCGACGATGTACTTTTTTTTATGCGACTTGTACTTTTTATGCCACTTTGTGTTCTAACATACTTGTATTTACATTTGGGGCAAAAAGTACAAGTTGCATAAGTTGCAAAAAGCGCATAAGTTGCAAAAGGGAAAATGCAAAAATGATTTTATTTTGGGGCAAAGAATTAATTAAGGATGAGATGTTGGGATACATATGAGAGTACCCTATATTAATTTGAGACGGGAGGAGTAGTTGATCAACTAAACTTACTCTACTACTAAATGGGCATAAGTGGAGGCATGGGTTAGCTCCTACAAAATAAGGTAAATAACATAAACACTAATGCAATGCACAATCAAGAAAGGGAAGAATTAGTCACGACTTTGAGAAAACGACACTTTTGTTCCTAGCAAAGAAGAGTCCTTTTAGATTTCAAATCAGTTTAAATTATAAATTTGAAGTCACATGTGTTTAAGGCGTCATACCAAATTAATGAAATGAGTGACATATATACCATGATAAATAGGAAAAACAGTCGTAACCTTAATACACTACTTAAAGAAGAGACTGTGTAGACAACAAACGGTTGTAATGAATTGAGGGGTTACATCTCCTATATTAACTAGCAAGATACCACAATCACCAAATCAAGTGACAATCGTAAATTTCCATATTTTAAATTTAATATTAAATTATTATTTATTATTACATGAACGTTTTTGAGCAAGCATTAGCTCACGGATATAAATTAGGAAGTATCCCGCATTAATGGAACAATTTAAACTAATTATGAATAGCAGAAAATGAATATTTTATATTTTCTGGCCACTTATGAGTTTTTCTAACTCACAAGAGAAGTTATCTCACTTTATCGAAAACACGAGCTGGCGCACGAACCGACAAATAGAAAGTATGGTATTAGTCTAATAAACACATTTTTGAACCAATATTGATGTTTTTATCTTTCTTTTATAAAAACACACTCGAAAAGATATTTTACACGTTAACCATTTTTAACGTGTGACGGAAATATCTCAACTCTCGATTTAAAACTTAAATGAAATACCAAAACTTCAAGGAAGTTCACGTTTAAATTTAAATGAGATACATAAAACAATACGGGAGTTCACTTTTTAACTTTCCACTTTTTGTTTTCTAATCTTACTTGTGTCGCGTCTTATGCAACCAAACACAAAAGAACATTGGATTTTATATACGTTTTCGGTTTTAGACAAAAAAACTACTACAAGTCTAAAATGTATTTAAAACACAACAAGAAAAATAAAAACATGTAAGTTACAAGAAATAAAATTAAACTACTACCACATGTATCAAATATAATATACTTACCATGGCTCACAAATGTTGACTATGTTTCTTGTATAAAAAATAAACAATCAAGGACAAGTAATGAGTATTGTTTTACTTCTTTTCTCCTTTAGTTACCTGACATATGAAACAACAAACACATGTTGCTTTCTTTATCTTTTCCACATGTAAGATGAATGATCAAAGTACAAAGTCTCATTTCTTTCCTTTTTGTTTCTTTTGCTACCTGTCACACGAAACAAAGTTCCAACACTCCACACACATTCACATGTGAAGAACTATTTGTACTCTTTTCTTCTTTTGTTGCTGCGGGTCAAACTTACCAAAAGGACCAAAAATAATACTTCTCCTTTACTTGGCAAGGATAACTTGATCTCTTGTCTCTATATATATACATACCGAATATACATTTACAATACATATCTCACCATGAAAGTTCACTCAAACACTCTCAACTCACTCATTTGTTCCATTGTCGAGCCAAGAGGGAAAGAAAGAAAGAAGAGTCTTTGGGTTTTAAAACAAAGTTACAAAGGGTTATAGTTGGCTATAAAAGATTACGGGTTGTGTTTCGAATCACTCACGAGTTATAAGTCGTTGGTCTCTGCTCATTCTCTCGTACACTTCGCCTTGTAAGCAAGCTTGAACTCACCACCTTTTGTAGTTATTGAAAGGTTTTATGGATATTTAAATAATAGTATGTCCGGATTCGAACTCGAGACTTCGGGATTGCACACATTACGTATGAGAATTGATGTATATAATTAATATAAATAAAATGTTATTATTAATTATTAGTCACGAAATAAAACATAACGATAGTTAAATAATTAACGAGGTTTGGTTAACATTCGTTAAATATTAACTAGAAGGACTAGAGATGAAATTACAAGTCGGGAAAGTTCTAGAATCCCTTTGGGCTTTACGTCGGTTAGGGTGTTCCCAAACCAAACCCACTCAAACTTGTACTCCAAGATATGTTAACTATAAATACAAATCTATGTATTCATTATTGACTAACCTTGGATCACTTTGATAACCTAATTTCTCTCCTTCCTCTCTTCTTTAAAGTGGCCGGTCGAACATCCCAAACCCCAAGGGTTTCGATTTGCTTAACTCAAGATTAAGTATTTGGTTTTATTTGTGATTCAAGAAACTAGCTTTTCACATCAAATCGCTACTAGTACGTGTGTACAAGAACGAAGGACAAGCACACTTGAGCTTGTGAATCTTGGTGGTCGATTTATTGGTTGGGTCGATTTGTGTAAACCCTTAATTAGGGTTTTGGGTTTTTGATTCTTATTCAATCATCGTTTGATTCTTGAATTGCTAAAAGGTACACACTTTCTTGTTTGGTTAATTATTTACATATATTATTCCTATTGTCTTCCGCTGCATGCTTTGATGATGTTATTTGTTTTATATATAATTGTTATGAGTATAAAATTCCAACAAGGGCCACGAAATGTTAAGATGATGTAATTAATTACCAAACATAAAATTGAATCTATATGATTATTTGCATGCTTTCTATGGTTTCTAGGGTTTTGAATTCGAAACCCTAATTTTATTTAATAAGGGTCGATTACCCTAATTTTATTTTATTAGGTTTTAATTTTGCAAAACTTGTAGAAACCCTAGGATTGCATGCTAATTTTATGTGGTTAATTAATGAATAATTGTTATGTGACATGTATATGCTTATCTTGGGTGATAATTGTTATGCGGAATCCATGGTGGAACATGCATGTTTTGCCATGGAGTATTGTTTTGGTTATTGATTAATTGTTAAGTGATACACACATGTCTTATTTATTTAATAATTATCAAATTAGGGAAGACCTCAATTATAACTAATAAAAATTCGTTACGTGCTAATTGGTATATTATTAACTTGGCTTACATAATCTAACTTGTCGATGTATGTGGCTCATCTACCTTGTAGGTGAAAGCCCTAGTTAATATATGCATTATTTATGCCTAGAATTGTTTATTAGAGTTTATTGAAATAATTATGCATGTGGCTAATTGTTTTTACATATGTTAAAATTGTTTAGTTATATGTTTATATTATTTGAGTGTGTTTAATTTTATTAAAGTGCCTTTGTTTATAAATTGTTTGACATGTTAGTAAGCAAAAGGGTTTTTGAATAAAAATTAAATGGACTAAATAATGGCTTAACCGATTTGTTATCTAAGAATTATTCTTGAACTTTTAATCGATTGATGCGACTGTACCAAATGGTTAGAACGGCTCACCCACTAGAACAAACTATAAAGGGGTCATTAAGAAGTGAGCAGTCTCACCGAAGGATGTCTAAGGTTATGCTTTGCGCTTACTGGTCCTCTGCCTCTCGTGAGGTCATGGAGCTACCTAGTATAACCATTCAATGTTCGAAGCATCTTAGTGCAAAGTTGTAAGTTTCTCAACGCATCGATTAAAACTTTGTAGAATTCAATCTTAGCAATTAAAATCTGAATGTAAGTTTTTTCGAAAATATATTATGTTATAAAGTTGTATGCATGCTTCTTTATACATAAGTTTTGATTACACGTCAAAAAATTGTACCCTTTAAATTTAAGTTTATGCCATCTAATGATATGAAACACTTGAAGTTGTAATTTATTTATGTGAGACCTTGATCTAGATTACAATAACGAGGTGAATTATTTAGTTGTGTGAGAGACCTCAAATTTTATGATTTGCAGTTTCTAAATTAGACAACTTAATTAACTTAGTTAGTGAGACCTATGACTTAAGGCATGAGATGGGATGAAACATGCTTACGTTTTGCATTAATTGTTTTGGCAAAATTTTAAATCCCATAAATTTTTGGAATTGAAAACTTGTTTGTCAATTATCGTTTTTCAACGATTACCTATTCTATACTTTCACCACCAGCGATCAACTGATGCGAAACTATGATAATGAGGATCCAAAATTCAAGGAAAATTCTATGGTTAATTTGAATATTGACCAAAGGGTATTTTATTTTCTTGAATGATTACTTATCGAAAGTACTAACTTTTGAACTTTTATTTCAGAGAAATGGCTCAACCTGAATCTATGTTTGATCGAGAGAAATTGACCGTAGCTGAATTTTAATGATTGGTACGGCAACTAAGAATTGTCTTGAGGGTTGCCAAAAAGACTCAATTATTTGATTCATTTTGTCCTTCCAACCTGCAACATGCTACCTTTGAAGCACGAGCTGCATGGTAATCTGAGTATGACAAGTATAATGAGGTCGCCTGCATTATGCTCGGGAGTATGAACTCAAGGATACAAAAGTAGTTTGAGAATTACTTCCCTAATCTCATGCTGGAAGAATTGCAAAGGTTCAGACGGTGATTATGCCACATTGGATTCAAAGAACAAACCGACTTAGGATTTTCTAATCGGTTTCAATATATTGTTAGGGTATCGGTTCTACTGATTAGTCGATTATTATAATTATCATTAGTTAATCGATTACATGGCTGGAGGTTAGATTTTGGGTGCATGCTTTTAAACCCTAACTTTTTCAGTTAGGTTTTATCTTCTTTGATTGTCCTTGGGTTTATCTTTTTGATGCTAGCGGGTTGATTGGTACTTGTTTGTGGGGTTTTGGTCTGTTACAGGGTTTAAGAGGGATGGAAAAAGGTTTTTTAACAAGAATAGTGCTCGTAAGGGCACCAGAGATGTGGGGTCTTCTACTAGTTTGGCCGATCAAACTAGTGGTTCGCAAATTATTGATGCACCATCTAACTTGGCGATCGTTGGGGTGCATAAGGATGATGAACTTGATGCATGATTGAATACAAAAATGATGATGGGAGTAGCTGTGCAATCATATGTTTCACAACAAATTTAGTGTGGAGCAATTGATTGCTATCAAGATCAGAACTTTGATGAAGCAATGAATAAATTGATAGTGATATTGCAAGATGGCTTCATCTTTCCTCGATGTGAACAAATGGCGGTAGCTGGCTTCAATCTAAGCTCTCCAATGGTACTAAAGTTTCTTCGAAAAATACTCTGTCGAGGTTTTAATATGCAATCCCGGATGTATGGTACTACTCATTGTGTTACTAGATCCCAATGCACCCAAGGTTGTTACTACTAGTGGTAATGGAGTTAAGTCGGTTTCTTTACGCTGGTGTTGTTTAATGAATCCAAACACGATATCTAATTTTCGGAGGCTAGAATGCAACAAAAAGAAGAATGATGTTGACCTTTCAGTCCCAATGAAAGTGGTGGAAGAGGTGAACATGAGGTTTGAGAATACTCTACTCTGCAATACTCCTTGGTCAACGCTTCTGTTTTCCCTGTTGTTGACTATTATGTTCACAATACGTGGGCTAAGTATGGTTTACAAAAGGTTATGATGAACGTTAAGGGATTCTTCTTCTTCAAGTTTAATTCTAAAAGGTTGATGATGTTCTTGATAATGGTCCTTCGGTTGATTCAGTAATGTTCCTATTATTCTTAAACCATGGACATTGAACACCAACTTGCTTAAAGAGGATTGACTAACATTCCGTGTGGATTAAATTCCATGATGTTCCTTTAGCTATGTTTCTTTCCTGATGACGGCTCACTTCTGTCATTGATTGGTAAATGCCCAAAAGGTTAGATGCTTTACTAGTCAAATGTGCAAAGAATCTCGGGGCCGTGAAAAGTAGTTTTGCTAGGTGTATGATTGAAGTGAAGTCGATGAGGTTCTTAGGGACAGCCTCACTTATAGACTTTACTTGATGGTGTCGGGTTCGACTATTGAGAAGATCCGTGTTGAATATGAATGGAAACCCTAGATGTGAGAAATGCCTGTATTTGGACATACTTTGGTGGATTGTCCTAAGGTTGTGATTCGAACACCTCAACCTCATAAGGACGCATATGATGGTTTTCGCATCGTTAAAAATAAGATAAGGGAAACAAGTTGGGCCGAACTGGAGGAGGTTCTACTAAATCTATGGTGGGCAAGCATTTTGAATATCGCCCAAAAAAGCCTCCTCCTGAACCTAAGAAAGTAAATGTCGGCAAACGATGGTTTCTAATGTGGTTAGTTCGAGTGGAACCAGATCACTACGCCTAATCAAAAGATGATGCTCTTAATATGGACGAGCAAGTATGTGATAATGGTCGTACAATGGAGTAAGTTAATGAGGATGAGTCGATTAAGATCGGTTATACATCACATGTTCCGCTTGTGAGTGATTCAATAGGAACAATAGATGTTGGTTCTACTCCCATAGTTGAGAAAATTAGTAAGCTTGAAAAACTAATTATTGATGGGAAGCTACTCTGTGGATGATGATGGTCAACCTATTCCGCTTACCTCTTCTACTAAGAGAGCTAACCTTTTTCTAAAAGTGGAGAGATTGAGGTGTCTCGACCTTGATGAGGTTGTTGCTAACCCATTTGATGAGTCTCTAATATATTTGCAGGCTGTGAGTTTGAAGATGACTATGATGAATATGACTGATGACTATGCAAAGCAGGTTCGCGGATCTTCCGGGAATTTGGATAACTTTAATGCCATGGGCGGCACAAAGTTTCAAGGTCCTAGGAAGCACTTATTTCATGGTGTCATTTGTTATCATTTGAGTAGTGGTTTTGTTTTCTTGTTTAGAAAATAGGAAAATATCTTGTTATGTAAGCTCTATGCCTATGTAACGGGTTGATATATGGGATTTCACTCATATACATTGTACTTAAACGTTTATTTGGTTAATATATTTACCTGGTGCGTGATTACTCCTTTACCCAAAAAAAAAAAAAAAAAGAATTGCAAAGGTTGTTTGAAAAGCCTCGCTGATAGAGTCAGTATGACTGATAGATGCTCTTCATATTGTAAGCAAGGAGTAAGGGAAACCTATAAGTGGTACCAATCGCCCGAAATGATGAGTTACATGGACCGCTTGGGGGCGCCTTTTTAACTATGTCTACCCTAATGACATACAAATTGGCCTTATCAACGCATCCTTAATAAGGAGTTTGATGGTTTCGTGCGAATTATAATATGCATTGCACGGGAAGATAGTCAAGAGGTACATGCAATGCTCATTGATTACTTAAAAAGGTTTGCCCAAGAAGGCTTTTACACCTCGGTTTTGAACCATCCGTGAAGGGTAGAATTTCTAAGCCTAATAAGCCGCTAGTTTAACAAGAAAGGAAAGGTAAGGGGTGGTAAACCGAGGGGAAACAAGTTATGACTTATCGCAAGAACTCAAGAAGTACCCTTCCAAGAAGCTGTGAAAATCCGAAGAAGGATATGGCTTGTCATCAATGACCCGAGGTTGGACACCGGAAGAGGAATTGTCCATTATACCTTGATGAGTTTGCGCAATAAGAGGTATAAAAATACCGGCCATGGCTGACTTCGTGTACTCTTTTGATGATAGAATTATTTGCTTTTCCTCATAAAATAAATTCTCGGTATATATGATACTAGATGTGGTATTCACATATGTAATACACTGCAGGGACTTAGAGGAGCAAGGAAGCTTGCCTATGGACAAGAATACCACGCTGGTAATGGAGCACATGCACAAGTGTTGAAGCCATAGGCACGCTTGATTTAGTTTTACCTTCGGTTTAGTACTCACATTAAACGATTGTCATACGCACCTTCCATTGTTAGTGTCGCTTCTGTTTCCTTGTTAAAAGATATTGGTTTCGCTCATGCATTTACTGGGATTATGGAATTTCTGCTTTCTTAAATGGTGTTTTTACTTTAATGTTATTCCAGTAAATGGTGTGTTTGAAATTGATTTGCATGATAATGTGAATGATAAAAATAATTCTGTGTTTAGCATCAATAATAAAAGAATCAAAGGTGATTTGGATTCTTCATTTCTTTGGCATTGTAGACTTGCTCATATAGGCAAGAAACGCATGCAACAAGCAACATCGATGGGCTTTTGCACGATATCAATGATGAATCATTTGATAAATGCGAATCTTGCATATCTGGGAAGATGACCAAGAAACCTTTACAAATAGTTAGAAAGGGCTTGTCTTCTTGTGATACATACTGACGTATGTGGACCACTAAGACATGTGTCAAGAAAGGGTGCTAGCTACTTCTTAACCTTTACGTGATGATTGGCCGTTATGGTTATGTTTATTTACTTAAACATAAAACATGAAGTCTTGAAACATTTAAGGTTTTTAAGAATGAAGTAGGAAACCAACTAGGAAAGAAGACTAAAGCTCTTCGATCCGATAGAGGTGGTGAATATTTAAGCCAAGAGTTTAAAGATTATCTAGTTGAGTGTGGTATCGTCCAGCAACTCACATCTCCATATACTCCACAACAAAATGGTGTATTTGAGAGAAGGAATCGTACATTGCTAGACATGGTGCGATCGATGTTTAATCTTACAACTCTTCCCTTATCCTTTGGGGATTATGCTTTAGAAACTGCTCGTGCATATTGAATATGGGTCCAACTAAGAAGGTTGATAAGACTCCTTATGAAGTGTGGTATGGGAAACCTCCCAACTTGTCTTACTTAAAGGTTTGGGGTTGTGAGGCTTGTTAAACGCGACTCTTGATAAGCTGCAACCTAGACTGTTGTTAAGTATATCTTCGAGGATACCCAAAGGAAACTATGGGTTACTACTTACTTTCCAACCGAAAACAAAGTTATTGCTTGCTAGGTATGGAGACTTTCTTGAAAAGGGATCTCATATCTCATGAATTCGGGAGAGCTTTATGATCCGGAAGATGATCAAGAAGATACAACACCTCTCGAAAACACTAGCCAACCTCAAGCAGAACCTCCGAAAGTCCGCTGCTTCCACCTCGAGATTGAAGTGGTTCCTTCAGTAGATCTTCAAGAACTACGCGCGGCACTCAGGCGCTTCATGTCTCAACGTAGAAGCTGAGGAATATATGTTAGGGGATCTTGGTGAACCCGCTAACTATAAAGTTGCTACGATGAGTCCCGAAAAGAATGGCGAAGTTGCAATGAATGGGGAAATGCAATCCATGAAAGAAAATGAAGTCCGATAGAGGTTGACTTACCTCAAATGCTAAGGTAGTTGGAAGTAAGTGGCTTTTAAGATAAAGACCGACATGGATGGCAATGCACACACCTATAAAGCTTCCTGCCTTGTGCTCCAAGGGTATACTCAAACCTATGGGGTAGACTACGAGGAGACATTTTCTCCTGTAGCGGACATTAGAGCTATTAGGATTCTTATAGCCATAGTCGCGTACTATGACTATGAGATATGGCAAATGGATGTCAAAATTGCCTCTTAAACGGCCGCCTAGATGATGGATCTTATATGGCGTACCGAAGGGTTTGTGAATCCAAAGTATCCGAAGCATGTATGCAAACTTCAAAGATCCATTTATGGATTGAAGAAAGCATCAAGGCAATGGAACAAGAAGTTTGATGAAGAAATCAAGAAATTTGGTTTCACTCAAAATCTTGATGAGCCATGTGTATCACAAAGCTAGTGGGAGTAATGTTATTTTCCTTGTCTTATATGTCGATGACATATTAATCATGGGAAAAGACATTCCAAGTATGCAAGATGTTAAGTCTTATCTTGGAGAGTGCTTTTCTATGAAGGACTTAAAGGAAGCAAAGATTTATTCTGGGAATTAAGATCTACCGAGATAGATCAAGGCGGTTAATTGGACTAAGCCAAAGTGCTTACATTGATAAAATATTGAAGAGATTCAAGATGCAAAATTCAAGAAGGGATATTTGCCAATGCATGTTGAACATGGCTTAAGTAATAAACTATGCCACCACTCGAAGAGGTGGCTTACATGAAGAAAGTTCCTTAAGCTTCTAGGATCTATCATGTATGCCGTAGATGTACAAGGCCCTGATGTGGCGTTTGCACAAAATATCACCAGGTCGATATCACCAGAACCCGTGTGTGAAAACACCTGCAAGCAGTTAAGAACATTCTTAAGTATCTAAGGGCTACTAAAGAAATGTTTCTAGTGTATGGAGGAAATCGTGATGCGTAACTTGATGTTACAGGTTTTGATACCTTTCCAAACGATAAAGATGATAAGTCTCAAACCGGGTTATGTCTTTGTCATTAATGGAGGAGCAAATTGACTGGAAGAGCAAGAAGCGTATAACGGTTGCGATGTCTATTACGTAAGTCGAAAATATAGTCCGCTTCTCGAAGCCGCGATGGAAGCTCGTTGATTAGGAAATTCATTTCGGGACTCGGAGTAATGCCCTCAATCAATTACCTTTTAAATGTGTATTGTGACAAATCTGCTGCAATAACATTTGCCAATGAGCCTAGAGTCATGAAGGGCGCCAGACATTTTCCTCGTCGATATCACTATGTTAGAGAACAAGTCGACATAGGTGAAATCAATCTACTCAAAGTTCATACGTGATGATAATCTAGATGATCCCTTTACTAAGCCTTTGCCAAAAGAAAAACTTAATGACCATGTCGATGGGATAGGTCTTCGCTTAGCTAGTAGTTTCATGCAGATCTGTGATTAGTATTTAGATAAAGGATGTTATGAACAAATATTACTTTAATGAAATAAAATAGTTGTTTATGTTTATTTTTCATTTTCTTAATATTATATCCTATATTTGCATGTTTAATCCATGAATAACTTATGTTATTCTAAATAGTCCGTTGTTAATTAATGATGTGGGAATGTCATTGAATTAAGACAAATCTGAATTTTGGTAGAACATACTTTTAAAGTATATTGATGCTAGGACATACTGATTCACATGATATTTAATGAATTGAATATAGGACTCATCCCAACTTTACATGATGATACTTTTGGATTTTGTCATTAAGTATATCATGAAGTGTTTATCCTCATACTTGAGATACCAAATAACTGATATGAATGTAGTGCATTTGTGTAAGATAGTCTAACGCTATCCTAGAATCGGTAGTTATAAGGGCAATTTTCGGAAGTGTTGCAAAGTTCATGAGTTATGTTTGTAGTCAAGAGAATTTGTTCCTTTGAATTTGTTTCAAAGCATAATACTATTTTGGGCCCCTTGTAGGGTTGACAAGATGTTTGTATGGCCATACCCAAGATCTATCTCGAATATGCTCAGATGATTTGATAATCTTGTTTCAATCATATACAACGAGAAACAGAATGTTAACTTATGAAATGACTTGATCCATATTCATAGTTAATGTAGTATTAGTAACAAAAGGATAAGTAAAATGATGAATCATTAAATGGTTTTTTCCGTGAGACCATACTCGATTTGATCCGGGGCATTGGTGTGAAAGCTAGACTAACCAATGTCATTACTATATTTAGTATATCCAGTGCTGGAGCTGAAAGGTTTTATGGATATTTAAACAATAGTATGTCCGATTCGAACTTCATTCTGACTGCACACACATTACGTATGAGAATTTATGTATATAATTAATATAAATAAAACGTTATTATTATTAATTATTAGTCACTAAATAAAACATAACGATAGTTAAATAATTAACGAGGTTTGGTAAACGGTCGTTAAATATTAACTAGAAGGACTAGAGATGAAATTACAAATCGGAAAGTTCTAGAATTCCCCTTTGGGGCTTTGGCCGATCGGTTAGGGTGTTCCCAAACCCAAACCCACTCAAACTTGTACTCCAAGATATATTAACTATAAATACAAATCTATGTATTCATTATTGACTAACCTTGGATCACTTTGATAACCTAATTTCTTCTCTCTCTCTCTCTTTCTTGTGTGGTCGAATAACATCCCAAACCCCAAGGGTTTCGATTTGCTTAACTCAAGATTAAGTATTTGGTTTTATTTGTGATTCAAGAAACTAGCTTTTCACATCAAATCGCTACTAGTACGCAGGCAAGAACGGGCGACAAGCACACTGAGCTTGTGAATCTTGGTGGTCGATTTATTGGTTGGGTCGATTTGTGTAAACCCTTAATTAGGGTTTTGGGTTTTTGATTCTTATTCAATCATCGTTTGATTCTTGAATTGCTAAAAGGTACACACTTTCTTGTTTGGTTAATTATTTACATATATTATTCCTATTGTCTTCCGCTGCATGCTTTGATGATGTTATTTGTTTTATATATAATTGTTATGAGTATAAAATTCCAACAGTTATTTCATTCGTTAAGCTTTCATCTTGCAATTGTATGTTTATTTCGAAACATACAATGCTTTCGTTAAACATGGGAACACCATCGAATCTTTTTTTTGACTATTAAGAACAAGTCACATTTACATTGCGTTATTAAGCTTATGTGGAAAACTTTGAACGTAAAAGATGAATGTATAAACGTTAAACAAGCTAATAAGCACCACGGTTGCTTATTCTGGGTTTTAAATGAAATGGTGATCGATGTTTGAATCACTTTGAACGCGTAAAAACCAAAGTCTTGGTTCACTTTTGAAAGCATGCTCATCAGCGGTTATTGGCTTTAGCTTTCGTGCTCATTTCGTTATTAATCATGCCTTGTCGAACTATTCGTACTGCTATATACACATGAAGCATATAAAAGGGTTGGTTATTTTGGAAACACTTTATCTTCGGCTCATTACTTATTTCGTACTCTTATTTCATCTAACCGTGCTCATTGAATCCATTTGAAAGCGCACCTCACTTGTCTCGTGAACTTATTTTGGTTACTTTCTTTTAAAACCCTTTTTCGGACTCATGAAACAAACACAAATCGTAAGGTAACTCGCTAAGGAGTTTGCACTTAAAAAGCTCACTTGTCTTAAATCGTGCGTTTAACATAAGCATCGGTGGAAAGTTTTATACTACATCCGTCCTAAATTATAAGTCCAGATTGACTTTTTGACTCAAACTTTGACCTTAAATAATTTTGTTTGTATCATATATAATACTTGATGCAAAATATATAAATGGATTGTGTTTTAAATGTATTTTTATTTGGTATAATTTTCATCAAGTGTTATATAATACAAACGAAAATATTTAGCCAAAGCAGTCAAAAAAACACCTGGCTTAAATTGACTTATGGAGTAAAAGAAATGGAAGCAAACAATACAAACACAAGCGTATTGCATGCAAACTGTGAGATTTTTACAAATATATAAAACAGATAAAGGCTAGTTATTTATAGTTAGATGCATAGCATAACAAACAAACAACTTTAGCTCAGTTGGTTAAGCGAGGGTTTGTTGAGGCAGATGTCTATGGTTCGAATCCCATAAGTGACACTTTTCGGTTATTTTCCAATTTTTACACTTCCAGTCCCTCTACTTCGAATCACTTCCCTAAAACTTTTAATAAGTTCTATAATTTATATTAAAATTACCTTACAACCCCTCAACTTTGGAACAATTGATAATTTTCTTAAAGATTTTATAAGTTTATAACTTATCCAAATCTTTACCTCTTTAACCCCTCTAAATCTAACATTTTGACACTTGTCACCCTAAAATTTTTATAAATTTGATGAAACTTATATTTTTATCACTTTTGCCTTGATAATATTTTATTTGACTAACCACCTTTATGTAAACTAAAGAATATATTTGATGACAAAATATATTATTTAACTACAACTTCAATAAATATATATTGTATATATATTTTCCCACTTCAAAAATAAATTTTATAAATACTTGACGTCTTGCATTTATTTACCTCATAACACTTAAGGCAATACTCGGGTCAACTCTCATACAATATATCCATACTCATTATGATTCCAAGAGCCAATACTTATAAATATTTTAACAACAATAATGAATGAACTTTATCGAGAATAAAATTAATTTATGAAACTCCACATAAGTCGCAATAACTCAAATACTTGAAATACTTTTACTTTTGAACTTCAAGCATTTCAAAAACATAAATACTTGTAAACTTACAAACGTTGTTTTGAATACAAGACTTAGACTAAAAACAACACCATACTTATCTAGGTTATGTGTCGGAGCGATTACACATTTATTACCCGATGTTAATTGTGATGTCTTACATTTCTCAGATACCAAAGTGAGTTCTATAACCCTACTTTACTGCTTTTATAACTATTTTGGGTTGAGAAACATGCAAACTCTTTATGAAATATTGCTTTTACGCAATACACTTTATGAATTATATTGCTTGTATGCAATACCTTTTATGAACTTTTTTCTCGTTATGAAATACTTTTAAGAACTATTTCTTACGAATACACTTTATGAATCGCTTTTGTGCAAACCCCTTTATGAAATATTGCTGTTATGCAAACACTTGATGATTTATTGCTTTTACTAAATACACTATGGACAACAACTACTTTTATGTACTGGAACGAAACTCTTGTAAACCACTATTACGAGATAGCCTAAGAGAACTGTTTCCACAATTTTCCCCGCCTTTCATGTACTACAATTCCTACGGGAGCGCGAAAGTGTTATAAATAGATCTATTGAGGGTAACGCCTCCATCCAGGTTGGTCGCTTTAACTTGCTTCAGATGTATACCATGTCGGAACACAAGTGTGACGGAAACACCCACTTGCTAAGGGCACCATAAACCATATTGACATGCAACTTACACGCATGCGGAACTGTTGTAGTTTGGTACATGAGCTTAGAGCTTGAGTAATAGACACAACCACTTTTATTTGGAAGACTCTTTACACGCTGCGTGTATCGAGCACACTTTTGTCCATAAAACAAACTTGATTACTTAAATGCTTTGCTATAAACTTATGAACTCACCACTTTATAGTCGACCTTTTAGCATGTTTTCTCGTGTATTTGATTTTGAAGCTGACGATATCAAGGGGCTTGGCATAGCATGGTCATAGACTACACTGATGTATTTGGGACCACATTTTATTAATGGGCCATATTTCCAAGAACATTAAACTTTTGTAAACTTTATTACTTTATTAATAAAAGTTCTTAAACGGGTTTTATTATCCGCTTCTTTATTACCCGTGTTATGATACCAATTGAGTGGCTCCTCGGTTTTGGGGGTGTTACACAATCTCTTTTCCTTCATAGGGATCTAAAGTATCTTATTTATCATTATTTGTACATCAATATATCAATGGATCCGAAATCCTTTTATTTTTCTAGTATTTATAAGCCTAGTTTCTGCATCATATATCTTCTATAAAAGACTAAGATTAGCCCCTTGTATCCCTGATCAAGAATTTGCAGGTATCAAAACACTAGCATCAACTGTAAACATGTAGCTAATTTGAAATAGTAAACCATACCTTAAAAAATTAAAAGTAATGAGAGATGTTAGCAACTTAACGCATACAAACATGTATCATTATACAAACACACCGCATCGAGAGATCTTAAATTTGTAGTCAGAATATCTAAATCCAAAATTAATACATGTTATTTTAGAAAAACCAAAATTTACATCATTTGACCACACGAAATGTATTAAACCAAGGTTGTTAGACCGTCACTTATTGTCAAATACTAACAAGCCACAAACATCAAAAGCAATGTCAAATCAATATCCTAACAGCTGACCAAATCCAATCAAAAAAGCACCCAAGCTCAAAATCTCAAAACCGAAAACCTAAATATCGTAACTTAACGATCCTAAATATATACCACATTTCCTCAACACCATAATTGACTCCATTTACACACGAACATACGTGATCTAACAATGGTAGTTACACTGTCACTTATCATCAAACATTATCAAGCGGTAAACATCGAAAGCAATCTTAAATCCATATAAAAACAATTCAAATCATATAAAACCTCGATTTAAGTAAATCTTCAAGCCCAAAACCCGAAAAATCATTCAGTTAACAATTAAAGCTAGTAAATCTAAGCTCGCAAAAACATCAAAAAATCTCACCATTATCTAAACATCATCTACACAAAAATATAAAAAATAATCAACCTAAAAATAAATTCTCATCAATACTCAGTGTAAAATGAGTTACATGTCGAGAGCACACATACTTAAAGAACCATAGATTTACTGATTTTACGCATACTTTAAATAATATTGGACTAAACTTGTAAATGATAGTTCTCTTTACTGTGAAATGAGTGAAACAAACAAAAAAAGGAGAGGTGGTGGCTCGGATTGTAAATGTGGGACATTGATTCTCAAGGAGTGGGAGGATTGGACGGTGAAAAATGTTGGACCAATCAAGTTGTTCGATTTTGACATGGAAAAATCAAACAAATAAAAAGTCAAAATTAATTTGATTTTGGTGATTGTTTGTTAAATTTCATGTCTAGTAAAAAATCCACAACAAAAGTATTGGCACCGAGGTTTAAGAGCTTCGATAATTCGCCAAGGGTACCCCGTGACTAAATTCTATGCGCGGGTACACTTGGACTTATTGGTGATGTTTTAGATGTGTGTGAGAGAGATATGAAATGGTTTATGTGTATTTATATAGTGGATGTGGTTATATGTTTTTAATAATCGCATCGATAATAATGATTTTAAAGCATACCCTGCTTTAATAATAGGTTGTAAATGATTTGAAAACCGTATTTAATTGAGTGGAAACGTCTGTATTTAATTTTAAATAATGAGATGTATTGAATTTTAAGCCTTCCTCTTATAATAAGGAGTTTGATGGTTTCGTGCGTAATTATAATATGCATTGCACGGGGAAGATAGTCAGTGAGGTACATGCAATGCTCATTGATTACTTAAAAGCGTTTGCCCAAGAAGGCTTTACACCTCGGGCGGTTTGACCATCCGAAAAGGGTAGAATTTCTAAGCCTAATAAGCCGCTAGCAACAAGAAAGGGAAAGGTAAGGGTAAACCCGATAAGGGGAAACAAGTTATGACTTATCACAGAACCCAAGAAGTACCCTTCCAAGAAGCTGAAAATCCAAGAGGATATGGCTTGTCATCATCGCACCGAGGTTGGACACGGAAGAGGAATTGTCCATTATACCTTGATGAGTTGCTAATAAGAGGTATAAAATATCACGTTGTGGCCACACTCGTGCACTTTTGATGATAGAATTATTTGCTTTTCCTCATAAAAATAAATTCCTGGGTATATGATACTGGATGTGGTATTCACATATGTAATACACTGCAGGACTTAGAGGAGCAAGGAAGCTTGCCTATGGACAAAGAATACCCTACGCTGGGTAATGGAGCACATGCAAGAAGCTATAGGCACGCTTGATTTAGTTTTACCTTCGGATTTAGCTCATTAAACGATTGTCATTACGCACCTTCCATTGTTAGGGGTGTCGTTTCAGTTTCCTTGTTAAAAGATATTGGTTTCGTTCATGCATTTATCTGATTATGGAATTTCTGCTTTTAAAGTGGTGTTTTTACTTTAATGTTATTCCAAGTAAATGGTGTGTTTGAAATGATTTGCATGATAATGTGAATGATAAAATAATTCGTTTTAGCATCAATAATATAAGAATCAAAGGTGATTTGGATTCTTCATTTCTTTGGCATTGTAGACTTGCTCATATAGGTAAGAAACGCATGCAACAGCTGCAACACGATGGGCTTTTGCAAGATATCAATGATGAATCATTTGATAAATGCGAATCTTGCATATCTGGGAAGATGACCAAGAAACCTTTACAAATAGTTTAGAAAGGGCTTCGATTCTGGTGTGATACATACCATGTGATGGACCACTAAGACATGTGTCAAGAAAGGGTGCTAGCTACTTCTTAACCTTTACCGATGATTTTGCGTTATGGTTATGTTTATTTACTTAAACATAAACATGAAGTCTTTGAAACATTTAAGGTTTTAAGAATGAAGTAGAACCGCAACTAGAAAGAAGATTAAAGCTCTTCGATCCGATAGTGGTGGTGAATATTTAGGCCAAGAGTTTAAAGATTATCTAGCCGAGTGTGGTATCGCCCGCAATCTCACATCTCCATATACTCCACAACAAAATGGTGTATCCTAGATAGAAGGAATCGTGACATTGCTAGACATGGTGCAATCAATGTTTAATCTTACAACTCTTCCCTTATCCTTTTGGGATTATGCTTTTAGAAACCGCTCAGATATTGAATATGGTTCCAACTAAGAAGGTTGATAAGACTCCTTATGAAGTGTGGTATGGGGAAACCTCCCAACTTGTCTTACTTAAAGGTCTGGGGTTATGAGGCGTTTGTTAAATGTGACTCTATCATAAGCGCAACTCAGATCTGCTAAGTGTATTCTAGGATACCCAAAGGAAACTATGGGTTACTACTTTTACTTTCCAACCCAAAACAAAGTTATTGTTGCTAGGTATGGAGACTTTCTTGAAAAGGATCTCATATCTCATGAATTCATTGGGAGAGTTTATGATCTGGAAGATGATCAAGAAGATACAACACCTTCTGAAAACACTAGCCAACCTCAAGTAGAACTCGAAAGTCTGGCATGCTCCACCTCGAGATTGAAGTGGTTCCCATTCGCAGATCTTCAAGAACTTGCTGCAATTCCAGTCTATGTCTCAACGTAGAAGGCGAGGAATATATGTTAGGGGATCTTGGTGAACCCGCTAACTATAAAGTTGCCATGATGAGTCCCAAAAGTGAGAAATGGCGAGTTGTAATGAATGGGAAATGCAATCCATGAAAGATAATGAAGTCTCGATAGAGGTTGACTACCTCCAAATGCTAAGGTAGTTAAGTAAGTGGCTCTTTAAGATAAAGACCGACATGGATGGCAATGCACACACCTATAAAGCTTCGTCTTGTAGCCCAGGTATACTCAAACGATAGACCTACGAGGAGACATTTTCTCCTCAGAGTGTACATTAGAGCTATTAGGATTCTTATAGCCATAGCTGCGCACTATGACTATGAGATATGGCAAATGGATGTCAAAATTGCCTTTCAACCGCCTAGATGAGGACATCTATATGGCGCAACCTGAAGGGTTTGTAAATCCAAAGTATCCGAAGCATGTATGCAAACTTCAAAGATCCATTTATGGATTGAAGAAAGCATCAAGGCAATGGAACAAGAAGTTTGATGAAGAAATCAAGAAATTTGGTTTCACTCAAAATCTTGATGAGCCATGTGTGTCTCACAAAGCTAGTGGGAGTAATGTTATTTTCCTTGTCTTATATGTCGATGACATATTAATCATGGGAAAAGACATTCCATGTATGCAAGATGTTAAGTCTTATCTTGGAGAGTGCTTTTCTATGAAGGACTTAGGAAGATTTATTTCGGGAATCAAGATCTAACGAGATAGATCAAGGCGGTTAATTGGACTAAGCCAAAGTGCTTACATTGATAAAATATTGAAGAGATTCAATATGCAAAATTCCAAGAGGATATTTGCCAATGCAAGTTGAACATGGCTTAAGTAATAAACTATGCAACACTCGAAGAGTGGCTTACATGAAGAAAGTTCCTAGCTTCGTCAGAGGATCTATCATGTATGCTGTAAGATGTACAAGGCCTGATGTGGCGTTTGCACAAAATATCACCAATCGATATCAACAACCCGTGTGTGAAACACTCAGTAAAGTTGTTAAGAACATTCTTAAGTATCTAAGGGCTACTAAAGAAATGTTTCTAGTATGGAGGAAATCCGTGATGCGAACTTGATGTTACAGGTTTTTGTGATGCGTCTTTCCAAACGATAAAGATGATAACGGTCTCAAACCTGGTTATGTCTTTGTCATTAATGGAGAGCAGCTTGACCGAAGAGCAAGAAGCGCATAACGGTTGGGCGCAGGAACACATGTAATGAGTACATATCGCCTGCTGCTTCGATGGAAGTCGTTGGATTAGAAATTCATTTCGGGAATCGGAGTAATGCCCTCAATCGAATTACCTTTAAATGTGTATTGTGACAACTCACTAAATAACATTTGCCAATGAGCCTAGAGTCATGAAGGTTTGATATTTTTCCTCGTCGATATCACTATGTTCGAGAACAAGTCCATTATAGGTGAAATCAATCTACCAAAGTTCATACAGATGGCGATAATCTAGATGATCCCTTATCAAGCCTTTGCCAAAGAAAAACTTATCTTTGGCCATGGGATAGGTCTTCGTTTTAGCTAGTAGTTTCATGCAGATCTGTGATTAGTATTTGGATAAAAGATGTTATGAACAAATATTACTTTAATGAAATAAAATAGTTGTTTATGTTTATTTTTCATTTTCTTAATATTATATCCTATATTTGTATGTTTAATCCATGAATAACTTATGTTATTCTAAATAGTCCCGTTAATTAATGATGGGAATGTCATTGAATTAAGACAAATCTAATTTTGGTAGAATATACTTAAGGTATATTGATGCGTAGGACATACCAGATTCACATGATATTCAATGAATTGAATATAGGACTCATCCCAACTTTACATGATATACTTTTGGATTTTGTCATTAAGTATATCATGAAGTGTTTATCCTCGCACTTGAGATACCAGGATAACGATATGAATGTAGTGCATTTGTGTAAAGATAGTCTAACGCTATCCGAATCGGTAGTTATAAGGGCTATTTGTGTTGCAAAGTTCATGAGTTATGTTTGTAGTCAAGAGAATTTGTTCCTTTGAATTTGTTTCAAAGCATAATACTATTTTGGGCCCCTCATAGGGTTGACAAGATGTTTGTATGGCCATACCCAAGATCTATCTAGAATACGCTCAGATGATTTGATAATCTTGTTTCAATCATATACAACGAAAGAAACGTAATGTTAACTTATGAAACGATTTGATCCATATTCATAGTTAATGTAGTATTAGTAACAAAAGGATAAGTAAAAATGATGAATCATTAAATGGTTTTTTTCCCGTGAGACCATACCGATTTGATCTCGGGGCATTGGTGTGTTAAAGCTAGACTAACCAATGTCATTACTATATTTAGTAATATCCAAGTGGGAGCTGAAAGGTTTTATGGATATTTAAATAATAGTATGTCCGATTCGAACTCGAACTTCGGATTGCACACATTACGTATGAGAATTTATGTATATAATTAATATAAATAAAACGTTATTATTATTAATTATTAGTCACTAAATAAAACATAACGATAGTTAAATAATTAACGAGGTTTGGTTAACGGTCATTAAATATTAACTAGAAGGACTAGAGATGAAATTACAAGTTGAAAGTTCTAGAATCCCCTTTGGGGCTTTGGCCGACGTTAGGGTGTTCCCAAACCCAAACCCACTCAAACTTGTTCAAGATATATTAACTATAAATACAAATCTATGTATTCATTATTGACTAACCTTGGATCACTTTGATAACCTAATTTCTCTCCTTCTCCTCTCTTTCTTGTGTGGTCAATTAACATCCCAAACCCCAAGGGTTTCGATTTGCTTAACTCAAGATTAAGTATTTGGTTTTATTTGTGATTCAAGAAACTAGCTTTTCACATCAAATCGCTACTAGTAATGCGGTGTGCTAAGAACGGCACGCTACATAATTTGAGCTTGTGAATCTTGGTATTCCGATTTATTGGTTGGGTCGATTGTGTAAACCCTTAATTAGGGTTTTGGGTTTTTGATTCTTATTCAATCATCGTTTGATTCTTGAATTGCTAAAAGGTACACACTTTCTTGTTTGGTTAATTATTTACATATATTATTCTATTGTCTTCCTCACATGCTTTGATGATGTTATTTGTTTTATATATAATTGTTATGAGTATAAAATTCCACGCTTATTTCATCTGCTATTCATCTTGCAATTGTATGTTTATTTCAAACATACAATGCTTTCGTAAACATGGGAACACCATCGAATCTTTTTTCGACTATTAAGAACAAGTCACATTTACATTATGCTATTAAGCTTATGTGGAAAACTTTGAACGTAAAAGATGAATGCATAAACGTTAAACAAGCTAATAAGCACGGTTGCTTATTGGTTTTAAAATGAAATGGTGATCGATGTTTGAATCACTTTGAACGCCAGAAACCAAAGTCTTGGTTCACTTTTGAAAGCATGCTATCCACCGTTATTGGTTTAAATTGCGTGCTCATTTCGTTATTAATCATGCCTTGTCGAACTATTCAGCACTGCTTATATACACATGAAGCATATAAAAGGGTTGGTTATTTTGGAAACACTTTATCTTCGGCTCATTACTTATTTCGTTCTTATTTCATTCAACTTCGCTCATTGAATCCATTTGAAAGCACCTCACTTGTCTCTGCGGAACTTATTTTGGTTACTTTCTTTAAAACCCTTTTTTTCTCGGGACTCATGAAACAAACACAAATCGTATGTGAATCCTCGCTATGGAGTTTACCTTAAAAGCTCACTTGTCTTTAAATCGCCCGAACATAAGCCTTTGTGAAGTTTTATACTACATCCGTCCTAAATTATAAGTCCAGATTGACTTTTTGACTCAAACTTTGACCTTAAATAATTTTGTTTGTATCATATATAATACTTGATGCAAAATATATAAATGGATTGTGTTTTAAATGTATTTTTATTTGGTATAATTTTCATCAAGTGTTATATAATACAAACGAAAATATTTAAGGCCAAAGTTCGAGTCAAAAAGTCAAACTGGACTTAAATTTTGGGACGGAGGGAGTAAAAGAAATGGAAGCAAACAATACAAACACAAGCGTATTGCATGCAAACTGTGAGATTTTTACAAATATATGTCAGATAAAGGCTAGTTATTTATAGTTAGATGCATAGCATAACAAACAAACAACTTTAGCTCAGTTGGTTAAGTTGAGGGTTTGTTGAGGCAGCATGTCTATGGTTCGAATCCATAAGTGACACTTTTCGGTTATTTTCCAATTTTACACTTCAGTCCCTCATACTTGAATCACTTCCCTAAAACTTTTAATAAGTTCTATAATTTATATTAAAATTACCTTACAACCCCTCAACTTTGGAACAATTGATAATTTTCTTAAAGATTTTATAAGTTTATAACTTATCCAAATCTTTACCTCTTTAACCCCTCTAAATCTAACATTTTGACACTTGTCACCCTAAAATTTTTATAAATTTGATGAAACTTATATTTTTATCACTTTTGCCTTGATAATATTTTTTATTTTGATCCACCACCTTTATGTAAACTAAAGAATATATTTGATGACAAAATATATTATTTAACTACAACTTCAATAAATATGTATTGTATATATATTTTCCCACTTCGAAAATAAATTTTATAAATACTTGACGTCTTGCATTTATTTACTCCTCGATAACACTTAAGGCAATACTCGGGTCAACTCTCATACAATATATCCATACTCATTATGATTCCAAGAGCCAATACTTATAAATATTTTAACAACAATAATGAATGAACTTTATCGAGAATAAAATTAATTTATGAAACTCCACATAAGCTGCAATAACTCAAATACTTGAAAACTTTTGCTTTTGAACTTCAAGCATTTCAAAACATAAATACTTGTAAACTTACAAACGTTGTTTTTGAATACAAGACTTAGACTAAAACCATACCATACTTATCTAGGTTGCGTTCTGAAAGCCGTACACATTTATTACCCGATGTTAATTGTGATGTCTTACATTTCTGCATACCAAAGTGAGTTCATAACCCTACTTTACGTTTTATAACTATTTTGGGTTGAGAAACATGCAAACTCTTTATGAAATATTGCTTTTATGCAAAAACTTTATGAATTATATTGCTTGTATGCAATACCTTTTATGAACTTTTTCTGTATGAAATTTTTTTAAGAACTATTTCTCATAATGCATATACACTTTATGAACGCTGTTTCTTTTGTGCAAACCATTTATGAAATATTGTCATTATGCAAACACTTGATGATTTATTGCTTTTACGCAAATACTCTATGAACAACAACTACTTTTATGTCGGAACCTAAAACTCTTGTGTAAACCACTATTACGATAGCCTAAGAGAACTGTTTCCACAATTTTCCGCCTTTCATGTACTATTAATCCCTACCGGGAGGCCTTGAAAGTGTTATAAATAGATCTATTGAGGTAACGCCTCCATCCGGGTTGGTCGCCCAACTTGCTCGGATGTATACCATGTCGGAACACAAGTGTGACGGAAACACCCACTTGCTAAGGGCACCATAAACCATATTGACATGCAACTTACACGCATGCGAACTGCTTTTGTAGTTTGGTACATGAGCTTAGAGCTTGAGTAATAGACACAACCACTTTTATTTGGAAGACTCTACACGCCGTGTATTGTTAAGGCACACTTTTTGTCCATAAAACAAACTTGATTACTTAAATGCTTTGCTATAAACTTATGAACTCACCACTTTATAGTCAATCCTTTTTAGCATGTTTTCTCGTGTATTTGATTTTGAAGCGTGGCGATATCAAGGCGTGGGCTTGGCATAGCATGGTCATAGACTACACTGATGTATTTGGGACCACATTTTATTAATGGGCCATATTTCCGCAACATTAAACTTTTGTAAACTTTATTACTTTATTAATAAAAGTTCTTAAACGGGTTTTATTATCCGTTCTTTATTACCTGTGTTATGATACCAATTGAGTGGCCCCTCGTGGTTTTGGGGGTGTTACACAATCTCTTTTCCTTCATAGGGATCTAAAGTATCTTATTTATCATTATTTGTACATCAATATATCAATGGATCCGAAATCCTTTTATTTTTCTAGTATTTATAAGCCTAGTTTCAGACCATATATCTTCTATAAAAGACTAAGATTAGCCCCTTGTATCCCCTGATCAAGAATTTGTGGTATCAAAACACTAGCATCAACTGTAAACATGTAGCTAATTTGAAATAGTAAACCATACCTTAAAAAATTAAAAGTAATGAGAGATGTTAGCAACTTAACGCATACAAACATGTATCATTATACAAACACACCAAGACGAGAGATCTTAAATTTGTAGTCAGAACATCTAAATCCAAAATTAATACATGTTATTTTAGAAAAACCAAAATTTACATCATTTGACCACACGAAAATGTATTAAACCAAGGTTGTTAGACCGTCACTTATTGTCAAATACTAACAAGCCACAAACATCAAAAGCAATGTCAAATCAATATCCTAACGGTGACCAAATTCAATCAAAAAAAGCACCCAAGCTCAAAATCTCAAAACCGAAAACCTAAATATCGTAACTTAACGATCCTAAATATATACCACATTTCCTCAACACCATAATTGACTCCATTTACAAGTAACATACATGATCTAACAATGGTAGTTACAGCGTCACACTTATCATCAAACATTATCAAGCGGTAAACATCGAAAGCAATCTTAAATCCATATAAAAACAATTCAAATCATATAAAAAAAAAAAAACTCGATTTAGAAACTTCAAGCCCAAAACCCTAAAAATCATTAGCTTAACAATTAAAGCTAGTAAATCTAAGCTCGCGAAAAACATCAAAAATCACCATTATCTAAACATCATCTACACAAAAATATAAAAAATAATCAACCTAAAAATAAATTCTCATCAATACTCAGTGTAAAATGAGTTACATGTCGAGAGCACACATACTTAAAGAACCATAGATTTATGATTTTACGATACTTTAAATAATATTGGACTAAACTTGTAAATGATAGTTCTCTTTACTGTGAAATGAGTGAAACAAACAAAAAAAGGAGAGGTGGTGGCTCGGATTGTAAATGTGGGACATTGATTCTCATGAGTGGGAGGATTGACGGTGAAAAATGTTGGACCAATCAAGTTGTTCGATTTTGACATGGATAAATCAAACAAATAAAAAGTCAAAATTAATTTGATTTTGGTGATTGTTTGTTAAATTTCATGTCTAGTAAAAAATCCACAACAAAAGTATTGGCACCGAGGTTTAAGAGCTTCAATTCAGTGGTACCTGTGACTAAATTCTATGCTGGTACACTTGGACTTATTGGTGATGTTTTAGATGTGTGTGAGAGAGATATGAAATGGTTTATGTGTATTTATATAGTGGATGTGGTTATATGTTTTTAATAATCGTTACTGATAATAATGATTTTTAGCAGTTACCCGTTTTTAATAATAGGTTGTAAATGATTTGAAAACCGTATTTAATTAAGTGGAAACGTCTGTATTTAATTTTAAATAATGAGATGTATTGAATTTTAAGCCTTCCTCTTATAGTAAGTGTGCATTCTTATTTTTTTAATATTTTTTAGAAAATGACATAAATACATTATAATATAGTTAAGATAAACTTCAACTTCAAACATATAAACTCTCCTCCAGCTCTAGCCTAGCTCATTCCAACACGCCTATGTGTCTCAAAAAAACAAAATTACAAAATAAGCGACCTTCTAATTTTAGAGGTCCCCTTTTTATGTGTCTAAAAATTGATTTATCTTTGGTCATTGTTTGTTAAATTTCATGTATAGAAAAAGATTCACAACAAAAGCATATGGCTGTGTTTAACAATAGCCAATAGGCTTTTGAGAGCTTATAAGGGTTTGAGTTTATAAAATAAGTCAACTTATAAAATAAGCCTTGTTTGTCATAATGAGCTTATAGAAGCTTTTATAATTATAAGCATCCATAAGCCCAAACCCATAAAAGAGCTTATAGGGGCTTATAGCTAGTTAAATTACTTAAATACCTTTAAAAATATAATAAACTATCACACAAAAGCTGAAAATATATGTAAATTTACTTTGATATGTTTGTATATAATTTATATCAATAAGCTTCACTCAATTAACTCATAAAACAATCTTTAGAAAAATATAAACTGACTTTCCAACTCGCTTAATAATACAAGCTAGTTACGCACTTCCATCCCGGCTCATATTCCCCAAACATCCTTAGAGCATTAGTGTTTTTCTTTTAATATATATATATATATATATATATATATATATATATATATATATATATATATATATATATATATATATATATATATATATATATATATATATATATATATATATATATCTTGTGACTCACGCATCCGCTCGCCGGTTAATGGTGGCAACTTCACTTCTTTGCCTCAGCTTTTATTAATCAAGCAAATATTCGTTGTTGCTGGCCATCATCGGTTCGCCATCCGCACACCTAAGAAAATAGGAGTCTTTTTTTGGGGACCGTTAAATTGGCTTGGTCCTTGTGTTAAAACGCTTACATTCAAGTTTTCCTTTTTTTTTTTATTTTTTGTTTTTCTTTTTATGTTTAATTTATATATATATATATATATATATATATATATATATATATATATATATATATATATATATATATAGGGAAGTGTTATTTTCAAAAACCAAGAAAATGCGAACTGAGAACCAAAGATCAACCAATCGTGATTTTTTCTTTTATTAATTTTTATTATTTAATTCAAAAGGGTATAATGGTAAAATTACTTTTTTTTGTATTTTATTTTTTTTTACAAAAAAAAGCGTTTTTAAGTTCCCGTAATTTAGAATTTTTTTTTTTTTTTTTTTTTGTGATGCGTTCTCAAAAAAGCTATGTGCACATGTGTTATGTGACAATTGTATTTTTCGTTTATGCATAGATGTTTTGTATTTGCACATGTGTCTCTAAAATATTACATAAATATGTATACAAGCAACAAAACTTTATTAATAGATTTATGCAATTTTATACAAAAAACAAAACTTTACTAAAAAAGATTACATAAATATGTTTTATTACAAATATATGAAAAGTGCATGTACATAATACAATGTATTTATCGGTTGGTTCATCTTTTAGGCGGCGATGTATTCTTCACTGGTTCAAGAACCATGAAATCTACACATGTGTTTTTAATCCTTGTGCTCATGTGTTTTATCGCCTCGCTTATCTTAACCGATACAATTATATGCCAACAAACAAACGCCAAGTAACCGCCACTATCATTAATTATCATTCGACATGTTACATAAATTATAAAATAGACTAGGAGCGAAATTCTATTATATAATTCATCTTATACAAATGCATTTGTATTCTTCACCTTCTAAGCCTGAAAATTTGCATCCAATATTAATAGTTTAGTACATAATCAAGAACATATAAAAATATAAATATAAACCTGAAAATTTTCATATATACAAAACGTTCAATGACTTAAACACATGTGCATTAATTGTCAATTCATCATTTTCATTACATAAATACATGTGCATTTGTTTCAAATTCACATGTTCATAACGTAAACACATATGCATTATGTGACTAACACATATTCAAGAGCAAATGCAACAAAACTGAATCTATATCAAATGATGTAAACAAATGTTTAATCATAGAAATTAGCATAACACGTATTCACACTATTTACGTACATCGAAATATATAAATAACCTACGAACATTTGATCTTTATGCTATAATGATGCCATAAAAGCTGCTGAGTCCAAAAAGACTGAATTAATATTGTCCAAGTAAAGACGATAAGATGATAAAACGCATACGAAGTCACATCAAAGAATTATAGTGCAGAAATCTATAGATTGGGTCAAACCACGCATGTGATGAATGGAAATGATGATAATCATTTACTATCTCTACTAATGATTCTAGTTCACCATTTATTAATTTTGTCATTATACTATTAGGCAAAGGCACTTAAAGTTTGATCTTTTGTTAGAATTAAGCCACGTCCATATTTAGAAAAATTCCACCTCACGAGTTAAATTTTGTAGTTTCTTGCCCTTAACCTTCCACATGTACTTCAACTTAAATAAATCTTCACTTATTATGAGGGGTAAATAAAATCCCATAACTTATATATACTTCCCAACTATACTTTTTTAAGCCCATGATCTCTCCATGCATCTACTCGTAAGTAAGTTGGTTTTCATTTCTAATTTGTTACTCACATGCATTCACTTACTTGAGGATTATCTCAAAAGTAAATCTTCAGTTATCACATGTAAGTAAAATCCCGTAACTCATATATACTTCTCAACTATTATTTTTTAAGTCCATGATCTCTACATGCATCTTCTTTCAACCTAAGATGGTTTTATTTTCTTAATTTGTTATTCACTTGCTTGAGGATTGTCTCAAAAGTATGTATATTGGACACTTGAATCAAACATGAACATAAATTTATGCAACTTAAAAGCAACGCATGTTGCGATTTGAATAATAACAAATGCCGCAAGAATCTTCATACAGTATCATTTTAGTTGTTGTCTTTGTTAAAGAACAACTTTCTTTCATTTCAAAAATTGGCAACAATGTTCGATAACTTCTCCGGCATTTTTTCAAATCTTTTTTCATTCTTTCTCCAAATATAAAAGCCAAAACAAATCTACAGTGTCATTTTCAGTTACGTTTTTAAAAAAACACATAAGCTTATACAAAGTTTTAACAGTTAGAAGAATAAAAAGCAATGAATATATACATGTGCACCTCTCTTTGTGAGCAGATTTGTACACTCGAACGTCGGAGGAGACTCGAACATACAACGACAAAAATTCATTTACCGGTACAACAAGTAAATCGCTATCCCGAATGAGCGTATCATATTAATCTCGGTTTTAACACATACATATCTGAGAAGATCTGTAATCGTTTTTTGCTTGTATAGATATATGTTTTGTTGGGCGGTTGATGGATCTTGTTGCTGAGGTTGCCGATGGTGGCATCTGTGAGAGAAACATGTGAGAAGATCTTGTTTTGTTGTTATGGTGGCGTCTGAGGGAAAATCTTGTTTTTTTGCTACGGTGGCGCCTGAGAGAGAAGAAATATAAATATGAGTATTTTTCTTAACCTAAATAGTGGTGATCAGTTATTGAAAAGTTGAATGCTAAATTCCATTACTACCCTTATGCCATTTATAATAAGTTACACGATCTTTTATTTAATTACAGTTATGCCACAAATATTTATGACCATTGATCAAGAAATGAAAGGCTTAGATCGGTTCTCGCAGTTCTCGAACTTTTTTCGTTTCTGAAAATAACTCTACACTATATATATATATATATATATATATATATATATAGAGTTATGATCAAATAAGAAGATTACTTAAAATAAGAAGGAATAAGAAGAACTATAACCGCAAATCCAAGATGCACCAACCAAAATTAGATGCATCCCTATAATCTTAGATGCATCATAACACACCATAGTATCTTTTATAGCTTTTAATTAGATGCATTTATGTATATTAGATGCATTTCATGATTTCTTTTGTTTTTTATTCCTCTTGCAAGCCAAAAAAATTATGAAAATCAATTTGCATCATCTATACATCAAATTAACTTTCGAAACTCAAGGTGTTGCATCTATTTGAATAGAAATGCATCTAATGCAAGTCGTTGCATCTCAAATGCGTGATTTTTGTCACTTCTCATCACTTCTTATTTTAATTTACTTCTTATTGGATCCCTACTCGAGAGACTATATATATATATATATATATATATATAGAGAGAGAGAGAGAGAGTTAGGATCAAATAAGAAGATTACTTAAAATAAGAAGGAATAAGAAGAACTATAACCGCAAATCCGAGATGCACCGACCTAAATTAGATGCATCCCTATAATCTTAGATGCATTATAACGCACCATAGTGTGTTTTCTAGCTTTAATCGTAGATCTTTACAATCGATATTAGATGCATTTCATGATTTCTCTTGTTTTTGTTCCTCTCGCGATGTGCCAAATCATGAAAATCAATTTGCACCATCTATACATCAAATTAACTTTTGAAACTCAAGATGTTGCATCTATATGAATAGAAATGCATCTAATACAAGTCATTGCATCTCAAATGCTTGATTTTGATCACTTCTCACCGCTTCTTATTTTAATTTACTTCTCACTGGATCCTTACTCTATATATATATATATATATATATATATATATATATATATATATATATATATATATATATATATATATATATATATATATATATAGAGTTAGGATCAAATAAGAAGATTACTTAAAATAAGAAGGAATAAGAAGAACTATAACCGCAAATCCAAAATGCACCAACCAAAATTAGATGCATCCCTATAATCTTAGATGCATCATAACACACCATAGTATCTTTTATAGCTTTTAATTAGATGCATTTATGTATATTAGATGCATTTCATGATTTCTTTTGTTTTTTGTTCCTCTGCACGTGCCAAAATTATGAAAATCAATATGCATCATCTATACATCAAATTAACTTTTTAAACTCAAGGTGTTGCATCTATTTGAATAGAAATGCATCTAATGCAAGTCGTTGCATCTCAAATGCGTGATTTTTGTCACTTCTCACCACTTCTTATTTTAATTTACTTCTTACTGGATCCCTACTCGAGAGACTATATATATATATATATATATATATATATATATATATATACACACACATATATATATATATATATATATATATTATCTATACTCCCTTATAAAGCATGCATATTCCCATCCTAACTCGAAGCCTCAATTTTAAGATTCAGCCATCCGACCCTTCGTCCGAGCCTAAATTTACACACACCAAACCAACATCCAAACTTAAAAATTTACCAAACCAAAAAAAACTCATAAACCTACCATTCAAACCAATAGCCAATAAACACATATCCTCCCATCCATTTACTGCTTTATTTTTAAAAACAAACACACGCAAAACTCTCTCCTCACACAACTAACAAAAAAAACCTCAAACAAAAACTCTCTTCCACCACACAAGCGCCACAACCGCACAACTCTACCACCAACCGACGCTACCACAATCGGACTCCACCGCCACATATTTTTTTGGGTAAAGGGAGTAATCCTGCACCCGGTAAATATATTAACCAAAATACGTTTATACAATGGATATGAGTGAAATCTCATATCTCACCCGCTTACATAGGCATAAAGCTTACATAAAAGGATACTATCTATTTTCTAAACAAGAAAATAAACAAAGAAACCACTACTCAAATGATAACATAGGACATAATAAAAACAAATTACTTCCTAGGTCCTTGAAGCTTGGTGCCATACATGGCATTAAAGGCATCCAAATTCCCGGAAGATCGAAACTCCGCCGCATAGTCATCATAGTCATAGTCATCATACTCATCTTCATACTCTTGACCACCTCGAATAGATTAGCGTCATCAAATGGGTTAGCAATCACCTCATCTTCGTAATCGACACCACGATATCTCCCACTTTAGAAAAAGGGTTGACTCTCTTAGTAGAAGAGGCTGGCGGAATAGAAGAATAACTAGTTTTAGGAGCCACATCCGACTCCATCCCTTTCAAATCACTCACAGAGGGTTCTTGTGATGCAGACTGTCTCAAGAGACTTAGCTTCATTAACTTCCATTGTACGACCGTAATCCACATCCTTGTTGGTGTCATTAGAAGTACTACCAAAAGCACCAGATAAACTAATGCATCACCGAAATCCACCAACACCCATGAAGACACACCACCACCAAAAGTGTTTATTCAAGTTTTGAGGTATGTTTAAGATTTTTAATAGATTTATGCATATTTATCAATTTTTGAAAGTTTTATTTATAGATCTCTACATTTTTTTTAGACCCATAGTTTTTATTTGTAGATGTATAATTTTTTTTATAGATCTATATGTTTATTAATATTTTGGTATTTGTTTTGTTACAAAGAAACCTTGTTGCCTCTGCCACCCTCGCCATCGACGCCATCTTCACCGACGTCAAAAACACCGCAAATAACACCACTGAGAGCCCAACCACCGCAGATCTATGAATATTAGTTAAGTTTTGAGTTTTTCTTATAAATCTATAGTTTTTTCTTTGTAAATCTGAAGAGTTTTTATAAAATACTTTGTGCTTTTTAACACCATCACTTGCGGAACTGCCGGCTGTCCAACGGAAATAATCACCACCACCGATGACACCATTGTCTCGTAAAACCGCCTTTACAAGTTAGTGTTGCCGAAAATGTATACTTTATTCTAGAAGTTATTGTTAATGTTTGTGTTTGAAGGTTTTAATTTTTATAAGTCTTTATATTTTGTTTATGTTTTCAATGTTTTTTTATAGATCTAAACTTTTGAATACATAGACCTATTTTTATTTTTTATATAGATCTTAAGTTTTGAAGGTTATAACATTTTTAAAAATTTATTAGCAGTCGTTGGAATGTCGCCACCGCCGCTTGAATATGTCGCTACCACCTCGATTATGCCGCTACCGCCAATCCGAATATACGCTACCGAGGCCTGCATATATAAGGTTTGAGCTTTTTTTATTATTCTTTGTAGTCGAGAAAGTAATTTTGTTGGTTTACATAAGCCTTTTTTTGGTTTGAGAAATAAATGTTGTGAGGCTGATTGTGACAATATTAGTATTCAAGTAATCAAACAATTGATTTTGTTATAATTTTTATTTGGTGGAGCCGGATGTGATGTTATTTGTAACCAATGTAAAGGGTTACCAAGATCTGATATGGTTTGAGGGTTGCTTTCAAATATTAGTGGAGTTCTTTTAAGTGATTCACATGATGTTGTGGTTATTATGCTCCTACCTACTTTAAATATGGAAGAAAAGCTTTAACAGAAGTAAAAGTCAGTTTTCAACAGGGTATAGAATGACAAAAAAAAAAAAAAAAAAAAAAGCAACATAGTAATAAAAATGTTAATATTTTGTTGGTTGAATTGTACTACGTATCGTTCAAAAAAAAATTGTACTACGTAGGTTTTGTTCAAAAAAAAAAAGAATTGTACTACGTAGGTATTAGTTTAAAATTTTGATTGTTTTGGTAACTTTAAAGATATTTAAATTTTGGAAAGTTTTGAAATTTAACCGATTTTAAAAATAGTTTTATAATTTTAAAAGTTTAAAATTTTGTTTTTCTTTAAAAGCCTTTGGAATGCTAATTTGTTTTTTACTAATATTTTGAGATCTGAACGGGGGCAGTTATTAATACGGTGGCTATGTTTTTATTCATACGGTGGCTACTTTTTTAATATCAAAAAGCTATAAACCGAAAATGCGGAATCTGTAAATATAAAGTTTAATAAGCCAACGCTTAAAACTGTCGAATACGGAACAAAACTCGACAAAAACGTGTTGTACTGGAAAAATGAGGGGACAAAGGGAATATTCCCTGGAAAAGTGGAGCTAGGGCATAGCCCCTGTATGAATAGTATATCCCATCTGAATTGCTTTTAACGTGTTTTTTTATAGGATGGGCCATCTCAAAGGATGTGTTTTTGTACAAGGGATGATGACTCATGTATATTGCTTTTAACTTTGAAGCAAAGCCATCTCGAGGATGTGTTTTGTAACGGGGTTACCTTTAATCTCTCAAATGCAACAAAATTTTGATTTTGAATTTCAAATTGAATAAAAGTAAGAAAAGGCACTGTCAATTGAAAAGATAGCCTTGGAAAAAAAAAGATTCTTATAGTTCCGAGGTGTAGAAACTGCCAAAATACAATACGAAAAAAAGTGCAAAATATACGGTAAATTTAGTTATAATAAATTTTACGGCTTAAATTTTGTCATAAAGTTTATATTGTAAATTTTTTAATAAATTTATATTGTAAACATTTTTATTAAGTTTATTGAGTAGATTCGTTATTAATTTTATACTGTAAATGTTGATATTTAGTTTATATCATAAATTTTGTTATTAAGTTTATTGTGAAAGTTTGTCATGAAGGTTATTATGTAAACTTTGTTATCAAATTTATGGCGTAAATGTTGTCATAAAGTTTATAGTGTAAAGTTTATAGTGTAAACTTTGTTAGTAAGTTTTATAATGTAAATTTTGTTATAATGTTTATGGTGTAAATTTTTTGTTATAAAGCTTATTTTTTAAATTTTGTTATAAGCTTGAAATTTTAAAAGTTTGAAGTATTTCAAAATTTTTTGAAATTTGAAATATTTTGAAAGTTTTGAATTATTGACTTTGAAATTTAATATTTCTTAAAATTTGATATAGTTTTAAAAATTAAATAATTTGAATTTCTAAAAATTACGATTTTTTTTTCAAATATTAAAAATTTGGTTTTAAATTTTAGTGCAATAAATAAAGTTGCATTATATTTGGTGCAATTTAAAGAGGATTTAAATTTTTTGACTCAAATGTGATATTCTTTTGGTACGTGATGTTAGACAAAGGTTTTACCTGATATGTTCAATTTACATATTTTGAATCTTGAATATCTTTCAAACTTTTACAATATATCACAAAAATGTCAAATTGGTGATTCGATCTTCTTGGACCTCACAATTATGGTAAATGATGTTATATTTTTATTAGCTCTAGAATGACAAATTTTGATAGGCTCAAGACAACTATGACGTGTGGTGGTAGTAAAAAAACTTTTGGTGGGCTCTAGGAAACTTTTGACTAAATACATAAAATTCAAAATTTGAATTGTAAAATCTGGCATTTCCACTTATCTTTCTTAAAACCAAATAGAAAAAATTCAAAATTAAATTAAGCTCTTTTGTAATTATATACATCTTTATCATTTGGTCACTATGTACTTTGTAATGGTGTATTGTAATGTTGATATGAAGTAAACTCCATTAGATGAGCTGGCAATATTTTGACAAGACATGTTATTCGAGGACCAATAATGTGAAACAAACATGTAGTAGATGATAGAAATAGAATTATAGATAAAGTGATTTTACCAAACATAAATTGGCAACATTACACAAGGGTTAATTACAAGGACTTTTGGCATGTATATCGAAAACTTGCAAAGCGGAATCATATTTTTAAGGAGGTGATATTCACACCACATCTTTTAATGCATGCATCATAATTTGTGCATTACAGTATTGTATGGTACAAATTGTAATGCACAAATTGTGATGGATACATCAAAAGATGTGAAGTAAATATTAATTCACATATTTTTAATGAACCTAACAGGAGTATTTTAATTTGTCATTATACACGGGATTTATCTTGCATGCTACAAGTTGAATAGGTTGTACATATAGATGAATATTTCAATATAAATTAAGATATTGAATGAACCTCTTTTATGTTGTTGAAATGAAATGAGATTTAATATTTTTTATTTTCTCATAATGATTTGAACATCATAATCAAATGTTCGAAAAACATGCAACGAACTAAAATAAAATTAGGATTAAGTCACACACAAATCTAACAATACCGAGTAAAACAATGACAATCGAAAAGCACACTCAAATGCGCAAATAAACACTACCGAGTGTTGTTGTGAACTATATATAGTCGCCGCAATGCAGCCATGCATTCGTACAGGATTTCGCAGAGCTACAAATACAATTTGTCGAAAGCAAATTATTCGCCGTCAAGCTATAGTTAAAAACTAGACACCGCTGCCGCTAGGCATGACTACTCTGCTAGATACCGTTGCCCCTAGGCGCAGACACTCGGCTAGAAACAGCTGCCGCTAGGCGCGGGTACTCGGCTAGTATATATATATATATATATATATATATATATATATATATATATATATATATATATATATATATATAGTGTTGTATTCTATACAGTACCAATATTAGATACAGTACTTTACAGTACCATCATTAACCAATCAGAATTTAATAAATTAATTTTCATTTATTTAATTCATAATATCATCCAAGGCTATTTATGGTATTTACTAATTATATTATATTTTCTTGAAATTCCTCCATATTTGTAGGTAATTCACAAATCAGTTATCTCCTCTCTCGTACATTTCAGTTTTCATCTACTTCTTCTTCACCACAAACCCTAGCCGCACCTTATCAATCTCTCCCTACAATATTTTTTTGTCACCCCTAAAATCTGATAAATCAATCAATCTACATTAATCCTACTTTAAAAGAAAAGAAATACATATAGTTTGTTTCTTGTTCGATTTAGCATAAAAGATCTTGAATGATGGTCACGGGTAAGATATTGTTCTTTGATTTTCATTTTTTTTTTGGCAAGATCTATGATGGGTTTGCGAATTTATGTGGATCATTAATGATCTTTGATGAATACTTTGCTTTACTCTTGAGATCATGAAAGTTTATTTTGTTATATTATTTTCTCTTTCATTATTTCGAATCTTTTGATTCTTGGTGTTTTATTTATTTCTTCTTCTTCGTCTTTGTTATACAACTTAATCAAAATAATAATAATAATTGCATCCAATTTGCTTTAGAGTGGTCCCGTCAAGAAGGAATCAAGGCGAATTCCCGACGCCAATACCATGGATAATAAACAAGTCACTATTGTCAAGAGTCAATTCGAAAGATGGAAGCTTACTGGTGTTATAGCGCTATCTAATGCTGAGATTAAGGTAATTAAACATTTTCATTTCTTATTATTCAAGTATTTTAATGGGGTGCATCGATACCAGGGATAATAAACAAGTCACTATTGTCAAAACTCATGATATCAATTTAGACAAAAGCCGATATGACAATTCTCATAATGTTACTTGGTGGCGACTTCAACTCGTTTTTGTGGAAAGTGACAAGCTGTGTTCTTCAATGGGTTATAGTTTGAATGTTTTAGCTAAAAGGAAACGGGTCACACACTCACACGGGTCAACGATTTAAAAGTTTTCGAAAGTATAACCCAGTGTTCGACTTTACAGCCTCTTAAGTTGCATTTAGATCTTATTCCTATAAAGGTTGTGCAATCATATATAAAAAAACTAGTTATTACTAAAAATGATAAATGAAAAAGAAATGGGTGAATCAACTGACCTGACCCATTTGGACAACTGGACCCACCCATTCTAAACGTTCACAAATTTGTTCAAAGCCCGTTTCAACCAATACAACCTGTAATTGGATAAGGGGTCATATTTTAGCTTCGGGAACCTTGATGGTCATTTCCTTCTTAGAAAGGGAAAGATGGAGGATCGGTGTGTTAGATAGTGGGGCGGATCGGTGTGTTGGATAGTGGGTCAAAACGGGTCTGGGTTTGATTTCATTATCAGTACAAGTTAAAGTGAGCCAGGCCAACTTTAAACAATATGCAGTAAAAATAGACTTTGGGTCATTTGACTTGATTCCCTATTATAGTTTTTTTGACCCTTTGAGATAAAACACTAAACATGACTTATACTGAATCACTAATGCATTCAAACGTAAATGGGTATTTGTGACAGAAGTCAGAATACTATTTTCTTGATATTCATTAATATATACTTTTTCCATTAATAGATACTTTTTTCATTAACATATACTTTTTCCCTTTTTCTTATCGTAGAATATACATGCTTCCTGAGGTATTTGTGATATAAGACAAAATACTATTGTCTTGATATTTATTAACAAATAATTTTTTTTCCTTTTTCTAATCGTAGAACATACATGTTTTCTTGTTTATTTTTTTTTAATTTTACTAACTAATTTATTTACATCATTCATTTGATATAGACAAAGAGAGTGCATATGTGTTACGCTAGTTGTTAAGATTTCAAATTTCGTTTACACATTTTTTGTGTTCTAATTATATTTGAACATGTTTCCTTTTTCTTATCGTAGAACATACATGCTTCCTGAGGTATTTGTGATAGAAGTCGAAATACTATTGTCTTGATATTCATTGACAGATACTTTTTTCCTTTTTCTTATCATAGAACATACATGTTTTCTTGTTTATTTTTTATTTTATTTTACTAACTAATTTATTTACATCATTCATTTGATATAGACAAAGAGAGTGCATATGTGTTATGCTAGTTATTTAGATTTCAAAATTCGTTTACTCATTTTTTGTGGTCTAATTATATTTGAACATGTTTCCTTTTTCTTATCGTAGAACATGCATGCTTCCTGAGGTATTTGTGATAGAAGTCGAAATACTATTGTCTTGATATTCATTAACAGATACTTTTTTCCTTTATCGTAGAACATACATGTTTTCTTGTTTATTTTTTTATTTATTTTACTAACTAATTTATTTACATCATTCATTTGATATAGACAAAGAGAGTGCATATGTGTTATGCTAGTTGTTTAGATTTCAAAATTTGTTTACTCATTTTTTGTGGTCTAATTATATTTGAACATGTTGGTATAAGGATTTATGAAGATGATTTTGACATTCAAGACCTATGAGGATGATATTGAAGGAATGTAGATGAATGGAGATGAATGCACAAATGCATACAAGAAGATAATATGAGGAAGCAATATGATTATTACTTATGTGTTTTTTTAGTGCGAGCACACAAATGAATTTCATCAAGAAACACAATTATTGCACATGTTTTTTTTTACTTGTAACCAAATGAAATGTAAAGTAAAGTATATGATTTTTGAATTATTATAGAGGTTTTATTCTATATTTTTTGTTTAAAACTTGAAAAGTATAACTGTAACGTATATGTTAAGAAAGATTCGTTGATTGAATATTATTAATTTTAGCAATATAGATTATGCAACTCTACACTAAAAACACATGTTATATATAGGAAAAACATATATGCACCGACATTATTTTAAACATGCTTGCTAAAACTTAAAAAAGTGTTCAATTAAAGTTTTTAAAATCCAGGATTTTAAAAAAACGTTTTTTTAATAAAAATGTTCAAATATAAAAATAAAAATGTATTTTACTATTATACCCTTTTGAATTAAATAAAAAGTTTAAATATTTACATAAATGCCATCATTGATTATTAACCATTGATCAAATGATCCAAAGGTCTAGATTAGTCTAAAATGGTACTGTAAAGTACTGTATCTAATATTGGTACTGCATAGAACGCGCCCCTATATATATATATATATATATATATATATATATATATATATTAAATATGTTGTATTGTATTTTTGTTTTAATAAATAAATTTGGTTTATTTGGAAATTTGAATAAAAAAATAAAGTTGTAAGTGGTTGGTTCAAAATGATTAAATTGAGGTTTGTTGTGAGTGGGAGGTTTAGTTGTGGAGGTTTGTTATAGTGATGTTAGGGGTGAGCAAACGACCCGAACGGACCGGACCGACCGACGGACCGATCGAGACCGGACCGGACCGACCACATTCGGTCCGGTCCTCGGTCTAGGCTTTTGGGCTAATTCGGTCCTCGGTCCGGTCCTGTCCGGATCGGACCACAAACAGACTATTTTGGCCTTGTTGGACGGACCGACCGAGACCGGACCGGACCGACCACATTCGGTCCGTTCCTCGGTCTAGGCTTTTTGGCTAATTTGGTCCTCGGTTTTTGCGATCCGGTCCGGTCCGGGACCAATGCGCACCCCTAAGTGATGTGGAGGTGATGTGGCACGCGTAGGCCCCGAATGAAGAGGGTTTACTTGTTATGACACCTATAGCTCTTATGTGTCAAAAATATTATAAAAAAATTAAAAAAAAGCGACAAGTGTTTTATAAACTTCAAGGGTCAAAAAGCAATCCCCCTTTTTATCCACATAACAACCATATTGCAAAAATATCAAATTAGGTGTAATAGTTTTCAATAGTTTCAAAATTAGATGACGAAGAATGATATGAAATTATTGGCTGTTGTTTTACATTTTAGTAGAATCAAATTCCCTTCATTCTAATAAGGTATATAAATAAATTTTTATAAATAATTAGTGTTTTACAGTTTATATAATCGATATGGGTTTGTTTTTAAAATTGTGATTGTTCATATAGGGGTTAATTTGACACGTATGGTTTACTGGCTTGGTTAATTATTTGTGGTTTTAGATAGGTTTGAAGAAAAAGGTGGAGAAAGAAAATGATTGATTGATTTAGATTAATTTTCGTGTTAAAATTTAAATTATATATTAAAATTGAAATTATTAAATTTAATTATAAAATAAATATATAATAATGAGTTGGGACCACTAAAAGGGAGTAGAAGACAGAAAAAAAAATCACCTTATTTGAGTGGAATGGATCTATGTGTATCAACTTAAATTTTTATTCCATTGTGGTGGGTTTTTGATGAACCAAACAACAATATACATCATTCATTTCATTTTTTCATTCTACACCCCTCAAGCAAATGGGCCATAAATCATAATTTAAACCTACTTATAAACCAAATGGACCCTCATAATAAAAAGTGGAAGTTGATTTGATTAAAATGATCCACAACAAGAGAATAATAAGTGTCAAAAAAAAATTTAAAAAAAAAGAAAAAAAGATCATTGTTTTATAAACTTCAAGGGTCAAAAAGCAATCCTTTTTTAATCCACAAAATCAAGCACTGTGATTGATTAATAAAAAGTGAAAATTGATTTGATTTTGGTCATTGTTTGTTAAATTTCATGTATAGAAAAAAATCAAAACAAAAGCATATGGCTGTGTTTTTAAAATAAGTCAACTTATAAAATAAACTTTTTTTGTCATACGTGCTTATAGAAGCTTTTATAAGCCATAAGCATCAATAATCCCAAACCTATATAAAAGGGCTTATAGGGGTTTATAACTAGTGGAGTAGTTGAACGAAGAAATAGGACAATTATATCTACAACAAGATGCATGATGAAAGCAACCAACATGCCTCAAAACTTTTGGGCTGAAGCTGTTAGACATTAAATATACAATCTAAATAGCGTTCCTACAAAAGCCTTAGAAGACATCACTCCATATGAAGCGAATAAACAAAGAAAGCCAAACTTAGGAAATCTAAAAGTTTTCGGCTGCATAGCATATGCAAAGGTACCATCACAACATCTGATAAAGTTAGATGATAGAAGCAACAAAATGGTATACTTAGGAAATGAACAAGGATCAAAAGCCTACCGACTATTTGATCCAACAACACAAAGAATTTGTGTTAGTAGAGATGTGAAGTTTAAAGAGGATGAAGCATGGGACTGGAAGGATTACTTGAATGAACACACCAACGATCAACCTGAACGGTTTAACTTCGAAGTCGAAAACCTTGAAGCCACAAATGATCATCAGGAACAAGAAATCCAACCAAATGAAGAAGACAACGATATCTCTACAGATGATGATGAAAATACAACATCAACAACAAACTCACCCTCACAAGCATTTCGCACACCATCTACAATTTCATCGCGAGTAAATGTTGGATCGATATACTCTGACCAAACTAACTATGTAGCTTGTAAGGGCTTAGCAACCTCGGATAAATCCTAAGTTACTAACAATGAAACACTGAATTTACTCTATTAAGTATGCGGAAACTACTTCAATAAAACTAAGAAGAATAACTTAAACTTCAACGATTTTATTAATACTAAACTTTGAATCTGCTTGATACACATATTCATTAACAAACCTAATCGCTAAAACTCTAATATCGTACTTGGTAAACTCTAAATCACGTATCTCTAATGCCAATCTAGGGGTCCTTTTATAGGCATAAGGAATACCCTAGTCAGTTTACAATTATAATCCTTGTACGACAAGTAATACTAATTCTAAACTAAGAATATTCTAGAATTACAAAGCTTTCCATAAACGATATAGCAGTTCTTTAGCTTTGCAGTACTTTGATGCGAGCAGTACTTTGACTTTCATTAAGCAGTACTTTGACTTTCTTCAGTACTTTATATCCCAACAATCCTCCCCTAACTTGAATTCTATTTGCTTGATTTCAAGTTCCTTTGTTTCTTTATCTTTAACATCTTTGTCTTCAAGGAAAGATTGTGTCTTTATCTTTAGATTTGTCTCGTACTCTCTGTGCTTGTATTATCATCATCAAAGTAGTCTTTATAAACAATCTTTTTTCAGCAATCATTATCAGCAATCTTCATCTTTTCAGCTTCTCAGTAACATATGGCAAATTGTACATCAAATCATAAAGTTTCAGTCTATTCTCATCACTTCCAGGTGTGTTAACTCCTGTGAGAGATGAATCATTGAAAATTTAATGGATTTTGGTGTCTCTTTACCAAAGCCATTAACTCTGGAGTAGCCAATGTTTAGCTGTGTAAAACCATGGTACATTGATAACCATATGATTTTTAGCAAATCATCAGCTATCAACGGATTTGTTAAGTCTTTACCAAAAGCCGTACCCTTTTGGACTAGTTAGTTCTTGCAACCATGGTGAACTAATTACCATATAAATGGTTTTTCCACAGCCTTTACCACAAGCCATTTTTCTTGTGGGCTAGCCAACTCTTCACTATTGCAGATATGGTGAGTTGATTACCATACAACTTATTGGCAAGTTGTCAACCATCAACGGATTTGAGATATCTTTACCAGGGCCGTTTGCTCATGGATTAGCCAATCCTTTTGTTAGACATGGTGGACTGATAACCTTTTGTAGTGTTAGTGCAAAGCACTTTTTTACCAAGTGAAACCATCTCAAAATCCATTTGTTGCTGTTAACATTTGTTTCAAAATATTTTTGCACTTTAACAAAAATTGATTATTTTCTATTAAAAAGACTTTTACTGGTTTTGTGCTGCAAGCAGTACATTGGATAAAAGTACTGTTTGTCTAGCAGTACTTTGATTAAAGTACCTATTTTTCAAAAATTTATATAATTAAGAACCATACCAGTATTTATACATCATCATCAGCCATAGTTGTCCATTTGATAAACAATTCAATGACCATAAGGGCTGTTTCATTCTCCTCTTCAACTTCCATACCATGATCTAGCATTCTTCTCATAAGATCTCTTGTAAGTGGATATCTTCTTTCTGCTAGCATATGAATCATGGTCCCATCTTCTAGCTCCAAAACGTGCACTCCTGATTCTTCAAAGAATCTCCAGCTTGTGATCTCCCAAACTTCTTGGTTGTTCCAGATTGCATCAGTGCTTGTTTCTTCTGTCTCCCAGATAGTTATAAGATCTCCCAGCAAGACTAAGCCAACTCCAGTTGATGGAATATGCTCAAAATATTCTTGCACTAGTTGATACAGGTGAAACAGATATTCTCTATCTATCAAATGTAGTATATCTCACAGCAAATTAAATACTCTAAAACTTTCATCTTCTCTATGGAACATAAGATAATCTCCTTCCTTTAATTCTACAACTTCAAATGTAGACATCTTAGACTTCTTTACTGCAACTTCCTTAGACTTAGGATGCTCAAAATCTACAACTCTAAGATAATTCCTCAGCTCATCAACTGTATCTGTTCTCAATTGTATCTTCTTTGATGGCTGTTCATCACCAGTTGTTCTCTTTCTCTTTAAGCTTCTTTTTCTTGCATCCTCATTCTTCTTTTCATCATCAAAAGGAATAATACCTTCAACTTCCTTTTGATAAGCTTCTCTAACAGCATCATACAAGTCTTTCATCTCTATATATTTCAATTTATGCAGACCTGTATATCCTCTACCCTTTAGATAAGCCATCATAGCATTCCTTTCCTTAGCAATACTCTGAGGTCTTCTAGGTATAACAGCTGGCTTTTCTGGTATAGCAACTTCAGCATCCAATTCAGCTTGTAGCTTCCTAGCAGCTTCTTCATTCTTAGCCACTTCAATAGCTCTTAATTCTGCCAAAGTAAGCTTCTTCTTTTTCTTTGTTTCTACCAGTTTACCTTTTCCTTTATCTTTAGGATCTAAAGCGGGTTGAGAAGATTGCAAGACTTGAGATTGTTGTTGGTCAGCACCTGGAATGCTAATACCTCTTGGTCTTGACATGTTTTGCTTGTTGGAATCACTCATAAACCATAATCTAGTGTTAGTAATTTATATGTAATAGTTAGCTTAATTATGGCCTTTATGTTTGTTATTAGCCTTAAGCTTATGTAGAAGGCCCATGAGCTTAGGCCCATGTCCAATAAGGAAAGGACGGGAACTAGGAGTGTTGCCCTAGCTTCCCTCCTATAAATACTCTTGTAAACCTTCATTTGAAGGTTGGTTGTTCATTTTATTCTCTCTTTCACATACCTACGCCTAACCGTTTATTATTGTTCGTGTGTGTGTGTTTGGATAGTGTTCAACAACCTCTCTTCTCCTCTCTATCTCTTTCTAGTAAGCTTGTGTTGTAAAACTAGTGACCTAACAGTGGTATCAATCGCCAAATAGTTGGGTGAACGTATTGTTTGAAGTGGGTTTTGGTCTCACGCTTAACGTACGGTACCATAACTTTGGTTTGCTTAAAAACACATTTTTTACACTTTTTAATCCAAGATTCTTGTACTTTCACTGTTATAAGGTGTTAAACTTACTGTTTTTGGCAAAAAGTTTCGAACTTTATGCGTGGATCATTGTTTTTGAGCTAGTTTTTATTCGTGGGTGTCGTCCTACGCGTAACTTTTTTAAGAGCTTTGCATCATCAAGTTTCACACTTTTGTGTCATTTTGGTGTTATTGAAGCTATTTCATCTCACAAAAACTGGTTTAGAAACATCTTTGGGCATAATCAAATTTACGAGTAATCCTACGCGTAGCAAAACCCTAATACTACGCGTAAGATTTTCCTTAGTTTGATCTTCGTTTTCGTGGTTTACTCCGTGTTTTTCTTGCTTGGATAAGCATGAAAATACGTCGACTTTGGATATCTTTTGCACTGTGATAGTGTAAAAGATCACTTGGGATAAAACCCTAAACTTACGCATAAGCATAAGCTTACGCGTAGAAAATCCTACGCATAAGATTCATCCTACGCCTAAGCCCAGTCTTACGCATAAGATAATCCTACGCCTAATTTTTCTACGCATAACTTACTGTTTACGCATAACTTTAGTCTTTTTTCCCTGCTTACGCGTAAGCTAAAACTACGCGTAACTCTCATTGTTACGCGTAACTTTGGTGTTTTTACGCATAAGTTCTACTTGGTTTCTTGTGATTTCTAAGCCTAAGGACACTTCATCAACAAAGGTTCATTCGACTACAAAGATCCATTTTTACCAACACAAGTTTTCAACATGTCACAACCACCATACTCTAACTATTTCCCTTACACTTATTCTCAACGTCAACAACAACTAACTCCACAACATCAAGAATGGAATCAACAACAAGCAATTTATCAACAACAATTTAATCAACAACATACTCCACAACTTGCTGCAATTCCACAACCTCAAATGGTTCAACCACCACCAAGTCTTCAAGTACAACCCTACACAAATGAATTCAATCAACATCCATCAAGGAACACTATGAAGGAACCCACTTGGTTTGCAAAGATGTGTGAAGCTTTAAGCAGCCAACAATCAATTCATGAGGCTGGATCACTTGATAGACCTCCAATGCTCACTCCAGGAAACTACGATCAATGGGTGATAAGGTTCTTTAGGTTTTGTGATCTGAAGAAGCCACATGGAAAGTTCTTAAAGAAGGTTATCTTGGAAGGTCCATTTCAGATGCCTACTGTTATCGTACCCGCCGATCCTAATGTTAATCCACCAAGAGATGAACAATCCAATATTGCTACTGTTGCCGACCTGAATGCAGAGGAACTTCTACACTATGAAGCTGATGAACTTGCAATGCAATATATCCTCTTAGGATTACCTAACCCAATTCTTCGAAGTGTTGATGCTCAAAAGACTGCAAAGGAAATGTGGGATCATATTCATCTTCTTATGGAAGGATCTGTACTCAATCAGGAGGATTTGGAATCCAAAATTTACTTGGCTTATGAACACTTCATGATTGAACCTGGAGAGACACTAGAATCTTATCATCATCGTTTTTCAGACATCATCAATGATTTGGATAAACACAACATCATCATGCCAAGAATTGCAGTGAATACTAAGTTCCTGAGTAGTCTTGGTCCTGAATGGGAGAAGTATGTCATTTTTCTCCGTCAAGCGAAGAATATGCATCATTCTACATATGGATTGTTGTACGATTACTTGAAGCCTCATGAAAAGGAATTTGATAGGGAAAGGATTCTCCGTGCTCAAATTGCTCCACCGACACATCCGGAAAATCAACAACTTGCCTTATATGCTCAAAACAGTTATTCTCCTCAACCAGCAACTCAACCAACTGCTACAATCACACCATATGATCCTTCACAGCCTCAATCTCAACAAACTCAATTGGTTCCATACAACAACAACAATGCTCAAGCACTTGTCAGTGAAGCTAATGAGGAATCTGATCCGTTCGAAGCACTGCAACAAGGATTTGCTATGATTGCTAATGCCTTTAGCCGTTATACCAACAAGTCCAACAACCGTATTCGTTCCTCATCTAACACAAGGAATCAAGCTGTTGTGAACAATGGATGAGTTGAAGTTCAGAATCGTGGTTATGGTCGTCAGATGGGCGGTGGTCAAGGGTTTAATGCTGTGGGTAGGAATAACAATAGAGCTCAAGTGGTGGAACAGGGAAATGCTCAAAATGGGTTGAATGGTCTTCGATGCTACAACTGCAATGAGAAGGGACATCTGGCTAATGCATGCCCAAAGCCTAGGACTAGGGGCAGTGCTTATCACAAAGATGCTCTTCTTTTGGCTCTTAAGGATGAAGCTGGTGGAACTCTCACAGACAAAGAACAGAGCTTTATGGCAAATGCTGACTCAGATGATGATGGCTAATATGCATGAGTTACACATGAGTGACACAGGCCCAGTGTATGACACTGATGGCTTGTCTCAGGTACCCGAACAAACCATATTTATCTCTGATCTCATATCTCCGCCAACATCTGAATCCGGCAAGGCTCAGAATGTTCAAAATGAGTCGTCCACATCTCATTCCGCCGATTTTCAAATAGACCCCGTAGTTATATTTGACGATCAAGATGACCTTATGGTTTCCCTTGATACTCAAATTGACTCCGTGGTTATACTTGAGGATCTAAGTAATGATCATGTTGTGACTCACGTTGAACACACCGAACTTTTGCCTCATCCAGATTTTGCTCTTTTAATACAAGACCAACAGACCATAGTGGAAAAATGTCATGCCATTAATCAGGACTTGAAAAGCAAAAATGCACTGTTAACCAAGGATTTTGAATGTTTACAAAAGCAACTCAACTTTTTCAAAACTCAAGAAAAACATGAAAAAGGTTTTGAAGCAGCCTTTGCTAAATCTCATCAAAATAAAAAATATTTAGAGAGACAGATGCGTGATCTAGCCGCTTCGAAGAATGCTTTGTTGTCTGAAATAGAACAACTGAAACATGAACATAAAAAGCAAATTAACGCTCTCACCTTGGAAAATCAAAAAGCTAAGGCTGAGCTGTTAACTTGTCAAAAACAGTTCTCTGCATACAAAAAGCATTCAACGAAACGAATAGATGATCATCTTGAAGAAATCATCGGCTTGCAAAACAAACTTAAAGAGTTTAAAACTGTTGTTTACAAACATGGCGAGTCGGTCACAGCTATTGGAAAGTTTACTTTAAAACCCAATCCAAATGGATATGGACCGAATCTCGCTGATTACAAACTTAAACTTTCAACCAAAGCATTCAAACCAAATCCTGAAGTTTCCAGTGCAGAATATAAAATGGATAATTCTGTTATGAATGTTGTTGAATATCATCGTCAAGAGGAATTATATGAAGAAGGCGAGAGTCGATCAAAATTAAAAAATGTTGTTTACAACAAACCTTTTAATTATAAAAAAGCGGTCACTTTCGTCACACCAACAGATTCTTCTAACACACCAAGGATTATCATAAAAACGTCTGAGTCTTCTAATGTTAATCCCAAACCAGATTATGCACAAACTTATGGTCCTTTACCTTCCATCAGTGAAGTAAACTCAAAACCAGAAAATCGCAAAATTCTTCGATATTTTGACCTTTTCATGGCTGACCTCAAAACTTTACAACATGAGATAGAATATCATTCTTAAAAGTTCAACATTTTCAATCGCCTCTGGCGCGAGAACATAGAGACATTTTTCAGAAAAATCTTTTACCAAATGTTAAAAATTTGAAAAGTTGTGCATTGTCTTGGGAAAGGGACTTTCATAAGGAACTTGGATTGATGAAGGTCGTTTTCGAGAAAACAGAAACATCTATTTCTAACACTAAACATAAAAAGAAACTGTTGAGAAAAGATGTTGATCGACTCTTGGAAGATGTCATCTGTGCTGATGTCCATAATGTTGTGCTATTGAATTCTTTGTCGTATGCATTTGATTATATCTCTGCTGATACTGTTGATCCTGTGGTAAATGTTGAGAACACTGATAATGTGCCTCAGATCGAGTCCTTAAAAGTTGAAAATAAACGATTGTCAAACGAACTTTCAAATGCAATACGTCGTCTTAATTGGTGTCAAAAAGATATTTGATGAAAACTAAAAGACCTTAATAGATCTTGAGCTTCGTAGATCGTTAGTATTGCCTGTGTAATCACAAACAAACTAAAAGAAAATCTCTACAACTTGTATTCTGTAGCGGAATATAAACACAAGTATAAAACACTGATAACTAAGAACTTCTTTGATCCTCTATGGATCGTTATATTAAAAACTTGTTTAAGCACACGTACATAATTCATTCTAATGTGTTCCTTTTATAGACAAGGAACCCTAAACAAAACCCTAAACCGTTTCTCAAGAAACGTATAAACATAAAACTAAATAAGATATACACAATCACTTCCTAATAAAGCTCATGTATATCCAAACTAAATAAACTAAACACGGAATAATAACTTCCGCAGAAACAAACTAAACTTCAGCAGAACCATGTCTTCAGCAGAATCCATACCCTTCGGCAGAATCCATTCAGCATTAACAATAACATAATTCGTACTTCACATAATTCCCAACAATCCTCCCCTAAACTGGAATTTGACTTGGTTAAGTTCCAGTTTCTTGATAGATCTTTAACCTTGCAGCACTAGAGGATTGTACTTGAACATCATCAGCAAATAATGAAGAAACTCTGAAACTCCATATCAAATGACAACATGTACATCAAAACATAAAAGTTGCAAACTATTCTCATCACATCCAGGTGTGTTAACTCCTGTGAGAGGTGAATCATTGAAAATAATGGATTTGATGTCTCTTTACCAATAGCCATCACTACTGGAGTAGCCATATGTTTAAGTTCGAAAACCATGGTACACTGATAACCATCTGATTTATTAGCAAACCAGCAACCATGAACGGATTTGAAATGTCTTTACCTGTAGCCGTTTGCTCAGGACTAGTCAATTCTTAAAATTGGTGAACTGATTACCAAATATGGTATTCCACTGCCTTTACCACAAGCCATATACATGTGGGCTAGTCAATTCTTGGATTCCAAGAAGGAATAAATCATGGTGAATTGAGAACCATACAACACTCAGCAATGAAGCATGGGTGGTTGCAAACCCTATGATTTTGAGCAAACCATTACAGCTATCAACATATTTGAGGTGTCTTTACCAAAGCTGTACCCTTTGGACTAGCTAACTCTTTGACATACACAAGGTATATCTGGTGAGTTAATAACCAGCAATAATATACAACAAACCTGCCATAAGAGTTAGTAAAAACAAAACATACACATATATAATAATTTTTTTTAACTAAGAAGAAAACAAAGAAACAAAAATTACAAATCATACAAATTACAAAATACCAGAATTATGATGAACTCCTATGTGCCATAAGCTGATTCTTAATAACACCGACACATTGTTCAGCATGCAAAAGATCATTGCCAACAGGATCTGGAGGAACTTCCAACTTCTGAAGAAGCATTCTTTCCATAAGTTTCACAGATAATGGATACGTTCTCTCAGCAAACATGCAGACAGTAATACCACTCTTCGTCTCAATTACATGCACACGAGGCAGAGGATAAAATCTCCAAGATGTAACCTGCCATAAGTGAGAGTTCTTCCAAATAAAGTATCCTTTACCATTGGGAGATGTTGAATCAAACAAAACATGAAGATCACCCAATAAGTATAAACCAGAACCCTTAGGTGCAGTAGAATGATAGTACTTATTTACAAGAGTATATAGCGTATCCAAGTCTGCCCTATCCACCAGATGCAAGATCTCCTTCAAAAAATTAAATTCCATGGTCGTTTGATCCAGTCGGTGAATCACATTCAGCTCATCCTTTTGCAATGACCAATTGACCAAAACATCATGAGACCCTTCAGGAAAAACATCAGAAGATCCCTCTTGAATAAATGTTGAATCAGCAGCATTGAGATCCAAAGAACTAACCTTTGAAGATTCCTTAACCTTAGATTTATGTGCCTCAGCAGATTTCACAGATCTCCAGAAAGAACCAGATCGTTTTCTAGCCATTCTTTTCTTCCTCCTACCTGGTAGATAAATATCTGAAGAAGGTATAGGTTCTTCAGTAACATCTTTAAGTTGTGTGGAAGAAATAGAATCATCCTGCTTTGAAACACCACCACATAAGGCATACATCTTCTCAGCTACTACTCTGGCCTTTTTAGATTTAGCTGTCTGTAATTCAGCTTGACAACCCAACTCTCGGCCAACTTTGTCTAAAGGATCAACTAAAGGTACTGCAGCACAAGATGACATTCCAGATGAAGCAACATAAGGTTCAGCAGATTGAACTTTAACAACTGTAGGAATAGCTTCATTAGATACAGAAGAAATAGCTTCAGCAGATACGGAAGGAATAGCTTCAGCAGATACTTCAGAAGCAACAGAAGTACTTGACTTTGAAACATGATCCTCAAAAGAATCTACAATTTCAACTATCCTTGATCTTTTGGATTTAGGAGCATCTGGAATATTAGCAATTCTTTTCAAAGTAGATGCAGAAGCAGGACTAGACGAAGTAAACTTCATAATCTTATTATAACAACTGATTAACTCATCATCAGATAAAGCCTTAACCTGCTTCATAGTCATACCAGAGTTATAGAGAGAGCAACTCTGATATTTCACTACTTTCTGCATATAACCTTTTGTTGGAGCTGCAGATTGTGCTCTCATTTTCTTAGTCATGATCTTTTGTGTTTGCATAGCTTTCCTCTTTGCCATTGCTTCTTGCTTCTTTTGTAGTCCAAGAGCCATCATCTGAGCCACAAAATCATCACTATTAAAGTCGGCTCCCAAAATACTCTGAGCAATGGAAGGATTAGAAACAGCTTGCTGAGTATACACATCCCAGTGTTCAGCAGGAATCTGAGTAGCCAATGCATCTAATTCTTTTTGTCTCTCAGGAGTCAATTTAGAAATAGACTCAGCTTCAATCTGTTTAGCCAATTCAGCACTTTTCTTCACATTGGCACATTCATCTAACATCCTCTTTTGAGCTAGCCTTTCCTGTTCACTGACTAGATCTGGACCAAGCTCAGTATCAACCATTACTCCTTTCCCTTTATCAGTAGATTCAGAAATATCATCAGCTGAAGGAGTATCCATAACAGGAACTTCAGAAGTTTCATCCCTCATTGCTTCAGAAGAAACAGGTGTAGAGAAATCTTCAATAGGTGTAGAAAATACATCTACTTCTGGATTCAAATAAAACTTCCTTCCAGCAAGAAAAACTTCATGTAAAGCACTTTCCTTGTAGTTGCATTTGATGTTGATTGTACTCTGTAAGCTGTAAGCTGTAAACTGTTTCTCGAATGAATGAATGAACAATTTGCTTCAGTACTTTTCTTGAATGAACATTGTAACTTCAGTACTTTGTCTTCAGTAGAAACAAATAACTCACTTCAGCACTTCACAGCCTAGGAGCACTACATCGAAGAATAGGAAGTTGCGACCTAAGAAAAGATCAATAAAGAATGCTAAAGTAGAAGAACACCCTAGGACTATGAATAAGACTCACGTTGCTTCCACTATAGATATTGCGTCTGGCACATGTAATAGAAATAGTGATGTAACGAATGCTAAACCTTTAAGCACTTTTGATATTCAGTCTGATGCACCTTGTGTTATTTGTCGTAAAAGTATGAATTCTGATTGTCATGATAAATGTGTTTCTAAAGCTATCATCTCTCGTTTAAGGAATCCTAAGAACCGGAATACCTATAGGCCCACTAATATTTCAAGTCTATGCTTGGTAGACCGCCCTCTTTAGATTCTAAGAAACGCATTGCTGTCCCTGTAGCTCCAGTTTCACCTCCTAGGAATGTAATACCACCTAGTGCATTCACTAAGACTAAAGCAAATACTAGTTGGAGATGGCAGAAATGGATATATAACACACTAGGATTTAAATGGATACCTAAAGCTATTGATGTGTGTATGTCTACTATAACTGCTCCAGAACCCTCTAACATTTCGGGTTCCACATCTACTTCTATTCCATCTGTGTCGTCTGTGTGTAATGCAGGTGATACAGATCATTCTCTGGATTGTTGATAGCGGATGTTCTCGACACATGACAGGGAACCTTAAACTGTTATCAAACTTTATTGCAAAGTTCATTGGCACTGTCAGATTCGAGAATGATCACTTCGCATCTATCATGGGCTACGGAGACTATATCAATGGGAACATTGAAATTAGCAGGGTTTATTATGTGGAAGGCCCCGGTCACAATCTGTTTTCAGTAGGTCAGTTCTGTGATGGAGATTTGGAGGTTGTTTTCAGGGAGAAAACTTGTTTCATTCGTGATCTACAAGGAAACGACCTTATGTCTGGCTCGCGTAATTCCAGTCTTTACACTATCTCTATGCAAGACATGGTTGCTTCTTCTCCCATCTGCTTACTTTCAAAGGCAACATCAACAAAATCCTGGCTATGGCACCGTCGTCTCTCACATCTAAACTTTCAAACCATCACCAACCTTACTCGACACAAACTAGTTGAAGGGCTCCCACGATTTCGGTATTCTAAAGATCACCTTTGCTCAGCTTGTGAACAAGGAAAAAGAACTCGTGCTCATTTTCCTTCAAAGGTGGAACACAGCTCTCAGCATGTGCTTCATCTTCTTCACATGGATTTGTGTGGCCCGATGCGCGTGCAAACGATCAATGGCAAACGCTACATCTTAGTAATTGTTGACGACTATTCACGCTGGACTTGGGTCTACTTTATTCGAAGCAAAGATCAAGCTCCACAGATGATCATCACCTTTCTCACAAAAATACAAGTTCAGCTACGAAACACCGTTCGACAAATCAGAACAGACAGAGGCACTGAATTTGTTAACCAAACTCTTCTTGAATTTTAAGAGAAAGTGGGAATTCAGCATCAGACATCTATTGCACGTACACCAGAACAAAACGAAGTTGTTGAAAGACGAAACCGAACGTTAGTGGAAGCTGCAAGAACAATGTTAATCAATGCTAAACTTCCAGATTACTTATGGGCAGAAGCTGTATCTACTGCATGCTATACTCAAAACCGGTCTATGATTAAAAAACGCCACAACAAAACACCTTTCAAGCTTGTCCACAACAGAAAACCGAATCTCAAACACTTTCATGTATTTGGATCTCTTTGCTATCCGAATAATGATTGTGATGACTTTGGAAAGCTCAAAGCCAAAGCTGACATTGGAGTCTTTATAGGATATTGTGATAATTCTAAAGGTTTCCGACTCTGGAATCGTCGAACAAAGGAGGTTATGGAAATGATTCATGCTCATTTTGATGAACTTACGGAAATGGCTTCTGAGTATAACAGCTTGGAACCCGGTCACAACCGCTTAAACTTCCCCAAACCCCATCATCAGCTAAACAAAGCCCCCAGCTTACTCGTCAACAAATGGAAAGGTTATTTGCTCCGCTGTTCAGTGACGATATTGATGAACGTGCTCCAGGTGTATCCGCTGTTTCCGCTGCTCAACCTGATAATAATCTTATACCTGATACACCTGCTACAACAACTACGGTTGAAGAAGCACCACCAGTTGACTCTAACACAACAGTTGAACAAACCGCTTCCAACAATGATGAACCGGCTGATGATGTCCTGAATGAAGTACCCCCACCTGCAGATTTTGATCCAAATGAGTTCTTTAACCCGTTTGCTAATGAGACTGCTGCACCTGATATCGCAGAATCTTCAACAAGCCATTTGAATCCTCAAAATCTGCACAATGTATACCAACATCAACCCTCCACACATAGATGGACAAAAGACCATCCACTGGAAAACATTATTGGCAACCCGAATCAACCAGTCGTTACAAGACAACGTCTTCACTCAGATGGTGAACATTGCATTTATGCACTCACTGTCTGCCAATCTGAACCTAAAAACATCAAAGACGCAATGACAAAAGACAACTGGATCGAATCCATGCAAGAAGAACTCAACCAATTCAAACGTCTTGAAGTACGGGAACTGGTTGAAAGACCAACAGGGGTCTACGTCATTGGTCTCAAAAGGATTTGGAAAACAAATTGGATGCTGAAGGGAATGTTGTTGAAAACTAGTAGACCTTGATAGATCTTGAGCTTCGTAGATCGTTAGTATCGCTTGTGTAATCACAAACAAACTAAAAGAAAATCTCTACAACTTGTATTATGTAGCGGAATATAAACACAAGTATTAAACACAGATAACTAAGAACTTCTTTGATCCTCTATGGATCGTTATATTAATAACTTGTTTAAGCACACGTACATAATTCATTCTAATGTGTTCCTTTTATAGACAAGGAACCCTAAAACAAAACCCTAAACCGTTTCCCAAGAAACGTATAAACATAAAACTAAATAAGATATACACAATCACTTCCTAATAAGGCTCATGTATATCCAAACTAAATAAACTAAACACGGAATAATAACTTCCGCAGAAACAAACTAATCTTCAGCAGAACTATGTCTTTAGCAGAATCCATACCCTTCGGCAGAATCCATTCAGCAGAGACAATAACATAATTCGTACTTCACATAATTCCCAACAATCCTCCCCTAAACTGGAATTTGACGTGGTTAAGTTCCAGTTTCCTGATAGATCTCTAACCTTGCAGCACTCGAGGATTGTAGTCAAACAACATTAGCAAAGAGTTAAAACAAAATCATCTCTTTAATGAAGAAACTCTGAAACTCCATATCTTTGCAGCAACAAATGACAACATGTACATCAAAACATATAAGTTTCAAACTATTCTCATCACATCCAGGTGTGTTAACTCCTGTGAGAGGTGAATCATTGAAAATAATGGATTTGATGTCTCTTTACCAATAGCCATCACTACTAGAGTAGCCAAATGTTTAAGTTCGAAAACCATGGTACACTGATAACCATCTGATTTATTAGCAAATCAGCAACCATGAACGGATTTGATATGTCTTTACCTATAGCCGTTTGCTCAGGACTAGTCAATTCTTAAAATTTGTGAACTGATTACCAAATATGGTATTCCACTGCCTTTACCACAAGCCATATACATGTGGGCTAGTCAATTCTTGGATTCCAAAAAGGAATAAATCATGGTGAATTGAGAACCATACAACACTCAGCAATTCAGCATGGGTGGTTGCAAACCCTATGATTTTGAGCAAACCATTACAACTATCAACAGATTTGATGTGTCTTTACCAAAGTTGTACCCTTTGGACTAGCTAACTCTTTGACATACACAAGGTATATCTGGTGAGTTAATAAACAGCAATAAGATACAACAAACCTGCAAGAAAAGTTAGTAAAAACAAAACATATACATAGTTGTTTTTTTTTTTTTTTTTTTTTTTTAACTAATAATAAAACAAAAAGTACAAATCATACAAATTACCACAATCAAGATAAACCTTTGTGTTGCATAAGCTGAGTTTTAATCAATCCAACACATTGTTTTGCATGAAGGTCATCATTACCAACTCGATTAGGAGGTACTTCTAACTTCTGTCTAAGCATTCTTTCCATGAATAAAACTGACAACGGATAAGTTTTATCCGAGAACATACACAAAATCATGCCACATTTCGTTTGAACCACATGAACACATGGCATAGGATAGAATCTCCAACTCTCAATCTCCCATTTATGTGAATCCTTCCAAATAGAATACCCTTTACCATCTGGAGAATGAGAATCAAACAAGACTTGAAGATCACCCAATAAATATAAACCAGAACCCTGTGGTGAATGAATTGTATAATACTGAGTAACATGTTCATACAACATCTTCAAATCGTGTCTATCCACCAAATGAAATATTTCCTTCAAGAAGTTGAACTGTAAAGAAGTATTATCTAACCGATAAACAGTATTAAGCTTCCCAGCTGTCCAATTGATCAATACAGCATGTGTTCCTTCAGGAAAAACATCAACAGTACCCACTTTAATAAAAGTTGACTCAGCAGCCTTGAGGTCAAAAGAAATACTCTTGGAAAGACATTTCCTAGCCAATCTCACAGAGCTCCTTAAGGAACTAAGTTTCCTTTTAGCCATACTTTTCTTCCTCCTACCAGCTTTCTTATCTTTATCAATCTGTA
>OU343225.1:29800831-29871188 GCA_910596185.1 Chrysanthemum makinoi | reverse complement strand
AAAGCTGGAATCTTCACCTCAACCTTCCTTCTGACACTGACTTTTGAACCTACTATGACGCGCTTGATTCTTCCATTGAAGTCAACACCACTACTACTAAAAGGATTCACAATACTCATCCACAGTCTAATATTATTGGTGATCCTAATGCCCTGTAGAAACAAGGGGTACTATAGCAAGTTCTAAATATGGTCAAGTGGCTTTTCTCTCTTATGTCTCAGATCAGCAAAGAGAAAATCACACAGACTATACAGTTCTGTTTGCTTGTTTTCTTTCTCAAGTGGAACCTACCAATGTTACTCAGGCTCTTGAAGATTCAAGTTGGCTTGAGGCAATGCAGGAAGAGATGCAACATTTCAAAATCAGGTAGGTTTGGATATTGGTACCACTCCAGATGGCAAGTATGCAATTGGTACTAAATGGATTCGGAAGAATAAGAGAGATGAAAGAGGTGTTGTCATTAAAAACAAAGCAAGATTGGTTGCTCAGGGTTATTGACAAGAGGAGGGGATTGATTATGATGAAGTGTTTGCACCTGTGGCTAGAGTTGAGGCCATACGGATTTTCTTGGCTTATGCATCCTACATGGGATTTATGGTATATCAAATGGATGTTAAAGGGGCATTCCTGTATGGTGAAATAGAAGAAGAGGTTTATGTCACTCAACCTAAAGGATTTGAAGATCCTGATCATCCTACTCATGTTTACAAGGTAGTCAAAGCTCTCTATGGGCTACATCAGGCACCACGAGCTTGGTATGCCGGCTTTCATCGTTTTCTGCGAAGCATGGATATCGAAGAGGTGCCATAGATAAAACACTTTTCCTGAAGAAGAATCCACAGACATTATTCTTGTGCAAGTGTATGTGGATGACATTATTTTTGGATCCACAAAGGAATCTTGGTGCAGGGAGTTCGAGGAGCTTATGAAGGGAGAATTTCAGATGAGTGCCATGGGAGAAATGACTTTCTTTTAGGGTCTTCAAGTTCAGCAGAACCCGGTGGTATCTTTATAAGTCAGGACAAATATGTGAGGGACATATTAAAGAAGTTTGGAATGGAAACTGTGAGGACTGCCACTACACCGTATAAAGCTCCAAAGTCAAAAATCAACAATGAAATAGATCCACCAGTGAATGTACCCCTTTACAGATCTATGATTGGTTCTTTGATGTATCTAACAGCTTCACGACCTGATATTACTTTTGTTGTAAGTGTGTGTTCTCGACATCAAGTTACTCCACTAACTTCCCATCTCAATGCTGTTAAGAAGATTTTTAAGTACGCAAAGGCCAACCTCATTTAGGCCTTTGGTACCCAAAAGAATCTCCATTTAAGCTGGAAGCATATAGTGATAGTGACTATGCTGGTGCAAATCTTGATAGGAGGTCCACCCTGAGGTTGCCAATTCCTTGGAAGAGATTGATTTCTTGGCAATGCAAGAAACAGACTATTGTGGCTACCTCATCTACTGAAGCAGAGTACATTGCTGCTGCAAATTGCGTGGACAAGGTTCTTTGGATTCAAAATCAATTGTTGGATTATGGGTATAATTTCATGAACACAACAATTTTTATTGACAATCAAAGTACCATATGCATTGTTAAAAATCCATTTTTTCACAGTCGAACAAAACATATTGAAATCAGGCCCCACTTTATAAGAGATGCATATGACAAACATTTGATAAAAGTGGTTAAAATTCACACTGATGATAATGTGGCAGATTTGTTAACAAAAGCTTTTGATAGACCAAGGTTTCAACACCTTGTGGTCCATATTAGTATGCTTAACCCTTAACTACAAAGTTTAAGGGGAGGCATAGGCCTCAGGGGAGGCATATGCCTCAAGGGAGGATTTGTGTATACTTTGCATTGTTTTATGTAAATTTGTTTGATTTTTGGTTTATGATTCTGTTCTCTAACACTAACCAGCTAATGTAATGATAGTTTGTTTGTCTTTGTTTGGTTTGTGTGTTTCTCTGTGTTTGTTATGATTTGCAGATTGGTTATTCAGTTGGAATTTACCATGGTTGTTAAGTTGAAATATGGTCAAGAAAGCTCTAAAGCTTGTTTCTACTGAATTCAAAGTGCTGAAGTGAGTTATTTGTTTCTACTAAAGACAAAGTACTGAAGTTACAATGTTCATTCAAGAAAAGTACTGAAGCAAATTGTTCATTCATTCATTCGAGAAACAGTTTACAGCTTACAGAGTACAATCAACATCAAATGCAACTACAAGGAAAGTGCTTTACATGAAGTTTTTCTTGCTGGAAGGAAGTTTTATTTGAATCCAGAAGTAGATGTATTTTCTACACCTATTGAAGATTTCTCTACACCTGTTTCTTCTGAAGCAATGAGGATGAAACTTCTGAAGTTCTGTTATGGATACTCCTTCGGTGATGATATTTCGAATCTACTGATAAAGGGAAAGGAGTAATGGTTGATACTGAGCTTGGTCGGATCTAGTGGAGTGAACAGGAAAGGCTAGCTCAAAAGAGGATGTTAGATGAATGTGCCAATGTGAAGAAAAGTGCTGAATTGGCTAAACAGATTGAAGCTGAGTCTATTTCTAAATTGACTCCTGAGAGACAAAAAGAATTAGATGCATTGGCTACTGAGATGCCTGCTGAACACAATGGATGTGTATACTCGCAAGCTTTTTTCTAATCCTTCCATTGCTCAGAGTATTTTGGGAGCCGACTTTAATAGTGATGATTTTGTGGCTCAGATGATGGCTCTTGGACTACAAAAGAAGCAAGAAGCAATGGCAAAGAGGAAAGCTATGCAAACACAAAAGATCATTACTAAGAAAATGAGAGCACATCTGCACCCAACAAAAGGTTATATGCAGAAAGTAGTGAAATATCGAGTTGCTCTCTATAACTCTGGTATGACTATGAAGCAGTTAAGGCTTTATCGATGATGAGTTAATCGGTTGTTATAATAAGATTATGAAGTTTACTTCGTCTAGTCCTGCTTCTGCATCTACTTTGAAAAGAATTGCTAATATTCCAGATGCTCCTAAATCCAAAGATCAAGGATAGTTGAAATTGTAGATTCTTTTTAGGATCCTGTTTCAAAGTCAAGTACTTCTGTTTTCTAGTATCTGCTAAGCTATTCCTTCCGTATCTGCTGAAGCTATTTCTTCTGTATCTAATGAAGCTATTCCTACAGTTGTTAAAGTTCAATCTGCTAAACCTTATGTTGCTTCATCTGGAATGTCATCTTGTGCTGCAGTACCTTTAGTTGATCCTTTAGACAAAGTTGGCCGAGAGTTGGGTTGTCAAGCTGAATTACAGACAGCTAAATCTAAAAAGGCCAGAGTAGTAGCTGAGAAGATGTATGCCTTACGTGGTGGTGTTTCAAAGCAGGATGATTCTATTTCTTCCACACAACTTAAAGATGTTACTGAAGAACCTATACCTTCTTCAGATATTTATCTACCAGGTAGGAGGAAGAAAAGAATGGCTAGAAAACGATATGGTTCTTTCTGGAGATCTGTGAAATCTGCTGAGGCACATAAATCTAAGGTTAAGGAATCTTCAAAGGTTAGTTCTTTGGATATCAATGCTGCTGATTCAACATTTATTCAAGAGGGATCTTCTGATGTTTTTCCTGAAGGGTCTCATGATGTTTTGGTCAATTGGTCATTGCAAAAGGATGAGCTGAATGTGATTCACCGACTGGATCAAACGACCATGGAATTTAATTTTTTGAAGGAGATCTTGCATCTGGTGGATAGGGCAGACTTGGATACGCTATATACTCTTGTAAATAAGTACTATCATTCTACTGCACCTAAGGGTTCTGGTTTATACTTATTGGGTGATCTTCATGTTTTGTTTGATTCAACATCTCCCAATGGTAAAGGATACTTTATTTGGAAGAACTCTCACTTATGGCAGGTTACATCTTGGAGATTTTATCCTCTGCCTCGTGTGCATGTAATTGAGACGAAGAGTGGTATTACTGTCTGCATGTTTGCTGATAGAACGTATCCATTATCTGTGAAACTTATAGAAAGAATGCTTCTTCAGAAGTTGGAAGTTCCTCCAGATCCTGTTGGCAATGATCTTTTGCATGCTGAACAATGTGTCGGTGTTATTAAGAATCAGCTTATGGCACATAGGAGTTCATCATAATTCTGGTATTTTGTAATTTGTATGATTTGTAATTTTTGTTTCTTTGTTTTCTTCTTAGTTAAAAAAAAATTATTATATATGTGTATGTTTTGTTTTTACTAACTCTTATGGCAGGTTTGTTGTATATTATTGCTGGTTATTAACTCACCCGATATACCTTGTGTATGTCAAAGAGTTAGCTAGTCCAAAGGGTACAGCTTTGGTAAAGACACCTCAAATCTGTTGATAGCTGTAATGGTTTGCTCAAAATCATTGGGTTTGAAACCACCCATGCTTCATTGCTGAGTGTTGTATGGTTCTCAATTCACCATGATTTATTCCTTCTTGGAATCCAAGAATTGACTAGCCCACATGTATATGGCTTGTGGTAAAGGCAGTGGAATACCATATTTGGTAATCAGTTCACCAATTTTAAGAATTGACTAGTCCTGAGCAAACGGCTACATGTAAAGACATTTCAAATCCGTTCATGGTTGCTGGTTTGCTAATAAATCGATGGTTATCGAGTGTACCATGGTTTTCGAACTTAAACATTTGGCTACTCAGTAGTGATGGCTATTGGTAAAGAGACATCAAATCCATTATTTTCAATGATTCACCTCTCACAGGAGTTAACACACCTGGATGTGATGAGAATAGTTTGCAACTTTTATGTTTTGATGTACATGTTGTCATTTGATATGGAGTTTCAGAGTTTCTTCATTCTTTGCTGATGATGTTCAAGTACAATCCTCTAGTGCTGCAAGGTTAAAGATCTATCAAGAAACTGGAACTTAACCAAGTCAAATTCCAGTTTAGGGGAGGATTGTTGGGAATTATGTGAAGTACGAATTATGTTATTGTTACTGCTGAATGGATTCTGCCGAAGGGTATGGATTCTGCTGAAGACATGGTTCTGCTGAAGTTTAGTTTGTTTCTGCGGAAGTTATTATTCCGTGTTTAGTTTATTTAGTTTGGATATACATGAGCTTTATTAGGAAGTGATTGTGTATATCTTATTTAGTTTTATGTTTATACGTTTCTTGAGAAACGGTTTAGGGTTTTGTTTAGGGTTCCTTGTCTATAAAAGGAACACATTAGAATGAATTATGTACGTGTGCTTAAACAAGTTGTTAATATAACGATCCATAGAGGATCAAAGAAGTTCTTAGTTATCAGTGTTTTATACTTGTGTTTATATTCCGCTACAGAATACAAGTTGTAGAGATTTTCTTTTAGTTTGTTTGTGATTACACAGGCAATACTAACGATCTATGAAGCTCAAGATCTATTAAGGTCTTTTAGTTTTCATCAAATATCTTTTTGACACCAATTAAGACGACGTATTGCATTTGAAAGTTCGTTTGACAATCGTTTATTTTCAACTTTTAAGGACTCGATCTGAGGCACATTATCAGTGTTCTCAACATTTACCACAGGATCAACAGTATCAGCAGAGATATAATCAAATGCATACGACAAAGAATTCAATAGCACAACATTATGGACATCAGCACAGATGACATCTTCCAAGAGTCGATCAACATCTTTTCTCAACAGTTTCTTTTACGTTTAGTGTTAGAAATAGATGTTTCCGTTTTCTCGAAAACGACCTTCATCAATCCAAGTTCCTTATGAAAGTCCCTTTCCCAAGACAATGCACAACTTTTCAAATTTTTAACATTTGGTAAAAGATTTTTCTGAAAAGTGTCTCTATGTTCTCGCGCCAGAGGCGATTGAAAATGTTGAACTTTTAAGAATGATATTCTATCTCATGTTGTAAAGTTTTGAGGTCAGCCATGAAAAGGTCAAAATATCGAAGAATTTTGCGATTTTCAGGTTTTTGAGTTTACTTCTCGATGGAAGGTAAAGGACCATAAGTTTGTGCATAATCTGGTTTGGGATTAACATTAGAAGACTCAGACATTTTTATGATAATCCTTGGTGTGTTAGAAGAATCCGTTGGTGTGACGAAAGTGACCGCTTTTTTATAATTAAAAGGTTTGTTGTAAACAACATTTTTTAATTTTGATCGACTCTCGCCTTCTTCATATAATTCCTCTTGACGATGAAATTCAACAACATTCATAACAGAATTATCCATTTTATATTCTGCACTTTGGAAACTTCGGATTTGGTTTGAATGCTTTGGTTGAAAGCTTAGGTTTGTAATCAGCGAGATTCGGTCCATATCCATTTGGATTGGGTTTTAAAGTAAACTTTCCAATAGCTGTGACCGACTCGCCATGTTTGTAAACAACAGTTTTAAACTCTTTAAGTTTGTTTTGCAAGCCGATGATTTCTTCAAGATGATCATCTATTCGTTTCGTTGAATGCTTTTGTATGCAGAGAACTGTTTTTGACAAGTTAACAGCTCAGCCTTAGCTTTTGATTTTCCAAGGTGAGAGCGTTAATTTTCTTTTTATGTTCATGTTTCAGTTGTTCTATTTCGGACAACAAAGCATTCTTCGAGGCGGCTAGATCACGCATCTGTCTCTCTAAATATTTTTCATTTTGATGAGATTTAGCAAAGGTTGCTTCAAAACCTTTTTCATGTTTTTCTTGAGTTTTGAAAAAGTTGAGTTGCTTTTGTAAACATTCAAAATCCTTGGTTAACAATGCATTTTTGCTTTTCAAGTCCTGATTAATGGCATGACATTTTTCCACTATGGTCTGTTGGTCTTGTATTAAAAGAGCAAAATCTGGATGAGGCAAAAGTTCTGTGTGTTCAACGTGAGTCACAACATGATCATTACTTAGATCCTCAAGTATAACCACGGAGTCAATTTGAGTATCAAAGGAAACCATAAGGTCATCTTGATCGTCAAATATAACTACGGGGTCTATTTGAAAATCGGCGGAATGAGATGTGGACGACTCATTTTGAACATTCTGAGCCTTGCCGGATTCAGATGTTGGCGGAGATATGAGATCAGATAAATATGGTTTGTTCGGGTAACTGAGACAAGCCATCAATGTCATACACTGGGCCTGTGTCACTCATGTGTAACTCATGCATATTAGCCATCATCATCTGAGTCAGCATTTGCCATAAAGCTCTGTTCTTTGTCTGTGAGAGTTCCACCAGCTTCATCCTTAAGAGCCAAAAGAAGAGCATCTTTGTGATAAGCACTGCCCTAGTCCTAGGCTTTGGGCATGCATTAGCCAGATGTCCCTTCTCATTGCAGTTGTAGCATCGAAGACCATTCAACCCATTTTGAGCATTTCCCTGTTCCACCACTTGAGCTCAATTGTTATTCCTACCCACAGCATTAAACCCTTGACCACCGCCCATCTGACGACCATAACCACAATTCTGAACTTCAACTCATCCATTGTTCACAACAGCTTGATTCCTTGTGTTAGATGAGGAACGAATACGGTTGTTGGACTTGTTGGTATAACGGCTAAAGGCATTAGCAATCATAGCAAATCCTTGTTGTAATGCTTCGAACGGATCAGATTCCTCATTAGCTTCATCGACAAGTGCTTGAGCATTGTTGTTGTTGTATGGAACCAATTGAGTTTGTTGAGATTGAGGCTCTGAAGGATCATATGGTGTGATTGTAGCAGTTGGTTGAGTTGCTGGTTGAGGAGAATAACTGTTTTGAGCATATGAGGCAAGTTGTTGATTTTCCGGATGTGTCGGTGGAGCAATTTGAGCACGGAGAATCCTTTCCCTATCAACTTCCTTTCATGAGGCTTCAAGTAATCGTACAACAATCCATATGTAGAATGATGCATATTCTTCGCTTGACGGAGAAAAATGACATACTTCTCCTATTCAGGACCAAGACTACTCAGGAACTTAGTATTCACTGCAATTCTTGGCATGATGATGTTGTGTTTATCCAAATCATTGATGATGTCTGAAAAACGATGATGATAAGATTCTAGTGTCTCTCCAGGTTCAATCATGAAGTGTTCATAAGCCAAGTAAATTTTGGATTCCAAATCCTCCTGATTGAGTACAGATCCTTCCATAAGAAGATGAATATGATCCCACATTTCCTTTGCAGTCTTTTGAGCATCAACACTTCGAAGAATTGGGTTAGGTAATCCTAAGAGGATATATTGCATTGCAAGTTCATCAGCTTCATAGTGTAGAAGTTCCTCTGCATTCAGGTCGGCAACAGTAGCAATATTGGATTGTTCATCTCTTGGTGGATTAACATTAGGATCGGCGGGTACGATAACAGTAGGCATCTGAAATGGACCTTCCAAGATAACCTTCTTTAAGAACTTTCCATGTGGCTTCTTCAGATCACAAAACCTAAAGAACCTTATCACCCATTGATCGTAGTTTCCTGGAGTGAGCATTGGAGGTCTATCAAGTGATCCAGCCTCATGAATTGATTGTTGGCTGCTTAAAGCTTCACACATCTTTGCAAACCAAGTGGGTTCCTTCATAGTGTTCCTTGATGGATGTTGATTGAATTCATTTGTGTAGGGTTGTACTTGAAGACTTGGTGGTGGTTGAACCATTTGAGGTTGTGGAATTGCAGCAAGTTGTGGAGTATGTTGTTGATTAAATTGTTGTTGATAAATTGCTTGTTGTTGATTCCATTCTTGATGTTGTGGAGTTAGTTGTTGTTGACGTTGAGAATAAGTGTAAGGGAAATAGTTAGAGTATGGTGGTTGTGACATGTTGAAAACTTGTGTTGGTAAAAATGGATCTTTGTAGTCGAATGAAACTTTGTTGATGAAGTGTCCTTAGGCTTAGAAATCACAAGAAACCAAGTAGAACTTATGCGTAAAAACACCAAAGTTACGCGTAACAATGAGAGTTACGCGTAGTTTTAGCTTACGCGTAAGCAGGAAAAAAGACTAAAGTTATGCGTAAACAGTAAGTTATGCGTAGAAAAATTAGGCGTAGGATTATCTTATGCGTAAGACTGGGCTTAGGCGTAGGATGAATCTTATGCGTAGGATTTTCTACGCGTAAGCTTATGCTTATGCGTAAGTTTAGGGTTTTATCCCAAGTGATCTTTTACACTATCACAGTGCAAAAGATATCCAAAGTCGACGTATTTTCATGCTTATCCAAGCAAGAAAAACACGGAGTAAACCACGAAAACGAAGATCAAACTAAGGAAAATCTTACGCGTAGTATTAGGGTTTTGCTACGCGTAGGATTACTCAGAATTTGATTATGCCCAAAGATGTTTCTAAGCCAGTTTTTGTGAGATGAAATAGCTTCAATAACACCAAAATGACACAAAAGTGTGAAACTTGATGATGCAAAGCTCTTAAAAAGTTACGCGTAGGACGACACCCACGAATAAAAACTAGCTCAAAAACAATGATCCACGCATAAAGTTAGAAACTTTTTGCCAAAAACAATAAGTTTAACACCTTATAACAGTGAAAGTACAAGAATCTTGGATTAAAAAGTGTAAAAAATGTGTTTTTAAGCAAACCAAAGTTATGGTACCGTACGTTAAGCGTGAGACCAAAACCCACTTCAAACAATACGTTCACCCAACTATTTGGCGATTGATACCACTGTTAGGTCACTAGATTTACAACACAAGCTTACTAGAAAGAGATAGAGAGGAGAAGAGAGGTTGTTGAACACTATCCAAACACACACACACGAACAATAATAAACGGTTAGGCGTAGGTATGTGAAAGAGAGAATAAAATGAACAACCAACCTTCAAATGAAGGTTTACAAGAGTATTTATAGGAGGGAAGCTAGGGCAACACTCCTAGTTCCCATCCTTTCCTTATTGGACATGGGCCTAAGCTCATGGGCCTTCTACATAAGCTTCAGGCTAATAACAAACATAAAGGCCATAATTAAGCTAACTATTACATATAAATTACTAACACTAGATTATGGTTTATGAGTGATTCCAACAAGCAAAACATGTCAAGACCAAGAGGTATTAGCATTCCAGGTGCTGACCAACAACAATCTCAAGTCTTGCAATCTTCTCAACCCGCTTTAGATCCTAAAGATAAAGGAAAAGGTAAACTGGTAGAAACAAAGAAAAAGAAGAAGCTTACTTTGGCAGAATTAAGAGCTATTGAAGTGGCTAAGAATGAAGAAGCTGCTAGGAAGCTACAAGCTGAATTGGATGCTGAAGTTGCTATACCAGAAAAGCCAGCTGTTGTACCAAGAAGACCTCAGAGTATTGCTAAGGAAAGGAATGCTATGATGGCTTATCTAAAGGGTAGAGGATATACAGGTATGCATAAATTGAAATATATAGAGATGAAAGACTTGTATGATGCTGTTAGAGAAGGTTATCAAAAGGAAGTTGAAGTTATTATTTCTTTTGATGATGAAAAGAAGAATGAGGATGCAAGAAAAAGAAGCTTAAAGAGAAAGAGAACAACTGGTGATGAACAGCCATCAAAGAAGATACAATTGAGAACAGATACAGTTGATGAGCTGAGGAATTATCTTAGAGTTGTAGATTTTGAGCATCCTAAGTCTAAGGAAGTTGCAGTAAAGAAGTCTAAGATGTCTACATTTGAAGTTGTAGAATTAAAGGAAGGAGATTATCTTATGTTCCATAGAGAAGATGAAAGTTTTAGAGTATTTAATTTGCTGTGAGATATACTACATTTGATAGATAGAGAATATCTGTTTCACCTGTATCAACTAGTGCAAGAATATTTTGAGCATATTCCATCAACTGGAGTTGGCTTAGTCTTGCCGGGAGATCTTATAACTATCTGGGAGACAGAAGAAACAAGCACTGATGCAATCTGGAACAATCAAGAAGTTTGGGAGATCACAAGCTGGAGATTCTTTGAAGAATCAGGAGTGCACGTTTTGGAGCTAGAAGATGGGACCATGATTCATATGCTAGCAGAAAGAAGATATCCACTTACAAGAGATCTTATGAGAAGAATGCTAGATCATGGTATGGAAGTTGAAGAGGAGAATGAAACAACCCTTATGGTCATTGAATTGTTTATCAAATGGACAACTATGGCTGATGATGATGTATAAATACTGGTATGGTTCTTAATTATATAAATTTTTGAAAAATAGGTACTTTAATCAAAGTACTGCTAGACAAACAGTACTTTTATCCAATGTACTGCTTGCAGCACAAAACCAGTAAAAGTCTTTTTAATAGAAAATAATCAATTTTTGTTAAAGTGCAAAAATATTTTGAAACAAATGTTAACAGCAACAAATGGATTTTGAGATGGTTTCACTTGGTAAAAAAGTGCTTTGCACTAACACTACAAAAGGTTATCAGTCCACCATGTCTAACAAAAGGATTGGCTAATCCATGAGCAAACGGCCCTGGTAAAGATATCTCAAATCCGTTGATGGTTGACAACTTGCCAATAAGTTGTATGGTAATCAACTCACCATATCTGCAATAGTGAAGAGTTGGCTAGCCCACAAGAAAAATGGCTTGTGGTAAAGGCCGTGGAAAAACCATTTATATGGTAATTAGTTCACCATGGTTGCAAGAACTAACTAGTCCAAAAGGGTGCGGCTTTTGGTAAAGACTTAACAAATCCGTTGATAGCTGATGATTTGCTAAAAATCATATGGTTATCAATGTACCATGGTTTTACACAGCTAAACATTGGCTACTCCAGAGTTAATGGCTTTGGTAAAGAGACACCAAAATCCATTAAATTTTCAATGATTCATCTCTCACAGGAGTTAACACACCTGGAAGTGATGAGAATAGACTGAAACTTTATGATTTGATGTACAATTTGCCATATGTTACTGAGAAGCTGAAAAGATGAAGATTGCTGATAATGATTGCTGAAAAAAGATTGTTTATAAAGACTACTTTGATGATGATAATACAAGCACAGAGAGTACGAGACAAATCTAAAGATAAAGACACAATCTTTCCTTGAAGACAAAGATGTTAAAGATAAAGAAACAAAGGAACTTGAAATCAAGCAAATAGAATTCAAGTTAGGGGAGGATTGTTGGGATATAAAGTCTTGAAGAAAGTCAAAGCTTGCTTAATGAAAGTCAAAATCTGCTCGCATCAAAGTCTTGCAAAGCTAAAGAACTGCTATATCGTTTATGGAAAGCTTTGTAATTCTATAATATTCTTAGTTTAGAATTAGTATTACTTGTCGTACAAGGATTATAATTGTAAACTGACTAGGGTATTCCTTATGCCTATAAAAGGACCCCTAGATTGGCATTAGAGATACGTGATTTAGAGTTTACCAAGTACGATATTAGAGTTTTAGCGATTAGGTTTGTTAATGAATATGTGTATCAAGCAGATTCAAAGTTTAGTATTAATAAAATCGTTGAAGTTTAAGTTATTCTTTTTAGTTTTATTGAAGTAGTTTCCGCATACTTAATAGAGTAAATTCAGTGTTTCATTGTTAGTAACTTAGGATTTATCCGAGGTTGCTAAGCCCTTACAAGCTACATAGTTAGTTTGGTCAGAGTATATCGATCCAACATTTACTCGCGATGAAATTGTAGATGGTGTGCGAAATGCTTGTGAGGGTGAGTTTGTTGTTGATGTTGTATTTTCATCATCATCTGTAGGGATATCGTTGTCTTCTTCATTTGGTTGGATTTCTTGTTCCTAATGATCATTTGTGGCTTCAAGGTTTTCGACTTCGAAGTTAAACCGTTCAGGTTGATCGTTGGTGTGTTCATTCAAGTAATCCTTCCAGTCCCATGCTTCATCCTCTTTAAACTTCACATCTCTACTAACACAAATTCTTTGTGTTGTTGGATCAAATAGTCGGTAGGCTTTTGATCCTTGTTCATTTCCTAAGTATACCATTTTGTTGCTTCTATCATCTAACTTTGTCAGATGTTGTGATGGTACCTTTGCATATGCTATGCAGCCGAAAACTTTTAGATTTCCTAAGTTTGGCTTTCTTTGTTTATTCGCTTCATATGGAGTGATGTCTTCTAAGGCTTTTGTAGGAACGCTATTTAGATTGTATATTTAATGTCTAACAGCTTCAGCCCAAAAGTTTTGAGGCATGTTGGTTGCTTTCATCATGCATCTTGTTGTAGATATAATTGTCCTATTTCTTCGTTCAACTACTCCACTAGTTATAAACCCCTATAAGCCCTTTTATATAGGTTTGGGATTATTGATGCTTATGGCTTATAAAAGCTTCTATAAGCACGTATGACAAAAAAAGTTTATTTTATAAGTTGACTTATTTTAAAAACACAGCCATATGCTTTTGTTTTGGTTTTTTTCTATACATGAAATTTAACAAACAATGACCAAAATCAAATCAATTTTCACTTTTTATTAATCAATCACAGTACTTGATTTTGTGGATTAAAAAAGGATTGCTTTTTGACCCTTGAAGTTTATAAAACAATGGCCTTTTTTTCTTCTTTTTTTTTTTTTTTTTTTTTGACACTTATTATTCTCTTGTTGTGGATCATTTTAATCAAATCAACTTCCACTTTTTATTATGAGGGTCCATTTGGTTTATAAGTAGGTTTAAATTATGATTTATGGCCCATTTGCTTGAGGGGTGTAGAATGAAAAAATGAAATGAATGATGTATATTGTTGTTTGGTTCATCAAAAACCCACCACAATGGAATAAAAATTTAAGTTGATACACATAGATCCATTCCACTCAAATAAGGTGATTTTTTTTTCTGTCTTCTACTCCCTTTTAGTGGTCCCAACTCATTATTATATATTTATTTTATAATTAAATTTAATAATTTCAATTTTAATATATAATTTAAATTTTAACACAAAAATTAATCTAAATCAATCAATCATTTTCTTTCTCCACCTTTTTCTTCAAACCTATCTAAAACCACAAATAATTAACCAAGCCAGTAAACCATACGTGTCAAATTAACCCCTATATGAACAATCACAATTTTAAAAACAAACCCATATCGATTATATAAACTGTAAAACACTAATTATTTATAAAAATTTATTTATATACCTTATTAGAATGAAGGGAATTTGATTCTACTAAAATGTAAAACAACAGCCAATAACTTCATATCATTCTTCTTCATCTAATTTTGAAACTATTGAAAACTATTACACCTAATTTGATATTTTTGCAATATGGTTGTTGTGTGGATAAAAAGGGTGATTGCTTTTTGACCCTTGAAGTTTATAAAACACTGGTCGCTTTTTTTTATTTTTGTTTTTAATATTTTTGACACATAAGAGCTATAGGTGTCATAACAAGCAAACCCTCTTCATTCGGGGCCTACGCGTGCCACATCACCTCCACATCACTTAGGGGTGCGCATTGGTCACGGACCGGACCGGATCGCCAAAACCGAGGACCGAATTAGCCAAAATGCCTAGACCGAGGAACGGACCGAATGTGGTCGGTCCGGTCCGGTCTCGGTCTGTCCGTCCAACAAGGCCAAAATAGTCTGTTTGTGGTCCGATCCGGACCGAGGACCGAATTAGCCCAAAAGCCTAGACCGAGGACCGGACCGAATGTGGTCGGTCCGGTCCGGTCTCGATCGGTCCGTCGGTCGGTCCGGTCCGTTCGGGTCGTTTGCTCACCCCTAACATCACTATAACAAACCTCCACAACTAAACCTCCCACTCACAACAAACCTCAATTTAATCATTTTGAACCAACCACTTACAACTTTATTTTTTTATTCAAATTTCCAAATAAACCAAATTTATTTATTAAAACAAAAATACAATACAACATATTTAAAATATATATATATATATATATATATATATATATATATATATATATATATATATATATATATATATATATATATATATATATATATATAGGGGCGCGTTCTATGCAGTACCAATATTAGATACAGTACTTTACAGTACCATTTTAGACTAATCTAGACCTTTGGATCATTTGATCAATGGTTAATAATCAATGATGGCATTTATGTAAATATTTAAACTTTTTATTTAATTCAAAAGGGTATAATAGTAAAATACATTTTTATTTTTATATTTGAACATTTTTATTAAAAAACGTTTTTAAAATCTGGATTTTAAAACTTTAATTGAACACTTTTTTAAGTTTTAGCAAGCATGTTTTAAATAATGTCGGTGCATATATGTTTTTCCTATATATAACATGTGTTTTTAGTGTAGAGTTGCATAATCTATATTGCTAAAATTAATAATATTCAATCAACCAATCTTTCTTAACATATACGTTACAGTTATACTTTTCAAGTTTTAAACAAAAAATATAGAATAAAACCTCTATAATAATTCAAAAATCATATACTTTACTTTACATTTCATTTGGTTACAAGTAAAAAAAAACACATATGCAATAATTGTGTTTCTTGATGAAATTCATTTGTGTGCTCGCACTAAAAAAACACATAAGTAATAATCATATTGCTTCCTCATATTATCTTCTTGTATGCATTTGCGCATTTATCTCCGTTCATCTACATTCCTTCAATATCATCCTCATAGGTCTTGAATGTCAAAATCATCTTCATAAATCCTGATACCAACATGTTCAAATATAATTAGACCACAAAAAATGAGTAAACAAATTTTGAAATCTAAACAACTAGCATAACACATATGCACTCTCTTTGTCTATATCAAATGAATGATGTAAATAAATTAGTTAGTAAAATAAATAAAAAAATAAACAAGAAAACATGTATGTTCTACGATAAAGGAAAAAAGTATCTGTTAATGAATATCAAGACAATAGTATTTCGACTTCTATCACAAATACCTCAGAAAGCATGCATGTTCTACGATAAGAAAAAGGAAACATGTTCAAATATAATTAGACCACAAAAAATGAGTAAACGAATTTTGAAATCTAAATAACTAGCATAACACATATGCACTCTCTTTGTCTATATCAAATGAATGATATAAATAAATTAGTTAGTAAAATAAAATAAAAAATAAACAAGAAAACATGTATGTTCTATGATAAGAAAAAGGAAAAAGTATCGTCAATGAATATCAAGACAATAGTATTTCGACTTCTATCACAAATACCTCAGGAAGCATGTATGTTCTACGATAAGAAAAAGGAAACATGTTCAAATATAATTAGAACAGAAAAATTTGTAAACGAAATTTGAAATCTAAACAACTAGCGTAACACATATGCACTCTCTTTGTCTATATCAAATGAATGATGTAAATAAATTAGTTAGTAAAATTAAAAAAAAATAAACAAGAAAACATGTATGTTCTACGATTAGAAAAAGGAAAAAAAATTATTTGTTAATAAATATCAAGACAATAGTATTTTGTCTTATATCACAAATACCTCAGGAAGCATGTATGTTCTACGATAAGAAAAAGGGAAAAAGTATATGTTAATGAAAAAAGTATCTATTAATGGAAAAAGTATATGTTAATGAATATCAAGAAAATAGTATTCTGACTTCTGTCACAAATACCCATTTACGTTTGAATGCATTAGTGATTCAGTATAAGTCATGTTTAGTGTTTTATCTCAAAGGGTCAAAAAAACTATAATAGGGAATCAAGTCAAATGACCCAAAGTCTATTTTTACTGCATATTGTTTAAAGCTGGTCTGGCTCACTTTAACTTGTACTGATAATGAAATCAAACCCAGACCCGTTTTGACCCACTATCCAACACACCGATCCGCCCCACTATCTAACACACCGATCCTCCATCTTTCCCTTTCTAAGAAGGAAATGACCATCAAGGTTCCCGAAGCTAAAATATGACCCCTTATCCAATTACAGGTTGTATTGGTTGAAACAGGCTTTGAACAAATTTGTGAACGTTTAGAATGGGTGGGTCCAGTTGTCCAAATGGGTCAGGTCAGTTGATTCACCCATTTCTTTTTCATTTATCATTTTTAGTAATAACTAGTTTTTTTATATATGATTGCACAACCTTTATAGGAATAAGATCTAAATGCAACTTAAGAGGCTGTAAAGTCGAACACTGGGTTATACTTTCGAAAACTTTTAAATCGTTGACCCGTGTGAGTGTGTGACCCGTTTCCTTTTAGCTAAAACATTCAAACTATAACCCATTGAAGAACACAGCTTGTCACTTTCCACAAAAACGAGTTGAAGTCGCCACCAAGTAACATTATGAGAATTGTCATATCGGCTTTTGTCTAAATTGATATCATGAGTTTTGACAATAGTGACTTGTTTATTATCCCTGGTATCGATGCACCCCATTAAAATACTTGAATAATAAGAAATGAAAATGTTTAATTACCTTAATGTCAGCATTACACAGCGCTATAACACCAGTAAGCTTCCATCTTTCGAATTGACTCTTGACAATAGTGACTTGTTTATTATCCATGGTATTGGCGTCGGGAATTCGCCTTGATTCCTTCTTGACGGGACCACTCTAAAGCAAATTGGATGCAATTATTATTATTATTTTGATTAAGTTGTATAACAAAGACGAAGAAGAAGAAATAAATAAAACACCAAGAATCAAAAGATTCGAAATAATGAAAGAGAAAATAATATAACAAAATAAACTTTCATGATCTCAAGAGTAAAGCAAAGTATTCATCAAAGATCATTAATGATCCACATAAATTCGCAAACCCATCATAGATCTTGCAAAAAAAATGAAAATCAAAGAACAATATCTTACCCGTGACCATCATTCAAGATCTTTTATGCTAAATCGAACAAGAAACAAACTATATGTATTTCTTTTCTTTTAAAGCAGGATTAATGTAGATTGATTGATTTATCAGATTTTAGGGGTGAGAAAAAAATATTGTAGGGAGAGATTGATAAGGTGCGGCTAGGGTTTGTGGTGAAGAAGAAGTAGATGAAAACTGAAATGTACGAGAGAGGAGATAACTGATTTGTGAATTACCTACAAATATGGAGGAATTTCAAGAAAATATAATATAATTAGTAAATACCATAAATAGCCTTGGATGATATTATGAATTAAATAAATGAAAATTAATTTATTAAATTCTGATTGGTTAATGATGGTACTGTAAAGTACTGTATCTAATATTAGTACTGTATAGAATACAACACTATATATATATATATATATATATATATATATATACTAGCCGAGTACCCGCGCCTAGCGGCAGCTGTTTCTAGCCGAGTGTCTGCGCCTAGGGGCAACGGTATCTAGCAGAGTAGTCATGCCTAGCGGCAGCGGTGTCTAGTTTTTAACTATAGCTTGACGGCGAATAATTTGCTTTCGACAAATTGTATTTGTAGCTCTGCGAAATCCTGTACGAATGCATGCCTGCATTGCGGCGACTATATATAGTTCACAACAAGACTCGGTAGTGTTTATTTGCGCATTTGAGTGTGCGTTTCGATTGTCATTGTTTTACTCGGTATTGTTAGATTTGTGTGTGACTTAATCCTAATTTTATTTTAGTTCGTTGCATGTTTTTCGAACATTTGATTATGATGTTCAACAACATAAAAGAGGTTCATTCGATATCTTAATTTATATTGAAATATTCATCTATATGTACAACCTATTCAACTTGTAGCATGCAAGATAAATCCCGTGTATAATGACAAATTAAAATACTCCCGTTAGGTTCATTAAAAATATGTGAATTAATATTTACTTCACATCTTTTGATGTATCCATCACAATTTGTGCATTACAATTTGTACCATACAATACTGTAATGCACAAATTATGATGCATGCATTAAAAGATGTGGTGTGAATATCACCTCCTTAAAAATATGATTCCGCTTTGCAAGTTTTCGATATACATGCCAAAAGTCCTTGTAATTAACCCTTGTGTAATGTTGCCAATTTATGTTTGGTAAAATCACTTTATCTATAATTCTATTTCTATCATCTACTACATGTTTGTTTCACATTATTGGTCCTCGAATAACATGTCTTGTCAAAATATTGCCAGCTCATCTAATGGAGTTTACTTCATATCAACATTACAATACACCATTACAAAGTACATAGTGACCAAATGATAAAGATGTATATAATTACAAAAGAGCTTAATTTAATTTTGAATTTTTTCTATTTGGTTTTAAGAAAGATAAGTGGAAATGCCAGATTTTACAATTCAAATTTTGAATTTTATGTATTTAGTCAAAAGTTTCCTAGAGCCCACCAAAAGTTTTTTTACTACCACCACACGTCATAGTTGTCTTGAGCCTATCAAAATTTGTCATTCTAGAGCTAATAAAAATATAACATCATTTACCATGATTGTGAGGTCTAAGAAGATCGAATCACCAATTTGACATTTTTGTGATATATTGTAAAAGTTTGAAAGATATTCAAGTTTCAAAATATGTAAATTGAACATATCAGGTAAAACCTTTGTCTAACATCACGTACCAAAAGAATATCACATTTGAGTCAAAAAATTTAAATCCTCTTTAAATTGCACCAAATATAATGCAACTTTATTTATTGCACTAAAATTTAAAACCAAATTTTTAATATTTGAAAAAAAATCGGAATTTTTAGAAATTCAAATTATTTAATTTTTAAAACTATATCAAATTTTAAGAAATATTAAATTTCAAAGTCAATAATTCAAAACTTTCAAAATATTTCAAATTTCAAAAAATTTTGAAATATTTCAAACTTTTAAAATTTCAAGCTTATAACAAAATTTACAAAATAAGCATTATAACAAAAATTTTACACCATAAACATTATAACAAAATTTACATCATAAAACTTTATAACAAAGTTTACACTATATACTTGTAACAAAATTTACACTATAAACTTTATGACAACATTTACGCCATAAATTTGATAACAAAGTTTACATAATAAACTTCATGACAAACTTTCACAATAAACTTAATAACAAAATTTATGATATAAACTTCATATCAACATTTACAGTATAAAATTAATAACGAATCTACTCAATAAACTTTATAATAATGTTTACAATATAAATTTATTAAAAAATTTGCAATATAAACTTTATAACAAAATTTAAGCCGTAAAATTTATTATAACTAAATTTACCGTATATTTTGCACTTTTTTTCGTATTGTATTTTGGCAGTTTCTACACCTCGGAACTCTAAGAATCTTTTTTTTTCCAAGGCTATCTTTTCAATTGACAGTGCCTTTTCTTACTTTTATTCAATTTGAAATTCAAAATCAAAATTTTGTTGCATTTGAGAGATTAAAGGTAACCCCGGTTACAAAAACACATCCTCTGAGATGGCGCTTGCTTCAAAGTTAAAAGCAATATACATGAGTCATCATCCCTTGTACAAAAACACATCCTTTGAGATGGCCCATCCTATAAAAAAACACGTTAAAAGCAATTCAGATGGGATATACTATTCATACGGGGGCTATGCCCCTAGCCCTGCCACTTTTCCCAGGGAATATTCCCTTTGTCCCCTCACTTTTTCCAGTACAACACAGTTTTTTGTCAGTTTTTGTTCCGTATTTCTGACAGTTTTAAGCGTTTGACTTATTAAACTTTATATTTCTGAGTTCCGCATTTTCAGGTTTATAGCTTTTTGATATAAACAAAATTATAAAAAAAAAAAAATAAAAAAAAAAAAAAAAAAAAGTAGCCACCGTATGAATAAAAACATAGCCACCGTATTAATAACTGCCCCCGTTCAGATCTCAAAATATTAGTAAAAAACAAATTAGCATTCCAAAGGCTTTTAAAGAAAAACAAAATTTTAAACTTTTAAAATTATAAAACTATTTTTAAAATCGGTAAAATTTCAAAACTTTCCAAAATTTAAAAATCTTTAAAGTTACCAAAACAATCAAAATTTTAAACTAATACCTACGTAGTACAATTCTTTTTTTTTTAACAAAACCTACGTAGTAAAAAAAAATTTTTGAACGATACGTAGTACAATTCAAACAACAAAATATTAACATTTTTATTACTATGTAGCTATTTTTTATTTATTTATTTATTTTTTTTGTCATTCTATACCCTGTTGAAAACTGACTTTTACTTCTGTTAAAGCTTTTCTTCCATATTTAAAGTAGGTAGGAGCATAATAACCACAACATCATGTGAATCACTTAAAAGAACTCCACTAATATTTGAAAGCAACCCTCAAACCATATCAGATCTTGGTAACCCTTTACATTGGTTACAAATAACATCACATCCGGCTCCACCAAATAAAAATTATAACAAAATCAATTGTTTGATTACTTGAATACTAATATTGTCACAATCAGCCTCACAACATTTATTTCTCAAACCAAAAAAAGGCTTATGTAAACCAACAAAATTACTTTCTCGACTACAAAGAATAATAAAAAAAGCTCAAACCTTATATATGCAGGCCTCGGTACCGGCGAGGCAGCGCATATTCCGGGTGGCGGTAGCGGCATAATCCGGAGGCGGTAGCGACATATTCAAGCGGCGGTGGCGCACATTCCAACGACAGCTGCTAATAAATTTTTAAAAATGTTATAACCTTCAAAACTTAAGATCTATATAAAAAATAAAAATAGGTCTATGTATTCAAAAGTTTAGATCTATAAAAAAACATTGAAAACATAAACAAAATATAAAGACTTATAAAAATTAAAACCTTCAAACACAAACATTAACAATAACTTCTAGAATAAAGTATACATTTTCGGCAACACTAACAGCAGCGAAGGCGGTTTTCTGGCGAGACAATGGTGTCATCGGTGGTGGTGATTATTTCCGTTGGGACAGCGACGGCGGTTCCGGCAAGTGATGGCTGTTAAAAAGCACAAAGTATTTTATAAAAACTCTTCAGATTTACAAAGAAAAAACTATAGATTTATAAGAAAAACTCAAAACTTAACTAATATTCATAGATCTGCGGTGGTTGGGCTCTCAGTGGTGTTGACTGCGGTGTTTTTGACGTCCGGTGAAGATGGCGTCCAGTAGCGAGGGTGGCAGAGGCAACAAGGTTTGCTGTAACAAAAACAAATACCAAAAATATTAATAAACATATAGATCTATAAAAAAAATTATACATCTACAAATAAAAACTATGGGTCTAAAAAAAATGTAGAGATCTATAAATAAAACTTTCAAAAATTGATAAATATGCATAAATCTATTAAAAATCTTAAACATACCTCAAAACTTGAATAAACACTTTTGGTGGTGGTGTGTCTTCATGGGTGTTGGTGGATTTCGGTGATGCATTAGTTTATACGGCTGCTTTTGGTAGTACTTCTAATGACACCAACAAGGATGTGGATTCTGGTCGTACAATGGAAGTTAATGAAGCTAAGTCTACTGAGACAGGTACTGCATCACAAGAACCCTCTGTGAGTGATTTGAAAGGGATGGAGTCGGATGTGGCTCCTAAAACTAGTGATTCTTCTATTCCGCCAGCCTCTTCTACTAAGAGAGTCAACCCTTTTTCTAAAGTGGGAGATATCGTGGTGTCTAATTCTGAAGATGAGGTGATTGCTAACCCATTTGATGAGTCTGCTAATCTATTCGGAGGTGGTCAAGAGTATGAAGATGAGTATGATGACTATGACTATGATGACTATGCGAAGCAGGTTTCTGATCTTCCGGGGAATTTGGATGCCTTTAATGCCATGTATGGCACCAAGCTTCAAGGACCTAGGAAGTAATTTGTTTTTATTATGTCCTATGTTATCATTTGAGTAGTGGTTTCTTTGTTTATTTTCTTGTTTAGAAAATAGGTAGTATCCTTTTATGTAAGCTTTATGCCTATGTAACGGGCTGAGATATGAGATTTCACTCATATCCATTGTACTTAAACGTATTTTTGGTTAATATATTTACCAGGGTGCAGGATTACTCCCCTTTACCCAAAAAAAAATATGTGGCGGTGGAGTCCGATTGTGGTAGCGTCGGTTGGTGGTAGAGTTGTGCGGTTGTGGCGCTTGTGTGGTGGAAGAGAGTTTTTGTTTGAGGTTTTTTTTGTTAGTTGTGTGAGGGGAGAGAGTTTTGTATGTGTGTTTGTTTTTAAAAAATAAAGTGGAAGTAAATGGATGGGAGGATATGTGTTTATTGGCTATTGGTTTGAATGGTAGGTTTATGTGTTTTCGTTGGTTTGGTAAATTTTTAAGTTTGGATGTTGGTTTGGTGTGTGTAAATTTAGGCTCGGACGAAGGGTCGGATGGCTGAATCTTAAAATTGAGGTTCGGAGTTAGGATGGGAATATGCATGCTTTATAAGGGAGTATATATATATATATATATATATATATATATATATATATATATATATATATATATATAGTCTCTCGAGTAGGGATCCAGTAAGAAGTAAATTAAAATAAGAAGTGGTGAGAAGTGACAAAAATCACGCATTTGAGATGCAACGACTTGCATTAGATGCATTTCTATTCAAATAGATGCAACACCTTGAGTTTAAAAAGTTAATTTGATGTATAGATGATGCAAATTGATTTTCATAATTTTGGCACGTGCAGAGGAACAAAAAACAAAAGAAATCATGAAATGCATCTAATATACATAAATGCATCTAATTAAAAGCTATAAAAGATACTATGGTGTGTTATGATGCATCTAAGATTATAGGGATGCATCTAATTTTGGTTGGTGCATTTTGGATTTGCGGTTATAGTTCTTCTTATTCCTTCTTATTTTAAGTAATCTTCTTATTTGATCCTAACTATATATATATATAGGGGACCTTTATTTTGAGAACCCTGTTAAGTGCGAGAACTATGAGAACCCTCCTTCTACCATTGGATTAACATGATCTATGGTTGAGATTGAACAATGGCATTTTTGTAAATAAATGGAAATTGATTTTCCTGGAAATAATAATAAAAGGGTATAAATGGTATTTGACTTTTAGTATTTGTGATAACTGCATGCTTGTTTTTAGGATAGTAGAGATCATATTTTTATATTTTCCATAATTGTGGCTTCTTAAACACACCTAAAACATAAACGATCATCATATCTCACCTACAAAAACACACACGATCATCAGATAAAAACCTAAACCACAAAAAACATTGCTGCTTCAATCCGTCAATTTACCAACAATGAGGACTAATTTCTTTAACAAAAAAGAACCAACTGATAACAAAGGTATTATTTGATTCGTTAATTATACGTTTTGAAGTTTATGATTATTTTTTCTAAAAGTTGCTGTTGAAGAAAACGGTTAATCATGAAACATCTTTGTTTTGTATAACTGTGTTGATGGTTTTTTAGATTTTTTATGGTTATTTGTTATAATCGAATGTGGTAGATAAGTAAGATGAACAATGATGTTAATTTATGATTGTTATAATCGAATGTGGTTTTGATAAAGGGTTATTGTTCATGTGTTAGGGGTTTTGATAAAGGGTTGTGTACAGGGGTGTTTTTGTACAGGGGTGTTTGGATATGTGGTTTTGATAAAGGGTTATTGTTCATGTTTTAGGGGGTTTGATAAAGGGTTGTGTACAGGGGTGTTTGGATATGTGGTTTTGATATAGGGTTATTGTTTATGTTTTAGCGGTTTTGAAAAAGGGTTGGTGTACAGGGGTTTTGAAAAAGGGTTGCCTAAGATTGAAAAAAATAGATAAAGGATTGTTTCTATTTGTTTTTTGATTTGTTTTTTACAGAGGTGTTTGTAAAGGTTTGTGAAGGTCTTTGTACAGGGGTGTTTTTGAACAGGGGTTTTTGGATTTGTTTTGTGTACAGGGGTGTTTTTGTACAGGGGTGTTTGGATATGTGGTTTTGATAAAGGGTTATTGTTCATGTTTTAGGGGGTTTGATAAAGGGTTGTGTACAAGGGTGTTTGGATATGTGGTTTTGATATAGGGTTATTGTTTATGTTTTAGCGGTTTTGAAAAAGGGTTGGTGTACAGGGGTTTTTTTGTACAGGGGTGTTTGGATTTGTTTTTGTACATGGGGGTTCATAAACAGGGGTGTTTGGAATTGTTTTTTTACAGGGGTGTTTGTAAAGGTTTTTGTACATAGTATATTACGTTATTGTTTAGTAGTTAATGATGTATTTGATGAATATTAGGTATGAAGAGGAAACAAAGGAGCTTAGAAAAGGAACCAATTGCAGATGATGAACCAATTGCTGCTGATATAAACATAGAGGAAGAGGATTCAGATGACGACTTCGTTAATGCAGACTGGAATACCGCTGGTGAGTCTAATAATAGAGTATTTAATTAGTGATTGAACAAATATTTGATGGTACAAAGATGTTAAACAACAAGTGGATGTTAACGTGTCAGGTGTCAGAAGGAGTGGGCGAAATAAAGGGAAAGCGGAAGCTGAGGCTAACCGAGATAAAAGAGCACCATCGAGTGGCAATGGTAAGTGCTAATTGTGTATATTATAAGATAAAAGGTTATAAAATGTTTGAAAGTGGAGTTAATGTTGTGTATCATATATGTTACAGTTGCCGGTCCAAGCAAAAAATTGAAGAAGGAAATGGTTGAAAAGAAGGGTAAGTCTAACGTATACTATGAATCAAATTTCATTAATGTTGAATGTGTGCTAAAAGTAATATCTGTTAATTGTAGGTGCTGGAACAGAGGTTGTTAATAAAGGGAAAAAGAAAAAAGGTGAAAGTTCTAAAGATGGTGGTACGCATTCTTTCCAGTCTAGGAATAGTCCAAAAGTAGTATTCGATGCCATACAAACGCTGACACCTGGTCAGAAATTTTGGATCGAGAGAATGGGGTTTGGGGGAATAGTAGATATGAAGTTAGATGGCATACCTTCTAAGATGGGGTTTTATGTAGTCGACAATTTCAACCCTATAAGGATGGAAATAAAACTAGGAAATGGTAGTATTATGATTACCAAGGAGCTTATTTCAGATATTCTAGGAATAAGAAACGAGGGAATAGATATAATGGAACTGGAGGTTGAAAAGGATGAGGAGATGCTGAGAAACTGGAAAGAGTAGTATGGAGGTGAAAAAGAAGTGTTTACCGGTGATATTAAGGTTCAAATACGAAAGTCTAGAATTGCATATTTTAACTTCAAGTTGAACTTCATTGTTTTGATTACGTCGATTATGGGCTGCACGAAACGAAAAGGGGTATGTGATGAGAGTGTGCTAAATCACATAACTAGTAAAACAGATTTGTCCTCCATTAATTGGTGCAACTATATTTGGCAATGTCTACAGAGATGCAAAAAAGGTTGGAAGAGGGACATGGTGAACTGTTTCTTTCACGGGCCAATTACTTTTCTAATAGTAAGTTTTGAGAACCGTTTTTTTGTAATTTAATTCGATAAAATGTATAATGTTCTAGTTTCTAATAAATGGTATGTTAAGCAGATGGCGTACGTTGATGCAACTGTGTGTGACGGGTTCAACGTGCCTCGTGTCAGACCTCCAATCAAATTTTGGACAATAGAGCTGTTGAGAGAGCGGGAACTACAAGAAATTGCTAATGGAGGTATCGGTATGGGTGAACTGCACGGGCCGTACATTGAAGAAGACATAGATACCATGCCCGATGATGAAGAGGTAAAACGTAAACAATTACACATTGTAAAACATCTATGTTTTTATAAAAAACATAGATGTTTACACATTGTAAACAACTATGTTTTTAAAAAAAAAACCCGGTTTATAATATACTGTGTATTTTGGTATAGGGATTCATATGGAAGCTAAACAAGATTGTTGAGACAATACGAACGAATCGAGCATCGTTCGAAAAAACTCTATCCACGGGACTTGGACTGTTCCCGGGTAACATGCTGATAACAGATTTGAGTCAACAGTACAGGGAAGCTCTTGTGTTTAAAAAGGTAACTGATGAGGGGACGAGTGGTACAAACGCTGTAAATGAAGTAGGTAATACAGGGTTGGATGATAATGAAATTGTGAAAGATAGGGGAACGAGTGGTGTAAATGATGAGAATGTAGGAGGTAGCTTCGATTCGCCTGCCTACAAAATGGGACCAGAGACGCAAGCGGTGGTTATAGCAACCGTAGACAGGGTTGTTTCAAGCATCCTAGGTTCGGAGAAAGAATGGGTAAACGAGTTGCCAAGTTTCAGTCTTGGATTAACTCAACCATCCCAGAATGCCGAGGAGAAAGAAGCAGACGAACCCAGTACAAAAGAAGTAACAAAAACAGATGATGTAGTTGGGAGTAGTTCAGGGGTAAACGTGGAACCAGTTAATGCAGTTCCGTTAAAAAGTATGAAACCAGTCAATAATCGTGCTAGACGTGTGGGAGGACTACCGGAGTGTATGGTATCACCATACTATAACAGGATTCTTGCAGTTGATGGCAGGTTCACAAAAGAGGAAAAAGCAGTTGAAGCATATCTGACCAACACAACAACAATAGATGGAAGGTAAGAGAAATATTTAAGAGTCATTTAGATAACATCAATGTTTAGTAGTAATTAATATATCATATCGTATAATGATAATCTTTGGGCTTTAATTACAGTGAAATAATATTTGAGACGGCGTATGGGGTACGGACAAGTATGAACGAAATGCGGACCCTGCTTCTTGGACATGATGTTGTTGATGCTGTGATTGACGGTTGGTCTGCATTTCTCAATTCATTGGAAAAGTACAAAGACCCCAACTCCTACTCACGATTCTTTTTTCCTACTTATGTCGTGGTAAGTGTATTAGTAGATTACTTTTTGTATAACTTTTGACAAATTAAATAGATGTTTATTGGAATAACATATCTGTACAAGGATAAGAAGAAATTTACTAATGGAAAGCAGGCAACGGATGTCCTGAATCTGTATATTTTGAATGTGGAAAAGCTGGCTGCGCAATCAGGGAAGGATGGGATGCTTAAAAATGTGGACATTGTAAGTTATACAAGTATCTGGTATAGACATGAATGTTTATGAATGTATTAAAAATTCTGTTTATGTTATAACATTGGGCGTATGAAAAAATATGCAGGCTTTTGTCCCTGTTAGAAATGGACAACACATGTTTGTGATATGCATGAATCTGAAATATCCGAACGTGACCCTTATTGATAGCAATAAGGTGAAAAAGACAGGGGGCAGTGTACGAAAGTTAACTCCATTGACGGCTATAAGTGACATGACATTAGCTTCTATTATGGTATGTAAATTTTATGATCAATAGATTCGTCAACAGGATAATTGTATAGTATATAATAGCATATTCAAGTATGTTATAGAAGTGAAACATGTGAGTTTTGTACGTTAAAATGACATGATGTTTTGATTTATTGTTTCATGCAGTCCATAAATTTGGGCATACACATGCGAAAAGTTGGAATTGCAAATGGAGAAGAAATTGAACGTGCCGAAGTTTTCCGTCCAGAGTTCTCTTGGCAAACTGATTGCAAGCCGGACGACTGTGGTGTGTTTGTCATGCGCCACATGGAGGCTTATACTGGGGCTACGATGGGTAGGTGGGTGTGCGGCTTGGCTAATGAAGGTAAGAAGCAGGATAATCAGTTGACGAAGTTAAGGTTAAAATATGCTGCAAGGATGCTACTGGCTGAGTGCAATGTGCATAATGACAAGGTTGCAGCATATTTGGGAAAAACTGAAGGACAAAAAGTTGCTGTGAAGATGGAAAGGTCAACAGCAGCGATGAAAACAAGGAGAAATCCGTAGCCAGCCAACATTTTATGAACTTGTTCCACTTTATGTTTAGGGTCTGTGTCAGAAAACATGTATGGTCAATATGCTTTTGTTTGGATAATTAGGGCACTTAAATAATTTTGATATGGTGTAGTCAGATGTGAAAATGAAATTCACATCTGCATTTTGAACAGCCATTGGATTATTCGATGTGATATTGGTTAATTCATGCTCGTAATGAGCATGTATTGGTAAGTTAAATAATTTATGAAATATATCTTCAGAAACATGGATGTTGAAAACAAACTCTTATAACAAACTATGTTCAACACAAGTATGAGAAAAACTTGTTTAGTTTTGAAGTTTATAAATATGAAACAAGTATGTAATGCAAAACATACATGTATTTGTGCAGAAAACATGCATGTTGACAGCTAACTTGTTTAACAAAAATATGTTCACAACAAACAAAGTGTGTAATGGAAACCATACATAACATGAAACAAGTATGTAATGCAAAACATACATGTATTTGTGCATAAAACATGCATGTTGACATCTAACTTGCTTAAAAAAATATGTTGACAACTAAAACTGTATTTTTATGAGCAAACCCAGATCACATTTGCATAATACCCAAAAAATATCAGGAGAGCAAAAAGAAACAAAGAAAAAACCATAAAAATGAAGAATCACAACATAAACAAGTAAACAGAAACTATGGAAAACCATAATGTGAACATGAAGGAAGTATGTAATGAAAACATACTTGTATTTTTATGAACATACCCAGATCAAATAGTCATAAAACCATAAAAATCCAAAGAGTAAACAGGAACAACGTAAAAAGCAACAAAGTAAAAAAGTTAAATGCATTATGATTATTGAACCGCAACTCATTCATCGTATGAATAATCATCTTCATCATCTCCCCCATCTTCGTCGATGTTTTCTTCTTCATAAATATCCTCAGATACATCGTCTTGGTCATCTTCGTCGATGGAATCTTCTTCAACAACTTTTTTCTTACCCTTGTTATTTTTACCCAATTTTTTCTTTGTTGGTGCCTCTTCACAACTTCGTCTATTGTGTCCTGTCTGCCCACAAATACGACACTTACGTGGTTTGAACGGTCTTTTTCTATTCGTTCGTGCCCTTTTTATGTTTTTCCCTTTTTCAGTTGCACTTACTATACGGGTAGTACCAGAACGCATGCCCTTGGTGCTACAATCTGGAGGATTCTCAATTATAATAACAGGAGGGGCCTTTACCCCCAACAGGTCCTCGTACATTGCATCCTTGTTTTGAGGCTCGGATTGTGGTGGGAGCTCAGCTTCTATTTCTGTCTTCAACTCTTTAATCTTTGTGAGCAACGCTTCCAACTTTTCCGGGTCATTCCTTATTAGATCTATACATTCTTCGATCGATGATGTAACATTAGAAGCTAGAATTTCTGTTTCTTCTATGCACGGACCATACCTATGGCGCTTTTCACGCAAATGATCGGGAAGAACATTTTTACGCCAACGATCACTGACGTAGTTCATAGGAATTTTCTTCGTACCTTGAATTCCAAACACACAGAAAACGTATCTACATAGATAACCATGGCGATTGTAATGACCACAAGAGCAGTTTATGGTACCATCCAACTAATTCACAGAAACCTGAAACAAAACATATAAAATAAAAGTGTAAAAAAAAACTTTTAATACAAACATATTAATTAACTCCTCAAAACTAATTCATTACATGGTTATATATGTGTGACATGCATGTTTATATGGGATAAAGGAACCTGGTACTTGAATGAAACATGCATGTTTTCTATTACAAAAAGCATGTCAATATAAAATAGTATCAAAGATGTAGGGTAAAAAAATATACCGTAGCTTCAACAACAGTATCATTTCTCTTATCTCTCTGTCGTATGATGCAATATTCAACAGATCCCTCCAAACGTGAACCAATCTGTGCACAAGAATATAAACCTTTTGTAATCTCGTGTTGTACATCCCTGAATATTGGATGAGTGTAGACTTCAGAAGCATGACGTTCAATTGCCAAGTGGGTAAACATCACAGGGGTTTTCTCCGTCGTTGTGTTGTCTAACACACGTTGCGTATAACGTTGCTTTTCCATGGCTGATTCAAAACACATCATAAAATGGACAAGCGAATTTCCAGGACTAGAATACACCTGGAAGAATGCATTAGAGCTCTCTGAACGTGAAGTTGTCTTCATCAGTCCACACATTGGCAAGTGGCTAAAATATCCAGGAACCCACCTTTCTCTTATAGCATACATGTCCGTTAACCATTTGTTCTCGCTAAGGTTATACTTTGATATTAAATCATGCCAACGCTGCTCAAAAAGTTCAGGGCCAATGTATACATTCCACACTAATTTGTGGAACTCTTTCCGGAATTCAGAGTCATCATCTAGATCACCCAACACCTGTAAAATTATGTTCATGTATTAAATGTGTTTCTCACTTATTTAACATCTTCAGAAAAAAGGTGAAAGTTCTAAAACATGCATGTATCTGTTTAGAAAACACAATTATGAAAAAAACTTGTTAAAATTTGAAGTTTATAATAATGAAACAAGTATTTAATGTAAAACATACATGTATCTGTTCAGAAAACATGCATGTATCTATTCAGAAAACACAATTATAAAAAACATAAAAATTACCTTTCCGGGAAGTTTCTGAGTGATGTGCCACATGCACAACCTATGATGGGAATCCGGAAAAACCTGTAAAATAGCCTTACGTAACGCACCATCTTGGTCAGTAAGAGCCAACGGTGGTTGTTTGCCATGAGTTTTTAAAAAGGCGTCAAGCATCCAGCCGTACGATTCATGCCTTTCATCAGACAACAACGCCGCACCAAAAGTAACGCATTTGTGGTGGTGATCAACACCAGTAAATGGTACAAAAATCATATTATACCTGTAACATGACAAAAAATCATTGTAAACATGTCTGTATAACTATAAAAAATGACATAACTAGTATAAATAAAAATGATATATACAATATAAACGTAAACATTAACGTAACTCACTTGTTTGTTTTAAAAGTAGCATCAAACGAGACAATATCTCCAAATGCAACATAGTTGCATTTCATTGTTTCATCCGCCCAAAACATACGGCACAATTTCTTTTCAATTGTATGATGATAAAAAGAGAATTCAGGTACGTGTTCCTTCCTCTTTGTCATTTTGTCAACTAACATTTGAGCATCCCTATCACCGATAAACAAATTCATAGCACGTCTAAAGTTACTCCAATCAACCGGCATTCCCCTAACTTGATCAAACCCACCCAACAACGCTACTCTTATCCTGTGTGCTTTTTGTGCCCCAATACTAGTCAAAGAAGCGCGATGAATGAACATATAATCGCCATATTGCAGCTTCCGTCGAGCGCGAGATAGATCCATGTTCGACTGAACTATAAGTGGGTGGTTGTGATTCTCGGTCCAATCATACAATTCATACTTGTTTGTGCCTGGAATAACTTTCAAACAAATCCTTGCTTTACAGTCGGTCAGTGTTGTTGAAGATCTACGTCTTCTTTTTGTTTTCCCGTCTACGTTATCATTTTCTTGGACATCTTCCATTAGTGTGTTTGTTTCAGCAATCTTCTTAGGTTTACCCCCTCTACTACATATGACATATTTGTGTGTGACCCGCCCATTCCATTTTTTGGACCCTGATTTACGTACACCAAATCTGCCCTTAGCCACATAAACCTTGTACATGTTAACCGCTTCTTGAAACGTATCGAAACGAGTACCCTTTTTAGGTTTCTCATCAACAGGAACGTTTGGGACCCAATATGAGCTACCGTTTGGTGTGGGAACGAACTCAGGATCAAGATCATAAACATCAACATCAACATCATCTTCTACAAATAATTAAAACACGTGTATTAGCAAAAACAACCTACCTAATTAAGGGGTACAAATTGTGCTTTACTAAATATGCACCAAACAGCAGTTTAACATGCATGTACATTACTCAAAATATGCACCATATAACAGTTAAAAATGCATGCATAATTATAAACATGCATGTACATTATCTTATCTTCATTTTTGCAATTCGATTTTCAAAAACTTCTACTTTAAAATCAGAATAATTGACAATGAAGAAACATTCATAACATAAACTTGAAAACCAGCTTTACAAAATAAGTAAAAATTAAAAATTAAAAGAACTTAACCATTATTGTCGTAATGATCATAATTCGCATTCTCCATAATCAGATCCTGTTGTGGTAAAAAAATTGTTTCATCATTCAGTTCATCCATAATAGGGTCAACTTCTGGAGTCGGGTTTGTGCTCATATTCGGATGTTGAACAATATCAACAATGTCAACCATGTTTGGTTTTGAGAGAAAAATGAATTCTGGATTAGGGTTTGATAAACGTTTTGGATTGGGGTTTGATAATAATTCTGGATTTATGATAATGGTTTGTGAATTTGATAGAAACTAGATCTGGAAAATCAATTGAAAAAAAGAAACCGTATATGATGCATGATTCTAGGATAATTTTGAATTATCAGTTAAGATTATGTGAATGTTAAAATACCAATAATGCCCCTAATAAATTAATTATTTTAATTTAAAAAAAAATGGTATACTAAATTGTGATTGGTCAATTGGAGTTCTCATAGTTCTCGCACTTAACAGGGTTCTTATAATAAAGATACACTATATATATATATATATATATAGAGTAAGGATCCAGTGAGAAGTAAATTAAAATAAGAAGCGGTGAGAAGTGATCAAAATCAAGCATTTGAGATGCAATGACTTGTATTAGATGCATTTATATTCATATAGATGCAACATCTTGAGTTTCGAAAGATAATTTGATGTATAGATGGTGCAAATTGATTTTCATGATTTCGGCACATGCAGAGGAACAAAAAACAAGAGAAATCATGAAATGCATCTAATATACGTATCTGCATCTGATTAAAAGCTAGAAAACACACTATGGTGCGTTATAATGCATCTAAGATTATAGGGATGCATCTAATTTAGGTCGGTGCATCTCGGATTTGCGGTTATAGTTCTTCTTATTCCTTCTTATTTTAAGTAATCTTCTTATTTGATCCTAACTCTATATATATATATATATATATATATATATATATATATAGTGTATCTTTATTATAAGAACCCTGTTAAGTGCGAGAACTATGAGAACTCCAATTGACCAATCACAATTTAGTATACCATTTTTTTTTAAATTAAAATAATTAATTTATTAGGGGCATTATTGGTATTTTAACATTCACATAATCTTAACTGATAATTCAAAATTATCCTAGAATCATGCATCATATACGGTTTCTTTTTTTCAATTGATTTTCCAGATCTAGTTTCTATCAAATTCACAAACCATTATCATAAATCCAGAATTATTATCAAACCCTAATCCAAAACGTTTATCAAACCCTAATCCAGAATTCATTTTTCTCTCAAAACCAAACATGGTTGACATTGTTGATATTGTTCAACATCCGAATATGAGCACAAACCTGACTCCAGAAGTTGACCCTATTATGGATGAACTGAATGATGAAACAATTTTTTTACCACAACAGGATCTGATTATGGAGAATGCGAATTATGATCATTACGACAATAATGGTTAAGTTCTTTTTAATTTTTAATTTTTTTACTTATTTTGTAAAGCTGGTTTTCGAAGTTTATGTTACTGAATGTTTCTTGAGTAGTCAATTATTCTGATTTTAAAGTAGAAGTTTTTGAAAATCGAATTGCAAAAATGAAGATAAGATAATGTACATGCATGTTTATAATTATGCATGCATTTTTAACTGTTATATGGTGCATATTTTGAGTAATGTACATGCATGTTAAACTGCTGTTTGGTGCATATTTAGTAAAGCACAATTTGTACCCCTTAATTAGGTAGGTTGTTTTTGCTAATACACGTGTTTTAATTATTTGTAGAAGATGATGTTGATGTTGATGTTTATGATCTTGATCCTGAGTTCGTTCCCACACCAAACGGTAGCTCATATTGGGTCCCAAACGTTCCTGTTGATGAAAAACCTAAAAAGGGTACTCGTTTCGATACGTTTCAAGAAGCGGTTAACATGTACAAGGTTTATGCGGCTAAGGGCAGATTTGGTGTACGTAAATCAGGGTCCAAAAAATGGAATGGGCGGGTCACACACAAATATGTCATATGTAGTAGAGGGGGTAAACCTAAGAAGATTGCTGAAACAAACACACTAATGGAAGATGTCCAAGAAAATGATAACGTAGACGGGAAAACAAAAAGAAGACGTAGATCTTCAACAACACTGACCGACTGTAAAGCAAGGATCTGTTTGAAAGTTATTCCAGGCACAAACAAGTATGAATTGTATGATTGGACCGAGAATCACAACCACCCACTTATAGTTCAGTCGAACATGGATCTATCTCGCGCTCGACGGAAGCTGCAATATGGCGATTATATGTTCATTCATCGCGCTTCTTTGACTAGTATTGGGGCACAAAAAGCACACAGGATAAGAGTAGCGTTGTTGGGTGGGTTTGATCAAGTTAGGGGAATGCCGGTTGATTGGAGTAACTTTAGACGTGCTATGAATTTGTTTATCGGTGATAGGGATGCTCAAATGTTAGTTGACAAAATGACAAAGAGGAAGGAACACGTACCTGAATTCTCTTTTTATCATCATACAATTGAAAAGAAATTGTGCCGTATGTTTTGGGCGGATGAAACATAAACAATTGGTTCATCATACAAAAATGCCATTGTTCAATCTCAACCATAGATCATGTTAATCCAATGGTAGAAGGAGGGTTCTCATAGTTCTCGCACTTAACAGGGTTCTCAAAATAAAGGCTCCCTATATATATATATATATATATATATATATATATATATATATATATATATATATATATATATATATATATATATATATAGTGTAGAGTTATTTTCAGAAACGAAAAAAGTTCGAGAACTGCGAGAACCGATCTAAGCCTTTCATTTCTTGATCAATGGTCATAAATATTTGTGGCATAACTGTAATTAAATAAAAGATCATGTAACTTATTATAAATGGCATAAGGGTAGTAATGGAATTTAGCATTCAACTTTTCAATAACTGATCACCACTATTTAGGTTAAGAAAAAAACTCAGATTTATATTTCTTCTCTCTCAGGCGCCACCGTAGCAAAAAAACAAGATTTTCCCTCAGACGCCACCATAACAACAAAACAAGATCTTCTCACATGTTTCTCGATCTCACAGATGCCACCATCGGCAACCACAGCAACAAGATCCATCAACCGCCCAACAAAACATATATCTATACAAGCAAAAAACGATTACAGATCTTCTCACATATGTACGTGTTAAAACAGAGATTAATATGATACGCTCATTCGGGATAGCGATTTACTTGTTGTACCGGTAAATAAATTTTTGTCGTTGTATGTTCGAGTCTCCTCCGACGTTCGAGTGTACAAATCTGCTCACAAAGAGAGGTGCACATGTATATATTCATTGCTTTTTATTCTTCTAACACACAAGCTTAGAGGTGCACATGAAAAAATGCCGGAGAATATATTCATTGACAACAACTACTGTATATTCTTCTAATGCGTTGCTTTTAAGTTGCATAAATTTATGTTCATGTTTGATTCAAGTGTCCAATATACATACTTTTGAGACAATCCTCAAGCAAGTGAATAACAAATTAAGAAAATAAAACCATCTTAGGTTGAAAGAAGATGCATGTAGAGATCATGGACTTAAAAAACAATAGTTGAGAAGTATATATGTACGGGATTTTTTACATGTGATAACTGAAGATTTACGTAATCCTGAAGAGAAATGAAAACCAACACTGTAGATGCATGGAGAATGGGTTATAGTTAAGTTGTTATGGGATTTTATTTACCCCTCATAATAAGTGAAGATTTATTTAAGTTGAAGTACATGTGGAAGGTTAAGGGCAAGAAACTACAAAATTTAACTCGTGAGGTGTAAATTTTCTAGACATATTGACGTGGCTTAAGGTTCTAACAAAAGATCAAACTTTAAGTGCCTTTGCCATTTATATAATAGGTAGATAATGACAAAATTAATAAATGGTGAACTAGAATCATTAGTAGAGCTAGTAAATGATTATCATCATTTCCATTCATCACATGCGTGGTTTGACCCAATCTATAGATTTCTGCACTATAATTCTTTGATGCGACTTCGTATGCGTTTTATCATCTTATCGTCTTTACTTGGACAATATTTATTCAGTTTTTTTGGACTCAGCAGCTTTTATGGCATCATTATAGCATAAAGATCAAATGTTCGTAGGTTATTTATATATTTCGATGTACGTAAATATTGTGAATATGTGTTATGCTAATTTCTATGATTAAACATTTGTTTACATTATTTGATATAGATTCAGTTTTGTTGCATTTGCTCTTGAATATGTGTTAGTCACATAATGCACATGTGTTTACGTTTTGAATATGTGAATTTGAAACAAATGCACATGTATTTACGTAATGAAAATGATGAATTGACAATGAATGCACATATGTTTAAGTCATTGAACGTTTTGTATATATGAAAATTTTCAGGTTTATATTCATATTTTTATATGTTCTTGATTATGTACTAAACTATTAATATTGGATGCAAATTTTCAGGTTTAGAAGGTGAAGAATACAAATGCATTTGTATAAGATGAATTATATAATAGAATTTCGCTCCTAGTCTATTTTATAATTTATGTAACATGTCGAATGATAATTAATGATAGTGGCAGGTTACTTGACGTTTGACTGTTGGCATATAATTGTATCAGTTAAGATAAGCGAGACGATAAAAACACATGAGCACAAGGATTAAAAACACATGTGTAGATTTCATGGTTCTTGAACCAGGCGAAGAATACATGCGCACGCCTAAAAGATGAACCAACTGATAAATACATTATATTATGTACATGTGCACGCTTCATATATTTGTAATAAAACATATTTATGTAATCTTTTTTAGTAAAGTTTTGTTTTTTGTATAAAATTGCATAAATCTATTAATAAAGTTTTGTTGCTTGTATACATATTTATGTAATATTTTAGAGACACATGTGCAAATACAAAACATCTATGCATAAACGAAAAATACAATTGTCACATAACGCAAAACACATGTGTACATAGCTTTTTTTGAACAGGCCAACGCATCACACACACAAAAAAAAAAAAAATCCTAGAATTACGCGAACTTAAAAAACGTTTTTTTTTTGTAAAAAAAAATAAAATACAAAAAAAAGTAATTTTACCATTATACCCTTTTGAATTAAATAATAAAAATTAATAAAAGAAAAAATTTGATTGGTTGATGCTGGTTCTCGCAGTTCTCGCATTTTTCTTGGTTCTGAAAATAACCCTTCCCTATATATATATATATATATATATATATATATATATATATATATATATATATATTAAACATTAAAAGTATATATATATATATATATATATATATATATATATATATATATATATATATATATATATATATATATATATATATATATATATATATATATATATATATATATATATATATATATATATATAAATTAAACATTAAAAGAAAAACAAAAATAAAAAAAAAGGAAAACTTGAATGTAAAACGTTTTAACACAAGCCAACCCAATTTAACCCGCGGTCCCAAAAAAAAGACTCCTATTTTCTTCGTTGTGCAGATGGCGAACCGATGGACGGCGAGCAACAACGAATGACGCCAGTGTCGCGGCGAGGGGCGACGAAGTTGCCACCATGGCACGGCGAGGGTCGGCGAGTGCCACACCTAATGCTCTAAGGTATGTTTGGGGAATGAGCCAGGGATGGGGCTGTAGCTTGTATTATTAGCGGAAAGTTGGAAAGCTGTAGTTTATATTTTTATAAAGTTGTTTTATGAGTTAATTGGAGCTGAAGCTTATTGATATAAATTATATAAAAACATATCAAAGTAAATTTACATATATTTTCAGCTTTTGTGTGATAGTTTATTATATTTTGAAAGGTATTTAAGTAATTTAACTAGCTATAAGCCCCTATAAGCTTTTTTATGGGTTTGGGCTTATGGATGCTTATGGCTTATAAAAGCTTCTATAAGCCCGTATGACAAACAAGGCTTATTTTATAAGTTGACTTATTTTAAAAACTCAAACCTCTATAAGCTCTCAAAAGCCTATTGGCTATTGGTAAACACAGCCATATGCTTTTGTTGTGAATCTTTTTCTATACATGAAATTTAACAAACAATGACCAAAGATAAATCAATTTTCAGACACATAAAAAGGGGACCTCTAAAGTCAAAGGTCGCTTATTTTGTAATTTTGTTTTTCAGACACATAGGCTGTGTTGGAATGAGCTAGGCTAGAGCCGGAGGCGAGTTTATATAAGCCGAAAGTTGAAGTTTATCTTAACTATATTATAATGTATTTATGTCATTTCTAAAAAAAATATTAAAAAAATAAGAATGCACACTTACTATAAGAGGAAGGCTTAAAATTCAATACATCTCATTATTTAAAATTAAATACAGACGTTTCCACTCAATTAAATACGTTTTTCAAATCATTTACAACCTATTATTAAAAACGGGTAACTGCTAAAAATCATTATTATCAGTAACGATTATTAAAAACATATAACCGCATCCACTATATAAATACACATAAACCATTTCATATCTCTCTCACACACATCTAAAACATCACCAATAAGTCCAAGTGTACCCGCCGCCATAGAATTTAGTCACAGGGTACCCGCCGCCGCATTGCGCTGAAGCTCTTAAACCTCGGTGCCAATACTTTTGTTGTGGATTTTTTACTAGACATGAAATTTAACAAACAATCACCAAAATCAACTTAATTTTGACTTTTTATTTGTTTGATTTATCCATGTCAAAATCGAACAACTTGATTGGTCCAACATTTTTCACCGTCCAATCCTCTCACTCCTTGAGAATCAATGTCCCACATTTACAATCCGAGCCACCACCTCTCCTTTTTTTTGTTTGTTTCACTCATTTCACAGTAAAGAGAACTATCATTTACAAGTTTAGTCCAATATTATTTAAAGTATGCGTAAAATCAGTCAATCTATGGTTCTTTAAGTATGTGTGCTCTCGACATGTAACTCATTTTACACTGAGTATTGATGAGAATCTATTTTTAGGTTGATTATTTTTTATATTTTTGTGTAGATGATGTTTAGATAATGGTGAGATTTGTTGATGTTCTTGCGAGCTTAGATTTACTAGCTTTAATTGTTAACTGAATGATTTTTCGGGTTTTGGGCTTGAAGATTTTGCTAAATCGAGTTTTTTTTTATGATTTGAATTGTTTTTATATGGATTTAAGATTGCTTTCGATGTTTACTGCTTGATAATGTTTGATGATAAGTGACAGTGTAACTACCATTGTTAGATACGTATGTTCTGTGTGTAAATGGAGTCAATTATGGTGTTGAGGAAATGTGGTATATATTTAGGATCGTTGAGTTACGATATTTAGGTTTTCGGTTTTGAGATTTTGAGCTTGGGTGCTTTTTTGATTGGATTTCGTCAGCTGTTAGGATATTGATTTGACATTGCTTTTGATGTTTGTGGCTTGTTAGTATTTGACAATAAGTGACGGTGTAACAACCTTGGTTTAATACCTGTTTCGTGTGCTCAAATGATGTAAATTTTGGTTTTTCTAAAATAACATGTATTAATTTTAGATTTAGATGTTACAGCTACAAATTTAAGATCTCTACGTGCGGTGTGTTTGTATAATGATACATGTTTGTATGCGTTAAGTTGCTAACATCTCTCATTACTTTTAATTTTTTAAGGTATGGTTTACTATTTCAAATTAGCTACATGTTTACAATTGATGCTAGTGTTGTGATACCGCAAATTCTTGATCGAGGATACAAGGGGCTAATCTTAGTCTTTTATAGCGTATATATAGTCCGAAACTAGGCTTATAAATACTAGAAAAATAAAAGGATTTTGGATCCATTGATATATTGATGTACAAATAATGATAAATAAGATACTCTAGATCCCTATGAAGGAAAAGAGATTGTGTAACACCCCCAAAACCGAGGGCGCCACTCAATTGGTATCATAACACAGGTAATAAAGAACGGATAATAAAACCCGTTTAAGAACTTTTATTAATAAAGTAATAAAGTTTACAAAAGTTTAATTGTTGCGGAAATATGGCCCATTAATAAAATGTGTTCCCAAATACATCAGTGTAGTCTATGACCATGCCATGCCAAGCCCTGCCTTGATATCGTCACGCTTCAAAATCAAAAACCTGAGAAAACATGCTAAAAAGGTCAGCTATAAAGCTGGTGAGTTCATAAGTTTATAGCAAAGCATTTAAGCAATCAAGTTTGTTTTATGGACAAAAGTGTGCTCGATACACCGCGTGTAAGGAGTCTTCCAAATAAAAGTGGTTGTGTCTATTACTCAAGCTCTAAGCTCATGTACCAAACTACAACAGTTCCGCATGCGTGTAAATTGCATGTCAATATGGTTTATGGTGCCCTTAGCAAGTGGGTGTTTCCGTCACACTTGTGTTCCGACATGGTATACATCCGGAGCAAGTTGGAGCGACCAACCCGGATGGAGGCGTTACCCTCAATAGATCTATTTATAACACTCGCGCTCCCCGCATGGATTAATGGTACATGAAAGGCGGGAAAATTGTGGAAACAGTTCTCTTAGGCTATCTTGTAATAGTGGTTTACACAAGAGTTTCAGTTTCAGTACATAAAAGTAGTTGTTGTCCATAGTGTATTTGCGTAAAAGCAATAAATCATCAAGTGTTTGCATAACAGCAATATTTCATAAAGTGGTTTGCACAAAAGCAACAGTTCATAAAGTGTATTGCGTAACAACAATAGTTCTTAAAAAGTATTTCATAACAGAAATAGTTCATAAAAGGTATCGCATACAAGCAATATAATTCATAAAGTGTTTGCATAAAAGCAATATTTCATAAAGAGTTTGCATGTTTCTCAACCCAAAATAGTTATAAAACAGGTAAAGTAGGGGTTATGAACTCACCTTGGTATGCAGAAATGTAAGACATCACAATTAACATCGGGTAATAAATGTGTACGGCTCCGACACGCAACCTAGATAAGTATGGTGTGGTTTTTAGTCTAAGTCTTGTATTCAAAAACAACGTTTGTAAGTTTACAAGTATTTATGTTTTTGAAATGCTTGAAGTTCAAAAGCAAAAGTTTTCAAGTATTTGAGTTATTGCAGCTTATGTGGAGTTTCATAAATTAATTTTATTCTCGATAAAGTTCATTCATTATTGTTGTTAAAATATTTATAAGTATTGGCTCTTGGAATCATAATGAGTATGGATATATTGTATGAGAGTTGACCCGAGTATTGCCTTAAGTGTTATCGAGGAGTAAATAAATGCAAGACGTCAAGTATTTATAAAATTTATTTTTGAAGTGGGAAAATATATATACAATATATATTTATTGAAGTTGTAGTTAAATAATATATTTTGTCAAATATATTCTTTAGTTTACATAAAGGTGGTCGTCAAATAAAATATTATCAAGGCAAAAGTGATAAAAATATAAGTTTCATCAAATTTATAAAAATTTTAGGGTGACAAGTGTCAAAATGTTAGATTTAGAGGGGTTAAAGAGGTAAAGATTTGGATAAGTTATAAACTTATAAAATCTTTAAGAAAATTATCAATTGTTCCAAAGTTGAGGGGTTGTAAGGTAATTTTAATATAAATTATAGAACTTATTAAAAGTTTTAGGGAAGTTGCCAAGTGATTCGAAGTAGAGGGACTGGAAGTGTAAAAATTGCAACAATAACAAAAATATCGAAAAGTGTCACTTATGGGATTCGAACCATACACATCTGCCTCAACAAACCCTCGCTTAAACAACTGAGCTAAAGTTGTTTGTTTGTTATGCTATGCATCTAACTATAAATAACTAGCCTTTATCTGTTTTATATATTTGTAAAAATCTCATAGTTTGCATGCAATACGCTTGTGTTTGTATTGTTTGCTTCCATTTCTTTTATAAAACTTTCACAGTGCTTATGTTCGCTTCTGATTTAAGACAAGTGAGCTTTTAAGTGCAAACTCCCTTAGCGAGTTACGCACGATTTGTGTTTGTTTCATGAGTCCGAAAAAGGGTTTTAAAAGAAAGTAACCAAAATAAGTTCACGAGACAAGTGAGGTGCGCTTTCAAATGGATTCAATGAGCACGAGTTCGAATGAAATAAGAACGAAATAAGTAATGAGCCGAAGATAAAGTGTTTCCAAAATAACCAACCCTTTTATATGCTTCATGTGTATATAACGAGTACGAATAGTTCGACAAGGCATGATTAATAACGAAATGAGCACGAGCTAAGCCAATAACCGCAGTAGACATGCTTTCAAAAGTGAACCAAGACTTTGGTTTTTACGCGTTCAAAGTGATTCAAACATCTCACCATTTCATTTTAAACCCGAATAAGCAACCGTGTGCTTATTAGCTTGTTTAACGTTTATACATTCATCTTTTACGTTCAAAGTTTTCCACATAAGCTTAATAACGCAATGTAAATGTGACTTGTTCTTAATAGTCAAAAAAAAGATTCGATGGTGTTCCCATTTTTAACGAAAGCATCGTATGTTTCGAAATAAACATACAATTGCAAGATGAAAGCTTAACGAATGAAATAACTACAAAAGGTGGTGAGTTCAAGCTTGCTTACAAGGCGAAGTGTACGAGAGAATGAGCAGAGACCAACGACTTATAACTCGTGAGTGATTCGAAACACAACCCGTAATCTTTTATAGCCAACTATAACCCTTTGTAACTTTGTTTTAAAACCCAAAGACTCTTCTTTCTTTCTTTCCCTCTTGGCTCGACAGTGGAACAAATGAGTGAGTTGAGAGTGTTTGAGTGAACTTTCATGGTGAGATATGTATTGTAAATGTATAATCGGTATGTATATATATAGAGAGACAAGAGATCAAGTTGTCCACTGCCAAAGTAAAGGAGAAGTATTATTTTTGGTCCTTTTTATTGGTTGACCACGCAACAACAAGAAGAAAAGAGTACAAATAGTTCTTCACATGTGAATGTGTGGAGTGTTGGAACTTTGTTTCGTGTGACAGTAGCCAAAGAAACAAAAGGAAGAAATGAGACTTTGTACTTTTGATCATTCATCTTCGCATGTGGAAAAGATAAAGAAAGCAACATGTGTTTGTTGTTTCATATGTCAGGTAACTAAAGGAGAAACGAAGTAAAACAATACTCATTACTTGTCCTTGATTGTTTATTTTTTATACAAGAAATATATATTTATACATGAAAAATGCTAATAGACTATGAAATGTAAATAATAAATGGGCTTTTGTATCAAAAATATCGATAACAAGACTTATCTTGTTATTTACTATTTTTAAACGGAAACTAACGACTAAATTGAAAATGTTTTGTAATAAATAAGTAATTAATGTTTCGAGTACACGTTTATCGATAAATGCCAATTATGGGTATATAATATTAGTTTAAGTATTTACTTGCTTACCTTGTGTGCATGGGTTACGGATAACCTAGCATTAATGGTGTTGATCCACGTGGGTGGCGGACTTATTAGGTTGACGAATCTAATAAGAGCCCACTAGGTACGATGGGTGACCTTATTAATGGGTGACTTATCCTTATGACTCTTTAGGATACGATTGATTTATGGGATAATAAGCGACACGAGTAAATAAATGAGTTTATCGAGTTGATGAATTCGATAAGGTCTACTATTTATTCCGAAACTTATTGAACTATGGAGTTTATCGTTTAGAGGTCTAATTGTGTTGTATTGAGTTATATATTGGTTGATTGAGTGCATTCATAGCATCATATTGAGTCGATACACCCACATGAGGAATACCAAACAGTAGGATTAAATGGCGAAACGAGACATTTTTGGAAATAACGAAATGGAACATATTGGGGTAGATAACGTTAATTTTGAGGAATATATATATTAAAGTTGGTCTACATTAATAGGTTGTGCCGAGTCGATAGTTGTTGTGCCGTGATACCGTTATCTTCTGCTAGTGTTTATTTGTGCGTTGATTGCTTGAGGTGAGTTTCATAGGCCCACTTTTATCTACGTTTTTAACTATATTGGGGTGAGAATCATGCTACTATTTTTGGACCGTGAAAACTATTTAGATTTGCTTGTATGCTTGACTATTTAGATAGATGTGCGGTAGATGTTGCCTTAGTCTAGGTTTAACCATTGCCTAGCTAAGAATAGACTTCTACCTCGACCTAGGGGTTGGCGACTGTTCTAGAGGTTGCCACGACAATGCTGGACAAGAGTCGTGGGGCCCGAGTAATCCCTCGATACGGGATGTGATTATATGGTTGGTGATCCGGGTAGGATCGGTGTGTGCAAACGGTATTATTCTATCAAGGTCTTGCATAGCAAATCAACTCTTACATGTCCACTATAATTTTGTTGAACTTAAACCTATCAACTCACCAGCGTAAGCTGACCTTTTAGCATGATTTCTCAGGTATTTGAGAGATGTTTGGATTACTTGATCGGTGGAAGCTTGGCAAGAAGGCGGGGTTCAAGGATCATTTCTGACTCTGATAAACTTTGGAGACCTATTTGATTAAACCATGTTTTGGGCCTAATATTTACTCTTTTGGATTAAGAGTTTTAAATGACTAAATTTGGGATTGGTTTTGAATGTTAAATGACTATCTTTTTGCTATACTTGTGTGCGATACCAATCCAATAGTAATGCCCCGAAAACTTGATTAAGTCTTCCGATGTACCGAGATTTGGGGGTGTTACATGTTGCTTCCACTGGCGGAAAACACGACTTTTGGATTTTGAAAGCTTCGTTTGGAGTTTTATAGAGGAAGATTCTCCCAGAGTAGAGATTTCCTTGAGTTGGATAGTCTAAACCGTGATAGAATATTTGAATTATCACTCCTTTGGTTAGACCGTGTCCATGACAAGTGCGAAGCATATCTTTCATGCGGAGCCAAGCATCAACAAGAGTTTCGTGATTGATTTGGTGAAAGTTGTGAATGTCATTTAGGAGACATTTAAACTTAGTGGGAGGAAAGTGTCGGCTAATAAAAGCTTCTCTCATCTCATCCCATGTAGTAATCATTCCTTCATTTAATTCGTTCAACCAAATCTTGGCTTCTCCGGTTAACGAGAAAGGAAAAGTCTTCAATTTAACTATTTCCTCTTGATTTTCACCATATTGGAATAGGCCACTAATCTCAAGAAAATCGGCTATATGTCGGTGAGGATCGGACCGGATTCTCCCATCAAATTGATTCACCCGAATCATTTGCATATGGATACCTTTGATATGGAAATTATTGGGAAAAGGGCGTTAAATAACAGCGGAACTAGGTGTTGGTACAACGGTCCTAGTGCTTGACCACATGGGTTGGTCATTGGGATCAATGACGATTATGGTTACGGAATCGGGTGGAGTTTTGACTTTCTCTTCGAATATGTCGATAACGACAAAGAGTTCTTCAATGAACGGTGGTTTTGGATAATGTTTGATTTTAGTACTCTCTTTGATTTTACGTTTAAGCTCATAAAGTGGACTAACGAGTTGATCACTCCAATAGTGTGAGTTTATAAAAACCCGAAGCAATTCACAAAATATTTTAAAAAGCAGAAATAAAAAGATAAAAATAATGAAAACGAACATAAAGAAAAATCTTTTTGTATATTTTTTTTTTTAAAAATGACTTGAAAGAAATAAACTAGATAACTATAAGACATTTTTTTTTTTTTTTTTAAAAAAAAGAAAACTAGTTAAGACTTTTTTTTCTTTTCCCAAGGATTCTCGGTAGCTCCATTGAAACGCACAAAGAAGCGGAGAAGCAGGTCAGCGCGAAGCATATTAAAAACCAAACTTCTTTAGGGAATCAGGGAGACCCACCTTATACCTTTCACACAGTTTGTTTCCAATGGGTGAGCCTTACTTTCGAGGGAATAAAAAAATAATTAAATAATCTACCAAACAAACAAACAAGGAAAAACACAAATAGGAACAAGACTAAACAAAGCTTGGACTAAAAGTTAAACAAAAATTGAAAAAAAGAAAAAGAAATGTTTTTTTTTTTTTTTGGACAGAATGGTTCAACCGATCGGTTGGGCTTCCAGCCGATCCGATTGGATTTGGTTTCGATGTCTAGCCGAATCGGTTACGGGACCGTACCGATCGGCTGGACGAACTAATAAGAAAATGATTTTTTTTTCGCAAGCAAAGGCGGCACAATGAGGGAATGATTAAAGCGCAGATTCAAAGCACACAAAAACGCAAACAAATCCCCAGCAAACGCTCCAAAAACTTGATGTGTCTCGCGACTACTAGTTTTAAATTTATAACAAGGATTACCGAATTAAGCTAAGAACACACGGGCAAGTATGACCCTTTCGTATGTAGTTAGTTTTGGTTGGTAAGCCGAGGTCGTTCATTAGGATTTGGGTGTTTTCAATTGTGAAGAATCTATGTAATAGCAAGTAACACAAAAGTGGTAAATGATTGTCACGTCCCAAAATACCATATAAGCAACAATGTAACACGAAAATAATGATTAAGCGAATTCAGATGATTAAAAACTACACTTGCTTAAACTAGTTTCTTATCCTTGATTAGTATGATTGTGATAACCTCTTCTAAACATGTTGGTTATGATAATTAGTTGGTGTACTAATCTATTGTTCTTACAAGTTAAACCTTCGTCAAGATTTTAGTTCATAAAAACAAGCATTAAGTTTAACCAATCAATTCAAGATCAATTCAAGTTTCATAAGTTTACTTTCATAAACTTAAACACAAAAACATCAATTTGTCTTATCAAATTTGCTTAAGAAATAGTCAATACAAAAGGTAATCGATTATAGACAAAAGGTCACAATTGATTGTAAACAACTAATCTTACGACCTTTTGGATGTTTCCAATCAATCAAACTTGATAATCAAAAAGCGTTCTTATTACAACCACACTTTAGTTTCTTTGTTAAATCAAGAATAATGGGTAAAAACAATCATCCATAGACAAAATGATTATGACTAGTTGAATAACAATAAGTTCTTTCGACCTCTACGATTACTACCAACTGGTCAAACTTGATTAACAAATGCCACTATGAAACTTTAGCACAATTGGATCTTATGATCAACTTGAAATTGAATTACAATATGTTAACACAATCACAAACTAATCATACGATAATCAACATCATTTAAGCAAGTGCATAAAGAAACTAGCCACTTATAGCAAGCATAAACATAAACTCAGAACTTTTAACATTAGAAAATATGATTAAGAGTCTTACAATGATTGAAATGAAATTACAAATGATGAAGTAATGACGCCTCAAGTATTGGTGATAACTTCTTGATGTTTTGACCTCCAAATGATGACTTCTTGGACCTCCAAAGTTTCCTGGAACTTTATGGATGAATTTTAGGCTTTGAGAGAGAGTAGTGGTGGTAGGAGAGGTGTGAGAGAAGTTCTCTCAAGTTGGGATTTAGTTAGATGATGAAAACATATTCAAATAAGTCCTATTTATACTACTCTCAAGCCCTAGGGTGTTTAATGCTCAACTTGGCCACCAAGGAGTTAGTAAAGACCTAGAATACATGTAGGAAGAAACTAGAATCGTTTGGAACAAGTTTGGAGTCTTATTAATGAAGAAATGGCTGTCCAGGGCTTCCCAACCGAATCGGTTGGGCTCCAACCATTTCGGTTGGTCTTTGTGACAGCTCTCCAACCGGATCCGGTTGCGGGGCCCGACCGAACGGTTGGAGATTTTTGACAAAAAATCATAAGCACCAAAGTTGTAGATCTTTCTCTTAGCTTTCCGTGGCCGTGAACCGGGGGTCAAACGGAGTCCGTATGCAAAAGTTATGGCCAAAATGGTGAAGGTGTGTCGGGAACAACGAGTCTTCCAATATGTCTTCATTTAAGCTTCTTTTCTACATTTCTTTCTCGTTTCCCTTCTTGAACTTCATTCTTAAGTCTTTGGACCACTAACTTGATGACTTTATCTTCTCGAATTGATAAGGATTTAAAATGTACCTTTTTGAGGGGTCGTTTAAGCTAACTTGTTCTTTGGACCATTTCCAGGATTATTGGAAGGAACTAGAATACGGGCAGTAGCCAAGAAAGGTCTTCCCAGGATTATTGGGACGGAGTTATCTTCTTCCATCTCTAAAATCACGAAGTCAACCGGGAACTTAAATTCTCCTACCCTAACAAGAACATTCTCACAAACCCCAATGGGATATTTGATTGATCGATCAGCTAATTGAATACTCATCCTGGTTGGTTTCAGCCCTGAATATCCAAGTTTGAGGAATAGAGAGTGAGGCATCAGGTTAATGCTAGCTCCAAGATCCGCTAAAGCATTTTTCATAGGGAGCGCCCCTATCGAACAAGGGATGGTGAAACACTGGATCTTCCTTTTTCTTGGGCAAGCCTCTCGGATGACAGTAGAGCATTCTTCTCCTAATGATATCAGCCCTTCAAGTCTCTTTCGATTAGATATTAACCTCTTGAAGTATCTGCTATGTTTAGGAATGTGATAGAATACGTCAAGAAGTGGTATGTTGACGGAGGCTCATTTTAAATAAGACAGTATTCTCTCATTGTCTTCTTCTGCCTTTTGATTCTTCAAACGAGAGGGATATGGAATTCGTGCGAGAGTGGGTCATTGGCAGTCTTTGGTGCTTGTGGAAGAGGATCGTGATGGGTTGAAGAAGGTTCGAATTTCTTCATTTCCGTACAGGTTTCCGGTGGTGGGATTTTGATCGGGATGCGGGGGATCCTTGGTGGTAACTCTTGATCGAGTAGTTATAGCGCGAGTTGGATCGTGATGGGATGGGCAGTTCACGATTTTTGGAGATTAGTGAATTGACTCTCTAATTCAGTTTGCTGCTCTTGAATAAACTCCTCAAGGCCTTTTAAGAGTGTGGTTCCTTCTATGGTGAACTGCCCGAGTTCTTCTTCAAAGGCATCACGGATGGTGTATTCGGACCCTCTTTTTCCATCAGTCTTCCATTTAAGATTGCCCCAAGGGTCGCATTCATCGTTTTGATAGAATGTGAGGAGTGAAGGGTCATTATAAATATCATGACTGGAAAGGAAGACGCTCTCTTGGCGTGTGTCATCACATTCATCATCCTCGTGTGGCCCTCCACAGATGTCGCATATGAGGTATGGGTTGAATAACGTTTTCGGTTCTGGCGATTTTGTGAGGTATGCAAGCTTTTCTTGAGCTTTCCTAATCCGATCATCGACTGATGATGAATCTTCATTCAAGAAAGTAGCGATACTTATTGCGTTTACTGGCTCATTCCAATGGTTGTCTTGGTACTGAACGTATTCCTCAATGCGGTTCCACCCTTCTTCCGCAGTGAGATTAGAAATCCTCCTGCCAGTGGGGGAGTCAATACTCTTTTGATCCTTACGGGAGATATTATCGTAGAAGATTTGAACAAGCAACCAAAGATCGATGCCATGGTGTGGGGCCTGTTGAATGAGGTCTTTGTAGCGGTTCCAGGAGTTAATTATAGATTCTCCATCTGGTTGATGGAAGTGCAGAATTTTGCTCCTAATTGATGCAGTTCTTCCAGGGGGGAAAAACTTCTTGGTGAACTTGGCTGTGAGTTGTTCCCATGTGAAAATAGAATTGGGATGAAGCTTATCTAGCCACTCCTTAGCCTGTCCCTGAAGAGAAAATGGGAAAAACCTGAGTCTAGATGTCTCATTGGATGCTCCATCAGCATAGATAGCATCAACAATTTTTAAAAATTGTTTGATGTGGTGGATTGGGTTTTCGCTGGGGGACCCATGGAATTGGCATGCATTTTGGATAAGCCAAATATCGGAGGCATGCAATACCTCATTGACTTGTTCAGAAGGGTAGACAATGGCGCTAGTGAATCCAGATGCAGAAGGGGAAGAGCATTCCCTGAGTGATTTTGCTTTAGGGGGATTGACATGTCTATTCACCGGAGTGGCGAGAATTTCCTCGCCATATTGGTTCATATTATCAACGTTGACGGTCTCAGGGGATTGTGGGGAATGAGATGACTCCTCGTCAGTTGTGACTTCATCAAAGTTAATGGAAGTGCCTTGAGGTTCCGAATCCTAGAGAGCCTTTCTTCGCCTGTTGAGCTCTCTTTCGGGTTCTGCAAATGGTTCAAGAAGGATTTTTGTGGAACTGCGGGTTTTAAGTTGCCTAAGGGGGTTGGTAGGGGGGTTATCACCTTCCATGATGAAAAGTGATGAGGTTACGAACAAAGGTCACGAAGAAGGGGGATAGACTAAGAGAAAGCTAAAAATGAGAAAAAAAAGTTTGCTTGATAGGAATCAAGCAAAGAAACCTAAACGAGGTGGACTCCTAAATAGCTATTCTATTCCCTGCAGCGCAAAAACTTGATACGCTTACACAGCGTTCGGGGTCAAAGGAACTTCCTTTTCGTCGAGCAAGTTTTTCAACACCCTAGGCAGTGAACCTAATCGTTGTAGTGTAGTATTAGGGTAAGCCACGGAATTGATATCGTTCTCTAGGGGAATAGGAATGCTAGTGAGAAGTTACTACGCTAAGGTTGGGGTTGAGGAAGATTATTTTTTATCTTTTTATGTTTTTAGAAAAGGAAAAGTACGAATCTCGGGGTTTGGATTTGGCGGGGTTGGTATTTCTACCGATTACTCTACTATTATCTAATTATCTAAACTAAGGTGGTGGTAGTCTATGTCTAATTATTGTGTGCTCGTATGATAGTATAAAGATGTGTTTACTTAGGTTTTACTACTCCTTAATTATCTCCTATTGGTGGTTGAATTGTCACGTCCTTATTCCTAGTTGCGTTGTGTGTCTAAAGTTGTAGGGTATGCGTTTCTCCCTACTCTTTGAAGTTACCAAAGGGTCTCGTCTACAAAACCCACTAGGGATGATAAACTCTAACTCTAAGGCCTCTTTGGATAGTTTAGCTTACAACAACTCATAGTGCTATAACCTAAGGTTCACAAAGATTAATCAAGCATTAAGTACACAACGAATGACCTATCGCATTACTAGATCATTAATCAACTAAGATAAGAAACAACCAATCAATATTCAATAATTAAGTTTCATATTCCCTAAGCAAACACACAAGTAAATTAGCCGGACATGGAGAACATGCAAGCATACACACAAATAATTGAAGACATAATTAAATTAATGAAGTAAACAACTTATCTTGGTGTAAGATAGGGTTTAAAACCCTAAAATATGACCTTGGTTCGGTTTAGGTTTTACTCCAAAAGTTTACCCAAAAGACTACTCTCTAAAACTGAAAAATTCGGATTCTATATATAAGATTACATGTGCGACGGCGTCACCTTATGATTTGTGATGCCGTCGTGTCGCCGTCATTAAGGTTTCGTCTTGGCCAAGTTAATCTTGCGACGGCGTCACCTTATGCTTGTGACGCCGTCCTCTTTAGCTTGAAGATAAAGTCATCAAGTTAGTGCCACAAAGAACGGTTACTGGGTGGCGCGTGTGTATCGACTACAGAAAGCTAAATGATGCCACTCGGAAAGACCATTTCCCTCTGCCATTCATTGACCAAATGCTCGAAAGGTTGGCCGGGCACGATTACTACTGCTTCCTTGATGGTTTTTCAGGATATTTTCAAATTCCCATTGCCCTTGAAGATCAGGAAAAAACTACGCTCACATGTCCATACGGGACGTTTGCCTACAAGCGAATGCCCTTCGGATTATCTAACGCACCCGCCACCTTTCAGCGATGTATGATGGCCATATTCCATGAACTAATTGAGGACAGCATGGAAGTCTTCATGGATGATTTCTCGGTATTTGGAAACTCTTTCGACCTTTGCCTCTCCAACCTTAGGAAAATATTGAAACGATGCGAAGAAACTAATTTGGTCCTGAATTGGGAAAAATGTCATTTCATGGTGAAAGAAGGAATTGTCTTAGGACATAAAGTCTCTGGAAATGGAATTGAGGTCGATAGAGCGAAAATCGAAGCGATATCCAAACTCCCTTACCCTACCACCGTGAAAGCCATTCGCTGCTTTCTAGGTCATGCGGGTTTTTATCGAAGGTTTATTAGAGACTTCTCAAAATTGCCCGCCAATGACCCAGCTTCTTGTTAAGGATGCCCCTTTTGATTTTTCTGAGGAATGCAAAGAAGCATTCAACCGATTAAAGGAAGATCTTACGCAGGCACCTATAATGGTCACCCCAGATTGGTCTCAGCCATTCGAAATTATGTGCGATGCTAGTGATTATGTTGTAGGCGTCGTACTCGGCCAAAGGAAAGAGAAGCATTTTCAACCAATCTACTATGCTAGCAAAACCATGAATGTCGCACAAGAAAATTACACAACTCTTGAAAAAGAGCTTTTAGCTGTGGTTTTCGCCTTCGACAAGTTCAGGCAATATCTCGTTCTATCCAAGACTGTCTTCACTGATCACTCCGCCTTACGCTACTTGTTTTCCAAGCAAGATGCGAATCCCCGACTAATTAGGTGGATTCTATTACTTCAAGAATTCGACATTGAAATTCGAGATAAAAAGGGAGCTAAAAATCTTGCTGCTGATCATTTGTCACGCCTAGAAAACCCTGATCTTGAGAAACTCGATCATACCGAGATTCGTGACTCTTTTCCCGAAGAACGGCTAATGGCCATTAAGGAAATTGAGCCATGGTATGCGGATTATGCTAACTATCTGTCCAGCAGGGTTTTACCAAATCACATGACCAAGCAGGATAAAAGGAAATTCTTCACTACGCTGAAACACTACTTTTGGGATGAGCCCTTCCTATTCCGCATATGTCCCAATCAGATCATTCGACGTTGCGTGGCCGGAAGAGAGATTGATCGAGTTCTCAAAGAATGCCATGCGGGACCATCTGGGGGACATCACGGTATAAATGTCACAGCACGAAAGGTTTTTGATGCCGGATTCTACTGGCCTACTATTTTCCGAGACGTCAAGAGATTAGTTCAAACATGTGATGCATGCCAACGATCGGGAAACATCTCTCGAAGGGATGAATTACCTCAGAATTATATCCAAGTCTGCGAAATATTTGATGTTTGGGGTATAGACTTCATGGGACCCTTTCCATCATCCGGAGGAAACGAATACATCCTCGTAGCTATTGATTATGTATCCAAATGGGTAGAGGCTCAAGCCCTTAGGACTAATGATGCGAGGGTAGCTATTCATTTTCTTAAAAAACTCTTCGCGCGATTCGGGATTCCCAAGGAATTGATCAGCGATAGAGGAACCCACTTCTGCAATGCTCAAATGGAGAAGGTAATGAAGAAGTATGGCGTTCCATATAGATTTTCTACTGCATATCATCCTCAGACGAATGGACAGGTAGAAAACACAAATAGGGCAATAAAGCGGATACTTGAAAAAATAGTCCACCAAAATAGAAAAGATTGGGCATTCAAACTGGATGAGGCACTCTGGGCGTTCAGAACGGCTTACAAAACGCCCATCAGAACAACTCCTTTTTGCTTAGTGTATGGGAAAGCGTGCCACCTCCCTATTGAGCTTGAGCAAAAAGCATATTGGGCACTTAAAGCCTGTAACATGGATTATTTGGAAGCAGGGTCAAATCGGTTCTTACAGCTTCAAGAATTGGATGAACTAAGGCTGAAAGCATATGAAACGTCGATCACATACAAAGAAAGGGCAAAAAATTGGCATGATCAACGAATTAAGAGTCCTAAAGAGTTTTCGGAAGGAGATAAGGTGCTTCTATATAATTCAAGACTGAGATTATTTCCGGGAAAACTTAAATCAAGATGGTATGGACCTTTTTCGGTTAAAACCCAGATGAGCAATAGAGCAGTGGTACTACTAGACCACGATGGGAGGGAGTTTACAGTAAATGGACAACGCGTGAAACATTATCAAATGGATAATAATGAAATGGTAAACGACGAAGATATTGTATTGGAAGGAGGTGACGGTAATGAAGTAACGTAGGAGCACGACTACGAGTCTAGCTACAAGACTCTTAAATAAAGAAAAGCGCTTCGTGGGAGGCAACCCATGCTTAATTGTTTGCTTGTTAGTGTCATATATCTTTTATTGATTGTTTATTCTCATGTTTAAATTTGTAAAAATGCTTTATTTTGTTTTTAACCTCGTCTTAATTGCATATAAAGGTATTTTACATAAAGGATAAGTGTAGGGAGGATTACACACGTTTTCACAAGAAACGTGAACATGAGAATAACAATTGATTAAAAGACATATTTGCATGTTTGTTCGAGTCAAATGCTTGTATCGAGTCATAATGGATGTTTTGCAGAAATTTTTCCAGATTCTAAAGATATAAATTTTCCAGAATTTTTTCCAGAAAATCGCAGACCAGTTTTTGTCAGGATAACCTGACGGTGTCAGGATGGCAACCTGACGGCGTCGGGAAGGAATAAAACATCAGATCACTTTTTCTCGTTTTCTGAGCTACTTAAAATTTTTGGAAATTTCCAGGTCTTAATTTTCTTTGAAATTCTGTAAACATCCATTCCACAAGCATTATATCCTAGTTTAAATCGAGTCTTATATATTATTACCGCCGATTTTACGCGAAGGTTTCGTTTGTTTTCTTCAAGTGTGCAGGTTTTGTTTATCAAGAAGAAGATATATAAAGTTGGAGGAGTTTTTCACGCATACATTCTTCTTGGAAAGGATTTAACCACTATTTCACACACGGATCCTACCGAGCTAATCAGGGGAGTACTAGTTTCTTTCGTTTTTAATTACCTTCTTTTATCATAACTTTGATACTTTCGGGGAACATTGGGGACAATGTTTACTTTAAGTGTAGGGAGGGAAATAAAACGGGAACTTTGAAACTATGCTTATCCTTGATTATTTGCTTTGTCCAATTGCACTTTTGTAATAAACCATGAGAAAACGTCGGTTAGGGTAATTTTGGCACCAAATTTAAAATTTTTCATGACATATAGGAGTGGGCCATTAGTCTTAACAAAAGCGTCTCACGGATAGGAAGTTATATGACTAGCACAAAACCCTTTACCACTTAAATTCCACCAAAAATGTGAGGATCGCCCTTAGATTAGTAGGAATTGAAGCATTCATCTTCAATGCTTAGAGTGTGAACCGGTAGTATATTAGATTCTAGAACTTGTTTTGTGATGCATTTCGAGATCGCTAGTAAGACTACACTTGTGTAGTTAGGAATAACTAAATGATAAGAGGCATTAGGATAACCCTTGTTTGATACCCGTAATATAATTACTTCTTCCACATTGGTTGAGTAATTCCCCCACACCTTTGCGTTGTACTCATCTTTAGTACACGATACCCTAGTTAAACCCTTAGAGCCTATCCTTTTCGCGGTTCTCGTGATGTTTCGGTTTTCTGGAATATCAATGAAGAACATTGTTTACACCCCACCCCCAAATATACACCCAAATCGCCTTAGCCTACCCTATATGCACTCACTTTTAGTGCATTATTGTTATCACCCTAAACCCTTAGTTCAATTATCTAGTTGCTTGCATGAGTTGCTAAGTTGAGTCATATCCTTTGTATACAGTTTTGGGACGATTGAGATTCATGGGAAAAGTTAAAGTCTTAAATGACTAAAAGGGAACGCCAATTCCCTTATTTGCGTAATAACGTACTCCAAGTGTTTTGATCTTTTCAATTCGGGTCATATTAGTGTTAGAGTAATAAAAACTCAAGTGTAGGGATGTGCTATAAATCCCTATTATTTTGATCATACGGGCTACCATCCTACATCTATCTTTAAATTTATGTTTGTTTATTTCAGTTATCTAGAGTTTAGTGTGTCGAGTCTTGGCTTAGCAACGCCATTCTTCGTATGCATGTAACATTGAGATTTTTGACTTGCCACCACTAAATAGCCTATCCCACCAAACCCTTTGTTTCCTTACCGTAAGCCTAACGATACAACCCTTTAAAGACCTCTTTGATAGTCTTTCCTAGGTGCTTACGCCAAAGCGATGGAGGTTTGATCTATTCTCAAGCCTATGGTAATCTATGTACTAGGACCGGTTAATGAGTGTTTATCTTCCATTTCATATACACCCGAGAGATGTGAGTATCCAAACACCCCATGTGAGGTGCTAGTATGTAATTTCCGTGCTTGTTATGAATTTTGCGGGGCTTATATGTGTTGTGGACTGTTTTAAACCAATGCTTCATTACCCCTAACTTATAAATTAATTGGCTAAAAGCACATTTGCTTCAGGACAAGCAAATACTAAGTGTAGGGATATTTGATAAGGATTTAAAATGTACCTTTTTGAGGGGTCGTTTAAGCCCTTATTTGATCACTTTTGTATCCGTTATTGGTTAATATCGTTCCTTTTCACTTTTTAGGTCTCTTGAAGGCAAACTGCTGTAATGGCACTTATTTGGACGAAAAGGCGCGGATATATGAAGAAAATGGCCAAAGTCAAGAATCGAGACACTCAAGTTGATAAATTACAAGGGGACGGCGTCACTGCTTAATCTGCGACGCCGTCTGAGGAAGTTGTGACGGCTCAGAAGAGAATTGCTAGTTTTTGGAGGACGGCGTCGGGCTTTAAAAGAGTAGGCCGTCGCAACTCAGACGGCCTAGATTCAATCCAGACGACGTCATAAGCTAAAGAGGACGGCGTCACAAGCATAAGGTGACGCCGTCGCAAGATTAACTTGGCCAAGACGAAACCCTAATGACGGCGACACGACGGCGTCACAAATCATAAGGTGACGCCGTCGCACATGTAATCTTATATATAGAATCCGAATTTTTCAGTTTTAGAGAGTAGTCTTTTGGGTAAACTTTTGGAGTAAAACCTAAACCGAACCAAGGTCGTATTTTAGGTTTTTAAACCCTATCTTACACCAAGATAAGTTTTTTACTTCATTAATTTAATTACCAATGATCCTTTAGTCCATTGGTAAGAGCTTTGAGCTTGGGTCAATAGACCCGGGTTCAAACCTCTTCCATGGCATTAAAGATCATTTGGTACCATCCCCCCACCGCAAATGCTCAGATTGACTGGTCGTGAGGGCCTATTGAAGAAAATGGTCAGGGTTCAAAGCCCACCTCCTGATAAGTACAGTCACTAGGACAGGTGTTCATTGCCTGGGGCCGGGTCCTTGGGGGAGGGTCCGGTTGGCATCCTTAGGATGCATGGGACCAGGGTGATCCCACCGATCTTCACCTTTTGAAGACTTCATTAATTTAATTATGTCTTTAATTATTTGTGTGTATGCTTCCATGTTCTCCATGTCCGGCTAATTTACTTGTGTGTTTGCTTAGGGAATATGAAACTTAATTATTGAATATTGATTGGTTGTTTCTTATCTTAGTTGATTAATGATCTAGTAATGCGATAGGTCATTCGTTGTGTACTTAATGCTTGATTAATCTTTGTGTACCTTAGGTTATAGCACGATGAGTTGTTGTAAGCTAAACTATCCAAAGAGGCTTTAGAGTTAGAGTTTATCATCCCTAGTGGGTTTTGTAGACGAGACCCTTTGGTAACTTCAAAGAGTAGGGAGAAACGCATACCCTACAACTTTAGACACACAACGCAACTAGGAATAAGGACGTGACAATTCAACCACCAATAGGAGATAATTAAGGAGTGTAAAACCTAAGTAAACACATCTTTAAACTATCATACGAGCACACAATAATTAGACATAGACTACCACCACCTTAGTTTAGATAATTAGATAATAGTAGAGTAATCGGTAGAAATACCAACCCCCCAAATCCAAACCCCGAGATTCGTACTTTTCCTTTTCTAAAAAACATAAAAAGATAAAAAATAATCTTCCTCAACCCCAACCTTAGCGTAGTAACTTCTCACTAGCATTCCTATTCCCCTAGAGAACGATATCAATTCCCGTGGCTTACCCTAATACTACACTACAACGATTAGGTTCACTGCCTAGGGTGTTGAAAAACTTGCTCGACGAACAGGAAGTTCCTTTGACCCCGAACGCGCTGTGTAAGCGTATCACGAATATACTCCACAAGACTTGCATTTGATGGGAATTCTTCGTACATGGAGAAATCTTCGTGTTTTACTTCATTTTCCGTCTTTTTCTCCACTTTCCTGTACTTGGCTACAAATGAACTTGCAAACACACTTTTGTACGATTAAGTAACAAAATCATATGATTATAGCCAGATAGCATACTAAAAACATGCACAATTTGAGCGTTATCAATTAGTCATTTCACATACGCTTTGACATTGACAAATGGGGGTGCTATCGGTCGTTATTTGCAATTTTGCTCGCCACTTTGTCTTGGTGGCTAATTTGTAATTTTTTTCTCTCGGCGTGTTATTTGATTGCAACTTTGCTCTCGGTGGCTAATTTGCACTTTTTTTTTTCTCTCAATGTGTTATTTAAAATTTTGGCAAAAATTATGGACGAAATTTGCAATTTACCCTAATCAATAAAAAAAAATTGCTAACCAACATAAACACACCACACCCATCGTCTTCATCACACACACAAAACCCATAAACACACTCTCAAAAAATACAACACAAACACAAACCGATCCATTTTTAAACTTAAATATTAAAATGAATATGATTTCTCTGTGTGTGCACGGAAGTTATAACTAGTACGAGTGTAAAACAAAAACATGTATAATACAAAGAGAGGTAAGTGCATTTTTTAGGCCCTAAATTCCATGGCAAAAGCTAAACATAACTAGTAATGCAGTGTAAAACAAAAACATATATAGTACAAAGAGAGGTAAGTGCATATTTTGCAAATGGTAAATCTTCCGACTACAAAAAATACACAATTGCAACGAGAATTAAATTATCTTTCTATAGATTTGCACTTCTCTATATTTTCGACAATTTTTTTTTCAAAAATTCCGCCCAGAAAAATCATATATGATTTGTAAAAATCGAATCACATATGATTTTCACAGATCATATATGATTTTTACAAATCACATATGATTTTCAAAAATCATATATGATTTATAAAAATCAAACATATATGATTTTCACAAATCATATATGATTTTTCTGGACCGAAATTTTGAAAAACAAAATCGTTAAAAATATGTAAAAGTGCATATCTATAGAAAGATAATTTAATTCTCGTCGTAATGATATGATTTTTTTCGCGTAACAATTAACGGTTTGAGAGATATTCAATTTTTTAAAAAAGCGTGAAAGTTTATTTTATTTTATTTTTATTAGAAAAATGAATGACTATTATTAGTTTATTGTATCTATGGTAAATTTAGGATCTAGTTATATACCAAATTTAAACACAAAGTTTGTCAAATCTACCCATTTTACAAATTTATTCATTTTAAATTTTTTGAAAAACTTAATAATTATCAATTTGATATTTAGAGACTATTTTACCCTTCTTAATAACCGATAAAAAATTCTTTTTATTATTAATCAAAAGTGAATTTACCCCTCTTAATAACCAATAGCAAATTCTTTGATACAGTTAGTCAAAAGTGAATCACAACCGTATGAATTTTGTAGTATCTGAAATATATTTGAATAGGGAATTGATATGTACACATATCAATTTGATACATACACATAAAATCAATCATGAATTGACCCTTATGCCCCTATAGGTTTTTAACCCCTTTTTTGGGTAACACGAGATCTTCTGCCTCCTCTAGTTAGGTATCACTCACAGCCATCGTAACCATTTTTAAAAGAATATTAACTAATCGAACACATGTAATGGATTTTTCATGCGTCCACATCCGATCTAAATATTCAAAGACGTTTTTTTTATTATTTGCATGATTATTTTTGCTCCTAATTTTTAAAAGAATATTAACTACATGAAATACATATGAGTTTCTTGACGTATGAACAAACTCATGTATAATACCAACATCTTCATGTGAATATCCAACATTATATGCAGTTTGTGGGCAACACATGAACGGACTCGTCAAGTCGAGTCATTCAAAATGAAAAACTTAATCTTAATAGCTTTACATTTGAATCGGGTGATGATTTATTAAAAAGTGCATATGAATTTTCTTACGCTAGAAGATATGGGATAACTATTCGTGATTTGAGTGAAGACAAGAATGTTTGTAACATAACCGATGGTTCCTATCGAGATGTTCGCTTTATCGGAGAAAATCGAGAAAGGAATTGACTATACTTGGATTTCTTGACCCGATGAAATGAATTGATGACATTGCATATGTATGTATTGAGTTATACTTCTGTTTGCTGAGATTAAAACATAAAAAGTTATTATAATCTTGATTTTATGTAAAATCGACCTACTGGTGATCGTGGTGAAATTCTGGCGGTCAAAAGGAAGTGATTGGTCAAAAGGTCGTTAAACTGAGGCGGAAGAAATTGAGGGGGGCAAAAATGAAAGATGAGTTCACTAGAAGTTTTAAAAGGAGGTCAAATGATGTACTAAACATAAAGGAGGGTACAATAGTCTATTCACAGTTGTTTTTATGTGCATGAATCAATTTTATATGTGTACATATCAATTGCCATTTGAATATGAATTAGATATGATGATAGCACATACAAGTACAAAACCACATAATAAAGGTCAAACTAAGTTTTCGCACACGTTTTTTTAACCATGGTTTTCGATCTTTTGGCCGACTAATTTATAAGGTTTGAACCCACCTCCATACTTACTCAAACTAGGTAAAGCCCTCCCTTTTTTAGGAGGTTGGTGTGGCCGCTTCAAGATTGTTTGCACCTAGCAGGAATTGAACTTGAGACCTCACACATTTTAAAGATAGTCACAAGCCCTTTTGTCACTAAGCAACCCTTGAATGGTTAGATATGAGTTTGCAATTGTAATGGGCAAAAAATGGTGGTAACTTTATAGTGGCCGGTCAAATTTGAATAGAAATTTCTTGAACGATGACCACTTTCAGATAGCCTTATCCGACTCATTTGTACATGTTTATTATAATTTGGCGATGTGTTTGTATGAAGGGTATAATAGGTATTTAATAATGTGAACTGAGTTTTGATTGGTTTATAATAATAAAATTGGTAGATATGACATATTTTGTGTTTAAATTAGGTATATATAGTATTATGGCTTTTGATTGGGTAAATATGACCTTTAAGGGTTCAAAATGGGATATATGGAATTAACCTTTTTATTAACCAATCACATTACTTGATTTTGTCACGTGTCAAAATCGAACAAACAGATAGGTCTAATTTTTTTCAATAAGATTGTTTTGCTAAAATCACTCTGAAATAATATAATTCTATTATTATATAAGAGATGCAGAGATGTAGTACTATATTGTAAACACCAAACGTGACACAAACAATTTGTTATACTGCATGTATATTTGTATCAAATGTGTGATAATCATATAATCATAAAACAACTATACTAATACATGATCCGGATTGCACCAACATTATGCAAATACACTAAAGAAAATGAGACGTTATACTCAAAGACCACTAATTACCGTATACATACAATACTTTGTGATTAACCAGAACCGAGTAAGTAAATGAATTTACAGTAAGATGACAAGATCGCTACTACTCTAGTAAAAACTAAATAGAGCCCTCAACTACATATTAGTTCATTCCAGTTAGGAGCTAAGCCATGCCTCCACTTATTCCCAATATTTAGTAGTGGATGAAGTATAGTTGATTAACTTTTTGAACAACGGTGTTCATTTTTGCTACTAACGTGTCAACGTTCTTGGCAAAGTTTGAGAGAAAAAAACAATAAACTTACAAACAAATAGTTGATGTTAAGCAAAAAAAAAGTAACTGGTAATTGATCTTGTTTAAGGAATATGAAAATCAACTTATGTAGGTTTGATTAGTGTTTATGTTTTGGCTAATTGTGCGAATACGCAATGTATTATTTCTTGCGAAAAATACAAAACTCTATCCATCCCAAATTCATTATCCTTCCATTTTCTATCTTAATCTGCCATAAGGGGACATGACCATTAACAAAGTTTTTTACGGTTCATACTAACAGGTTTTGTTTCAAGCTAAGGAGTTCACGTGGTTTTAGCTTATGTTTGATAAGTTAGTTTTCTAGCTTATATTAAGACATATAGACTTATATCAACCTATAAAAATTAAAATAAGCCGGTAAAAGTAAGCTTATTAAACGTAAACCGAAATCATATAAGCTCAATAGCTCAAAAATAAGCTTAAGTGAGCACCCCGTACATGCAAGATATTTCAACAACTCATTACATCGGAAAAAAATATATCCTAAATCTATGTTTTACATAAAAAAGGGAGACAATTCTTTATTTGGTTGAAGCCTTCAAGTGAGATTTTAAAAATTTTAAGACCGATCCTAATGGAGGCATCCGCCACCCGTGGTGAGCCACTACAACGCGTCATTAGTCACTACGACCTCTCATCCATTGCATACAAAGGTGCCTTTTAGGGTTGGTTCAGTAGTGCAGACCACCTAACGTGGTGCACTACCTTTTTTTTTATGAGTGTGTAGGGTATATCGTAGGGTATATATATTACATAAAGTGAGATATTTTTATGTATTTGGTTGAGTGATTACCACTACGGCTGTTAGGTGATGGGTTAAACTGATGTACAGCTGAGGTGGAGATTGTGCAAATGTGACCATCAGACACAACCTATGATTAAAATATAAGTAAATAGGCGTCAAAATAAACCAAAAAATCTAGCTTATAAAATATAAGAAGAAGTCTAATTAGCTTGTTAGCAACAAACAAACTTTAAAACAAACACCTTAGTCTTTTAATAGAACTTCGATAGGCGATAGGTGTAAACACCGCTAGATGTGAAGTGATCTCGTACTAAACAAACGAACTTTCACTTTCCATAACCAAAATGAAAGAAAGTCAACATATTCCTGCAATTGCGGTCAGTTTTGGTTTATTTTACTTTTGACCATTTCAAATTATAAAGTATTTTCTTGAAAAGGAAAAATACTTAAACATATTTTTTAAAAACTTTTTGTGTCTAAAATTAACAATTCATTTAATCATTTTGAAAAAAAAATAAAAAAGTTGTGTGAAGACCATAAGAACGCAACTATAACCGTTTGCTGCTAAAGAAATCTCATTATTAGGAACGAGTACTCGTTTAGCTTTCTTAAAAACCCAAAATACTTCGGCATGTTCTTTTTTAGAACTTAGATTAGATGACAAGGTAAGGTGAATACTTCACCTTGTGCTAAACTCACTCGCGAGTACATTGGCCATATGAGAAAGTCACGCACGAACCACTCTTCCCAAGGAGACTTAAAATGATCTCTTCACCTTATTTCATTTGAAAACAACCGGGCCCCACATTCCTTCCTACCGTGACCTACCTTGTCCACAAAAAAGTGAGTAAAAGTGACAAGAGAAAGAAAGCTGTCGTGGCGCTGAGATGGAAGGTGAATGTTACTTAACCTTGCCATCCAACCTTAATTGTGTCTAAAAATACAAATTCATTTTATCTTTTTGGGAAGAAGAAAAATTAAAATTGGTGGAAAGCACATGAGGTTATATAAATGGTATTACCTCCGTCCCAAAATATAAGTTCAATTTGACTTTTTGAATCGAACTTTGACTTTAAATATTTTTGCTTGTATTATATAATACTTGATGCAAAATATATAAATGGATTGTGTTTTGAATGTATTTGCATTTGGTATAATTTTCATCAAGTGTTGTGTAATACAAGCAAAAATATTTAAGGTCAAAGTTCGATTTAAAAAGCCAAATTGAACTTATATTTTGGGATGGAGGGAGTAACAGAAAAGTGTAAATATCTTATTGCTACAAATCACTTGATAATATCAAATAGTCCTGAATTTTTAGTGTCAATTTCCGCCGATTATGCTCATATTTTATGTCATTTATATGGATTTGCGCTTGTATTCCTTTATATTTCACTTTCAGGTAAATTATGAGAATTGGAGCTTAGAGATGCGGATTTGGGGATTTTCCTAACGTTTTTATGATAATATGCTACTTATGAAGAAGCTACGGCGTAACTCATGCTCTCAAATTACGCCATAGCTAGTGTTTTATCTCAATTTGCCTACTCAACTGCAGTTACAGCGTAACTCTCAACTATGGTTATGCCGTAATTATCTAGGTAATGAAGCATTTCGCGCCTCCATCAACTACGCCGTAATTCCTCACAAGCATTACGACGTAACAACATTTTGTTAGAGGTTACGGTGTAACTCACATCTACTATACGGTGGAGCTGCTAACTACGGCGTAACCATTCCTTATTGTTAAGCCGTAGTCTACTTAACGAGAGTTATGTTTTGAAGATAATTAAGTTACGGAGTAACTCTCATCTCAAGTTACGCCGTAACTATGATCGTGCCTATAAATAAAAGCCCTAAATTCTGCATTTCATATCATTCACCCACAACTCAAAGGCAGAGAACGTGAAGAGGGTTCCAAAGGCAGATCACATGGAGCATACGGAGCCATCTCCAAGGGAGAATCACACCATAATCAATAAGCATTAGCAGTCATTTCTATCCTTTACTTTAATTCATGTTTTTCATTATGTTAAATATTGAATTTATTGTATCTTTTAATATGATCGGCTAAGCACCTTGGGTGCTAGCCTAGTTATGATTTCTTGAATGTATTGTTTGTGTTTTCATGCTTCCATATATTTTTTCTAGTGTATCCATGCATTGTTTGATGGTAGTTACCCTAGCTTTGGTAGTTTTGAAATACGGTCGTATCTAGTTGCTTAGGAGAATTGACCAACTGACCCTAAGTAAGTAGGTAGAGTTCGGAAGGGTAAGAATTGACCAACTGACGACCCTTCCTCTCTTGTGCGAACTGACCAAATGATCACCGTTCGTATGGACGAACTTAAGAAGTTAGGGATGAGTGTCTAAGATGCTAGCGCCCGGGCACTCATTATTTCAAATCTTGCATGTAGGGTACTTAATGACTTGGCTTAGGTGACTTAAGACCCTCGACTCCCCAAAGGGTTGGCCTTTGACGTAGGTTAGGAGCCTTTGTTGATAGGTTAGGACAAATTGACCAAATGATGTCCTAGCGACTTAAACCCCCCACTTGAATCAATTGGAAGTAATTTAGAAAATATTGACATTACATGGTAGGATGATTAATTAGGTTAGCACACTTTCTCTCCACTATTTACATCGTAAATTTTCTTTGCACATTTTATTTCTTGTCTTTAGTTTAATTAATCATTTCAACCTCAAAACCAGTTAAAACAAGTGACACTTAGACTTAATAGGATCCTCATCTACATAGCTCTTAGGAACGACCTCGGCTTTACCACCTTCTATACTACGCACGATCAGGTTCACTGCTCGTTAGTGCATTAGGTAGACCTTAGGTCGACGAGAACTATAAATATTAAATCTTGGTCGGAATCTGCATCATCACCTCACACGAATCTCACCCCTTTCTCCTAATTTCAACCATCCAATCCAATCCCTTTCTATCCAACGCCTCCAAACAAACACACCCGACTCCAAATTCACATAAAGTTAGAATAGCTTAAACTTTTTTATCTAATTTTTCAACTAGCTTTTCTATAAATAGTTATTCACGAACATAAACGAACGTGATGCAAATTTGTGGGCTCAAACCGTGTGGAGAAGAAGAAAAAGAAATATGTGTCCAAATGTGAAGAAAACGGCTACAAGTTCATTCAATTTGCTTTTTTTCCGGAAGCCTTAACTTTCACGTATCCCTAGCCACTCGAATAATGTCAAGAGTGGTGCTTTTATTTTCTAATGAAATGATGTTTTATATAAGAAAGAAGCTCAAAATACCAATTTTTGTAAATCCTTTTAGTTTTCTAATGAAATGATATTTTATAAAAAATATAAAATAATAATAATAATAATAATAATAATAATAATAATAATAATAGGTTTGTGAAGTGACAAAAATACCCTTTTGGTTAAAACAATGAACTTAAAAACAGATAGTCGATGATGCCACGCTGGCAATCCCATCCAAACAAGAAAAACATTCACCAAAACCATCGCTCTCTCCATTTTTTTGTTTGTTTCACTCTCATTTCATTTTGTTTTAACTATCTGATAATGAAGAAACGTTCTCTTGTATTTTTTCATTAGGCTTGTAATCACCGATTACTTACTTTGTGTTTGCGTAACTAATTTTGATCGATAGATTTGGTTCTGTGATTCGGTTAATCGTGAGCTGAAGTTTGTGATTTTGTGTTTGCTTCAACTAGTTATAGAGATTTGTGATACTATAGTGAGATAGAGGTGAATTAGGTGTGTTACGTGCACCTGTAGTTTGAACTTTGAAGCTCGGGTTTAGGTTGTGCACGAAAGGTGTTTGATGAAATGTCCATAAGAGAATGATACTTGCGTAATATTTATCGTTAGATTTTGACATGCAAAAATTGTTTGGCGTGTCGTTTAGAATGAAATAATAAGTTTTAGTCGTTAGTATGATAATCAACTCCGAAATTATTTTTAGTCATTGGATAAAACAGTTTTAGGTTTAGTTTTGCCTGTCAATTGCAGAAATGGGAAGTTTTGCCGTTACTTTCTCGCATCTACTGGATAGTTTATCACTTACTGTTTGAATCGATAGATATGGTTTTTTAAATTGCCCTTATGTGTTCCGGAGCAAAAGGGCATTTTGTGTGATGTTCTTTGAGTAACCGTTAACATGTCTATACATATCTACCAATGCAACTGCAAATTTAGCAACAGTGTTACATTAGTTTTCATGTGATTTGCAATCACATAAACTTTACCATGGCAGGCACATAACACAATGTGGGCTAATAGATGCTTAAAGTTAGCAAAATGGTTGGGTTGGGTAATTGCTGATAACATGAAATTATCTTGTGTGTGTAGGCATATTTATGTTATTTGAAAACTTTTTTATAAACATATGAGTACTTTAATATGTGTAAAACCAAAGACCTAATATATAGATTAATAGAAATAGTGTTCGATAACGACAATATAAAAGAATCTTACAGCACAAAATGAATTAGTATTAACTTTGCATATAGGTAAGTCTAGCTTAATGGAGATAAGACTGTTATAGTTTTCATGTGATATTGGATAATGAAATTAGGCGAAGTACCGCAATACATACCAAATCATTACATAATTTTTACTATTTTCATTCATTTTAGCGTGTAGAAAGGATATGTAGTTCAATGCACCTTCCGCCGTTACACTATGCCAAAAATATCGTTCAGCAATGTTAAAAGAATAAAAGCTGATAGCACTTGTAATGGTGAATAAGGATTTTAAAAATGGCTGCAGCTAAGAAATGTTTTCATCTGGATAACTTTTTATTTACCCCGGATTTTTCTAATTTGTGAGCTAATCATCCGTTTCATGTACTACTCTGTTTGATAACATAAAGTGTATATATATCACTTATCAAGTAAGATACTAGAGTAGATATTATGTGTGAAACTGATCCAGCTTACCAATATGGACCGCCTGTACTACAATAGGCGCTAAAGAGCCATTTGAGTGAGAGATTAGTTCATGAAACACAGTTTCTCCTAGAAAATTTCCATGTTTAGTTTTACTTGTCATATATTTTTTATGAGTTTGGAGTGGGTATTGAAAGTGAAGGATACTGATACTTGGACTGACATTGGTAGCATATGCTTGAAACTTTTTCTCTTTACTTAATGATGTGGTGCAGACATGTAATATGTGAATGGTGTCATTCCGTGCATCATGTGTTGGAAATGTATATATTTACAAACATGTGAATGTCCGGATTCGAACTCGTGACCACGGGATTGCACACATTAGCAAATGAGAATTAAAGTTAATAATTAATGTTTATGTTTACGATTAATTATTGCACATTAAGTCCGGTTAACGATCGTTAAGTATTTAACGAAAAAATGACTAACGACCGTTAAAATGAAAAGAGAAGGACTAGAAATGGAAGACTTGGAAAAAAGTTATGGGTTCTCTTTGGGCTTGTCTACATGGCCGGCCAAAGGGTAATGGGTTTCAACCCAATACCTAACTTGTTCCCAAAGTTTCCCTACTAGTATATAAAGAGGGTTAGGTTCTAGGGTTTCAGACACTTGTGCATTGAATTAACCCTAGATCTCTCCTCTCCTCTCTCTAGTCATATTCGGCCGAACACCCCATTTGTAAGGGAGTTTGGTTTCGTTTTTCTTAAACGAGGACTTGTGTTAGATCTAACAATCGCTTGATTCGTTGGTTAATTCGTGTGTACAAGAACGCGGTTGTAAGACATTATTCTTACACCAATTAGTACTTCTTTGTTTTGCTCGCTCAAGGGATTTGAAATTCGCAAGAGGTACGTTACGCATACTTTCAGTTAATTAATTTATTTGTTATGATCTTTAAGTCTTCCGCTGTGTACTCTTGATGTCTTTATGTTTTATTGTATTTTATATATCATAAACTCAACATCATGTGTGTCCTTGCTTGTTGTATGTATCTAAACACTGGATTTATTGACTGAAAACTTGCACCAATGTCCTACAACTAAAACAAATTTACAGTTAGTTATGCTTACCTATCCCCTTATAAGGATGAAATGGACAAAGTCAAGTAGTCAACTTTACTTCTTGCTTGGTCTATGTGTGCAGAGCGACTGTCTATCTGTTGTATCTTATTTGTATCCGAAGTAAGGATTGTAATCTTTTTGCATCATGGCAAATGGCAATGTGTACCAACAAGTAAATACTATTTAATTGTTTATGCAGCCCGAATCACTTTGTCATAACTTTTGCTGTGAACCAACTATAATAGGAACTGAACGCTCAGGTGCATGACAATCTGGTTTCCTATTCCTACTTATCAATCACATTATATGCTATTTCTTTTTATAGGCAGAAGTTACTAGGAGGATGAGTCATGTAAATGAGGTGGCTGGTAGAGCTTCTGGCTATAATAGGCATGAGGAACTGGCAAAGAAACTTCAGGTATGAAATATATAACCCAAAAAGTAATACATATGAAATGTTTTGTTGCTGCTATAATATATGCATATGCAAACTGTTATGCAATCAACGCACCATTGATTACTCCCCTCTTAGATATGGTTGATATATACCTTGCTGAATAAGTTGAATCTTATAGATATGGTAATGTGAAGCAGGTGCTGCTTGCATTAAACCATATGTGTTGTCGCCTGTCAGGTTGTTAGTTTAAAAATGCCGAGTGCTGAACTACATCAGGATGTGATCTAGTTATGTTTATTAATATGTATTTTTTGTGGTCCACATTACACATAGTCATTAATCTAAATAAATAGAATGCTGAATCAGCTGTAGCTGTTCACTTAAATAAAACTAAAAGTAATATAAAGTTATATGCAGACTAGATGAACTACATCTGCTTCAGAATTTGTGACCTCTTTTAACATGTTTAGTTTAATAGGCAAAACATTGATTTAGTTGTTACCGTGATGGTTTAGTTATAGGTCAAATAGGTCATGGGTCGAAACGGGTCACATGGAAACACAGGTCAAACGGGTCGTGGGTCAACTGGTTCGTGTTGGGTCAAGATTGCCAAGTTTATGTTGTATTCAAAATAGCTTAGCGAAACACTTTAAGAATGGGCTTATTAGGTTTTTTGTTTGAAGGTCACTGTAGTA
>OU343225.1:29786952-29800731 GCA_910596185.1 Chrysanthemum makinoi | reverse complement strand
AAACAATTCACGAGGTAATTGGCAGAATAAGGGAAATAGAGATAACTCGAATAGAGGAAACTCACCTTACAATAAGAATAAAGGTGAGTGGGACAAAAAGAACTTGAAATGTTACATTTGGAAACCCGGACATTTCAAGAGAAATTGAAAAGTCCACCAACAACTCAGGAACAATCAAACCTTATCTTAGAAGACGATGAACCATCATTACTAATGGCTACACACGAAACTGAAGAAATCTTGTTAAATGAAGAACAAGTACACCCTCGAAAATATGCTACAACAAGTGCTAGCATATGGTATTTAGATAATGGTGCAAGTAACCATATGACGGGCACCAAAGGCCATTTTAAGGATATTGACGAAAACATCACTGGACGCGTTCGTTTTGGAGATGGATCGTATTTAGAGATAAAGGGTAGAGGTTCAATACTATTAGGATGTAGAAACTTACAACAAAAGATGATTTTAGATGTTTACTACATTCCAAACCTCAAGAGTAACATACTTAGTCTAGGACAACTTACTGAAATAGGTTGCAAGATCATCATGGATGGAAATTTACTGACTTTGTATGATAAGAACAAGAAGTTGTTGATGAAAGTAGAACGATCCAAGAATCGACTTTACAGTATTAGATTACATATAGTAGCACCTATATGTCTTTTAGCAAACGTAGATGACCAAGCATGGTTATGGCATGCTAGATTAGGTCACCTGAACTTTGATGCGATAGACAAGATGACAAGAAAAGGTCTGTGATGCATGTTTATTAGGAAAACACATCAGAACACCTTTTCCAAACCAAGCTAAATTCAGATCAAAGAACCCGTTGGACTTAGTATATGGAGATCTTTGTGGTCCCATAAGTCCAGCCACACACTCTGGAAAGAAGCTCATCTTCTTATTAGTAGATGACTGCACACGTTTCATGTGGGCTTACTTTCTAACTTCGAAAGATCAAGCATTCAGCACATTCAAGGAATTTAGACAGCAGATTGAATCAAAGTTGAAGTTGAAAATTAAGATGCCAAGAACCGATAGATGAGGTGAATTTACATCACATGAATTCATCAAATACTGTAAGGAAAATGGAATAGAGAGACAATTGACAACACCATACTCACCGCAGCAAGAATGGTAGAGAGAGAGGAGAAATAGGACAGTATTATCAACGAATAGGAGTATGATGAAAGCGATGAAGTAACCCTTAACTTATTGGGCGGAAGTAGTCAGGAACGTCATTCACATACTCAACAGGGTACCTACGAAAGCCCTGGTAGATAAAACACCATATGAAGCCCTCTACAACAGAAAACCAAACCTAGAATACCTAAGAATATTCAGATGCACAGCTTATGCTAAGGTATCGATACCTCACTTGAAGAAGCTAGATGATAGAAGCATTCCAATGATTTACTTAGGAGTTGAAGAAGGATCAAAAGCATGTAGGCTATATGATCCAGTAGGAAAGAAGAAACATGTTAGTAGGGATGTGAAGTTTATGGAAACGAAACCGTGGGATTGGAACAACAATGAAGAGGATACTGACACAGAAGATACGTTTTGGACAAGCTTTGTAGTGGATGGAGTTGACTATGATAATCCTACACCAGTCAACATAGAAACACGATAACACGATCAAGAACAAGAACCTATACCGATCCACCTCACCAATCACACCACCATCATACACTTACAACCCTAACTCTGAAGATGAAGAAAGAGCTACTATAAGTTCATTCAAAGCTCAACACGATATGATCATAGACCTATACAAGGTTTAAAGGATATTACGGAAATCTACCAAATCAGCACGTGAAGTAGAAGCACCTAGCTTATTCTTCACAGAAGAAGAACCCCATAATTACAAGGAAGCATCAAAAGATGAGAAGTGGATTGAGGCCATGGAAATTGAATTAGATTCAATTAACAAAAATAACACATGGACCCTCACCATTATTGCCCAAAATCGAAGGCAATAGGACTTAAGTGGGTTTATAAAACCAAGAGAGATGCACAAGGAAGGATCATAAAGTATAAAGTAAGATTAGTAGCAAAAGGTTATGTACAAGAACAAGGAATAGACTTCGATGAAATGTTTGCTCCAGTTGCTAGGATAGAGACAGTTCGATTAATATTAGGACTAGAAGCATATCATGGATGGCAAGTACACCACTTAGATGTAAAATCAGCATTTTTACATGGAGAATTGAAGGAAGAAGTCTATGTTACACAACCTGAAGGTTTCATTCAACAAGGAAACCTAGGAAAAGTCTACAAGCTAACTAAAGCTTTGTATGGCTTAAGACAAGCACCTAGAGCTTGGAACGTGAAGCTTGACCAAACCTTGAAGTCTTTAGACTTTAAGAAATGTAATCTCGAACAAGCAGTCTACACAAAGAGAAGCAAGACTTCTACACTTATCGTTGGAGTTTATGTAGATGATTTAATAATCACGGGCACTCCAAAGAAGGAAGTAGACTTGTTCAAATGACAGATGGAAGATAAATTCGAAATGAGCGACTTAGGTTTGCTAGCATATTACCTTGGGACAGGAGGAGAGATTACGATCAAGCAAACAGGATACATTAACAAGATCTTAAAAGAGACAAGCATGACAGATAGTAATGACACGAAGACCCCATGGATCCCGCACTAAGTTGGTCAGGCCGGAAGATGGAAACCCAGTTGATGCAACTTATTACCGAGCCCAATTAGAAGTCTTAGATACTTACTACATACAAGACCGATCTTAGTTACTCACGGACTACTCGCAGATTTATGCAAGACCGAAGGATCATCACCAAGGCGGTGAAACAAGTAATCCGATACATCAAAGGAACGAAAGACGATGGAATAATATACAAGAAAGAAGGAGGTGCAAGATTACGGGATACACGGCAGTAGTTATGGAATCAATACAGATCAAGGAAAAGGAACTACTGGAATAGTATTTTACTTTGGAGAGTCACTCATTACTTGGTGTACTCAGCAACCGGCAGTAGCACTCTCATCATGAATCGAATTCATGGCATGTACTACAGCATGTCAAGCCTTATGGCTAAAATGATTACTCGGTGAATTAACTGGATTAGAAGAAAAGAAGATAACACTTAGAGTTGACAATATATCAGCTATACAACTCGTAAAGAACCCAGTTTTTCATGGAAGGAGCAAGCACATATACATTCGCTATCATTTCATTCGTGAATGCGTAGAGAATGGTCATATCAAAGTGGAACACGTAAGTGGAGAACTACAAAGAGCAGATATCTTAACGAAAGCATTACCAAGACTCAAGTTCGTAACTATGTGACAAATGCTCGGAGTTCAAGACTTAGGACGAAGCAACGATCAAGATTAAGGAGGAGAATGAAGATATTATAATCTCGACATTGCTTCTAACTCGAAGGACCAAACTTGCTCAAAAGAAACTCTACAACCGAATAGCGGTTGAGAGCAGTTAGTGGCAGTTATTTAACCGCCAAGTAGTTATAGAAAAACAGTTATGGAAAATGGTTGTTACCGCCAAAAAACGGTTACATCTTGAACCGATGTGTCGTTTGGGAAATGCTCATTCGTTTAGTATAAATACGATGTAATGAATCATTTACAAAAGTTAGACGATTAGTTATTCAAAGTTCATATTGTTATTGTTTGCATATTTCATATCGACTCACAAATCACACGTTAGGGACCAACAAGAGGGGGAGTCACAACTCACAATATGCATATATTATAGCAGCAGTAGAACATTTCATATGTATTACTTTTTGGGTTATATATTTCATACCTGAAGTTTCTTTGCCAGTTCCTCATGCCTATTATAGCCAGAAGCTCTACCAGCCACCTCATTTACATGACTCGTCCTCCTAGTAACTTCTGCCTATAAAAAGAAATAGCATATAATGTGATTGATAAGTAGGAATAGAAAACCAGATTGTCATGCACCTGAGCGTTCTGTTCCTATTATAGTTGGTTCGCAGCAAAAGTTATGACAAAGTAATTCGGGCTGCATAAACAATTAAATAGTATTTACCTGTTGGTACACATTGCCATTTGCCATGATGCAAAAAGATTACAATCCTTACTTTGGATACAAATAAGATACAACAGATAGACAGTCGCTCTGCACACATAGACCAAGCAAGAAGGAGAGTTGACTACTTGACTTTGTCCATTTCATCCTTATAAGGGGATAGGTAAGCATAACTAACTGTAAATTTGTTTTAATTGTAGGACATTGATGCAAGTTTTCAGTCAATAAATATAGTTTTAAGATACATATAACAAGCAAGGACACACATGATGCACGGAAATGAACTATTCACATATTACATGTCTACGCCATATCATTAAGTAAAGAGAAAAAGTTTCAAGCATATGCTACCAATGTCAATCCAAGTATCACTGTATCAGTATCCTTCACTTTCAATACCCACTCCAAACTCATAAAAAATATATGACGAATAAAACTAAACATGGAAAATTTCTAGGAGAAACTGTGTTTCATGAACTAATCTCTCACTCAAATGGCTCTTTAGCGCCTATTGTAGTACGGGCGGTCCATATTGGTAAGCTGGATTGGTTCACACATAATGTTATCTAACAGAGTAGTACATAAAGTTCTGATGCTTGTTTTGTTTATATAATAAAGCATATAAGCCCCTTTCATTCTGTCTATTATTATTTTTTTCATTTTTCAGTTTGGGTTGATGCAAGAATAAACTGATGATTAGCTCACAAATTAGTAAAAATTATGTAATGATTTCGTATGTATTGTGGTACCTCGCCTAATTTCATTATCCATTAACACATGAAAACTATAACATTCTTATCTCCATTAAGCTAGACTTACCTATATGCAAACTTAATACTAATTCACTTTGTGCTGTAAGATTCTTTTATATTTTCATTATCGAACAATATTTCTATTAATCTATATATTAGGTCTTTGGCTTTACACATATTAAAGTACTCATATGTTTATAGAAAAGTTTTCAAATAAAATAAATGTGCCTACACACACAAGATAATTTCATGTTATCAGAAGCTACACAACCCAACCATTTTGCTAACTTTAAGCATCTATTAGCCCACATTGTGTTATGCGACCGCCACGGTAAAGTTTATGTGACTGCAAATCACATGAAAACTAATGTAACACTGTTGCTAAATTTGCAGTTGCATTGGTAGATATGTATAGACATGTTAACGGTTACTCAAAGAACAGCACACAAAATGCCCTTATGCTCCGGAATACATAAGGGCAATTTAAAAAACAATATCTTTAGATTCAAACAGTAAGTGATAAACTAGCCAGTAGATGCGAAAACGTAACAGAAAAACTTCCCATTTCTACAGTTGACATGCAAAACTAATCCTAAAACAGAGAAGAGCAAACTGTAGATTCGAAATACGACATGAAAGTTGAATCACAATCATCATTTCACCGCTATTATCCAATGACTAAAAATGTTTTCGGAGTTGATTATCATACTAACGACTAAAACTTATTATTTGTATACGAAACATGGTATACGAATCTGTTGCAATTAATTTTGATCGTGTCCTCTTTTCGTGAATATTTAACATAAAACACAACATGAACAAGAACACCCAATCCATCATAAACATGATAACAAAAACTAGCTGATTAGTCTTTTGATTGAAAATCCTATAAGGGTATGAATTAATCATAACAACCCACCTTCCAATTAAACAAAACAGCTTATGTTATTAGTCAAGAAGGTACTGCTAGCTGCTTATTTTATTAGTCAAAAAACAAAACAGCTTATGTTATTGGCGGGCTAATGAGTCTTTGGTAAGTTTCTTCCATTGTTATGTTGTTTAACGTTATCTAATAGACATCTTGGACCATTATTCCTTAAATATCTTAAAGTTAATAATGCAATATAAGTCGAGTCTTCCCACTCCCAAGTTTTCTTCAACAAAGAAAAGCAATACCTTGAGTTATTAATTTGAGCTATCTTGTAAAGTATTTCATGCTAAAATGATAGTTAATAAATTGAGTTATATTTGTTAATAAAATTGAATATATGAATGTACTCGATCTTAATTATAAATTGCAGCATTTGTTTGTATCGAACTTCTGTACCTAACACTCCCATAGGAGCTATTAAAAATTCATATATTATATAGAAAATAATTAGTTAGGTAAGAAAAGGAAGGTGTCAAGTTGCTTAAAACTAGGACAATTATTCCTTAAATTAAAATTATAAAAATGAATAGTATGGCTATCAAAACTTGATTAGCTAGTATGTTCTCAATGAATAGTCTTGGTCACCATAAAAATTATAAAAATTGTAAGTAATCTGTGGACGCCATTTGCATGTCACGGACGTTAATATGCAAAACTAAGTATAAAAAGCCAACGCATGTTCTTATAATTTTAAGTAAACTTTCAAAAATGAAGTCACCACAAGCAATAATTCACTTATCATCTTCCTCTCTTATTTCTTTTCTCTTTTACGGTCTCGCGATAACATGTCTTACTTCCGCCATTGTCTCTGCTTCATATGGCGGTAATGAGACTGATTATCACGCGTTGTTGTCATTTAAATCAAAGATCACCCATGATCCATACAAAGTTCTATCCTCGTGGAACCATTCCTTTCTACTGGTGACTGGAGTGGTATTTCATGTGGAAAGCGGCACAAACGAGCGTATTGCTTTTTTAATCGTGATTGAAAGGCTTAGAAGGCTCGTTGTCTCCTCATGTAGGAAACCTCAGCTTCCTCCATGAGCTTGATCTCTAACAACGACTTTCAAGGAATCATTCAACTTGGTCGCCTTTCCAGCCGCCGTCTTTATCTTGATGAAAACAAGTTCGATTGAGTCATTCCAAAAACTTGTCTGGGTTGTTCTAACCTCGAAGACCTTTGGCTCAATCAAAATAAGCTTGTTGGAAGCATACCCAAGGAGATGAGTTTACTCTCCAAACTTACTCGTCTTGTAATAGACGACAATAAGTTAACAGGTGGAATCCCACCTTTCTTGGGGAATATCACATCAATGGAAGTGTTCTATGCTGCTTCAAACCCGTTGGGTGGGAGCATTCCAGATACCTTGGGTCAATGGAAAAGCTTGACGGGATTTTACTCTGGTGGCTGCAACTTATATGGAAGCATCCCTCATTCCATTTTCAACCTCTCACTCCTAGTACATTTTTCCTTAGTTGAAAATCACCTCCTTGGTAGTCTTCCTTGAAATGGTAATCACTCCCAAATCTTGAGCTCCTTCAGTTATGGGTAACTAATTGATGGAGTTCTTCCACCTTCTCTTTCTAATTGTTCTAAATTATGGTATCTTGAAATGTATGCCAACAATTTTAGTGGCAAGTTGACTATCGACTTTTCAAAACTAACAGATATTAAAATAATTAGATTACTAATAACAACTTCCATGGACCAAGAGAACCTCGGACATGAGGTTTATTGATTCTTTGAAAACCGCACTGCATTAGTAGATTTGAGTCTTTTTGATTGCAACTTAATAGGAGTGCTTCCTATGTCAATAGGTAATCTCTCTCATCAACTTAGCTCTCTATATTTAGGAGACAATCAATTATTTGGAAGCCTCCCTTCAAGTATAGGTAGTCTAGTTGGTTTGACAACTTTATTTTTACAAAATAATAGATTCAAAGGAAATATCCCCACTAGCGTTGGTAAACTTCAAAACCTACAAGTTCTTGGTCTAAATAGCAATCAATTTTCGTGGCCTATCCTAATGCCATCGGGAACCTATCATTATTGAATGAACTTTATTTATATTCCAACAAATTAGAAGGCCATATTCCATCAAGCCTTGGGAATTGTAAACAACTAAATGGGTTAAACCTTAGAAACAATAGACTCGGTGGTAACATACCCGGACAAATCTTCAACTTCCATCACTAACTAATTTTTTGACTTTCATACAACAACCTATCTGGTTCCATTCCAATAGAGATTAAAAACCTCAAGATGTTGAGTGGTCTCGATTTATCTTATAATAATTATCGCCCATTACTAGTAGCCTTGGTGAGTGTATTAGCCTTATAGAGTTATACCTTAGTGGCAATAGATTTGAAGGCATAATACCATCTTCATTAAGTTCCTTGGGAGGATTGGGGATACTTGACGTTTCTCACAATAATTTATCGGCAAAATTCCACAATTTTTAGAAAAATGGAAATCCTTAGGATATTTGAACCTATCCTTAAATGATTTTGAGGGTGAAGTACCGATCGTAGGAGTGTTTGCCAACGGAAGTGCATTTTCAGTTTTGGGGAACGATAGGCTTTGTGGTGGTTTGGTTACACTTGAGTTACCCAAATGCAAGGAGACACGTAGAATGAAAAAAGGTTTCTCAATCATCAGGATTAAGTCATCGTGATTGCAGTCACGTTGCTCGTCAGTATTATGTTGTGTCTATCTTTTTGTAAGAAGAAACGAAAAGTCAAGCATCTCAATCATCGTGGAGTGAACGGTTCATGAAAGTTTCATACCATCAACTTCTCAAGGCTACCGATGGCTTCTCTGCAGCAAATTTGATTGGGGAGGGTGGGTTTAGGTCGGTTTACAAAGGAATCCTCGATTCTAATCATAATAAACCTGCTGCAGTCAAAGTTTTGCATCTTCAAAATAAAGGAGCTCACGAAGTTTTCTAGCGAATGTGTAGCATGGAAGAATATTCGACACCGTAATTTGTTGAAGATAATTACTTCATGTTCAAGTGTTGATTTCCAAGGAAATGATTTTAAAGCTCTGGTTTATGAGTTTATGCTGAATGGAAGTGTACACGATTGGCTTCATTCAGTGAAAATACATCAAATCAACCTTCTTCAAAGAATAAATATTCTTAGAGATGTTGCCACTGCACTTGATTATCTTCACAATCGCTGCCAAACAATGTTAATTTTTCAAAGATTGCGAATCATGCTACTTTGATGAACAATATAAATTGATAAGAGTATGCACAAGAGATGTGCAGGGACTCGGTATAAAAACAGAGGGTGGGAACCTTTGATAAACACAATGATATTAATATATTCCACACTAAAATACAATACATGTACTTACATATATATAGGGTCTGAATCGGTGTATTGAACCGACACAACCATTACATGAAATCCTACAGAAATAACTGCTAATAACTAACTTTGTAACCGCTATATGGTTACAAACTATCTGACTAACACTATTGGTCCTTCTACTTTCTAAGACTTATGATTCTTGATTAAATTTGATGCCAACATTCACTCCCCTAATCAAGACATCATAATCTTCACTCTGTTCTTGTTCATCGTTGATTTGCAGTCTCGTTCCCCCTTTGCATCTTCGCTTTTAAATTCGATTGCCTTGTTACTTGTCCGGTCTTTCATGTTTAGTTGCCTTTCGTTTGTTCCATGGATGATCTTCTTGATCATCGCCCTGTACATACTTGCAATTCTTCCTTGGCTTTTCTTCCCGTGCTTCCTCCATGTACGCTAGTCTCCGCATCCCCACATGGTTCATTTTCCACCATATTCCGTGGTTCTCCATGCCCCGCCTCGCGCTTCCTCATAGTACACTTTCACCATTCCTATGTACATCTTTTCACCGTGTCTTCTTTCATCTCATGCATAAGACATCTTTCCTTTGGAACTTCTCTTCTTGCAACATCATTCTTTCTTTTCTGCCCAAAAACTATAACGTATCCATGAATCATCTTCATGCTCTGTTTTCGGGTCTTCTACTTCTTCAAGGCGATATCTTCCTTGGACTGCAAATGATCTCGCAAACATTCTTCCACAGGTTGATTAAATTCGATGCCAACATTCACTCCCCTAATCAAGACATCATAATCTTCACTCTGTTCTTGTTCATCGTTGATTTAGCCTCGCTCCCTTTGCATCTTCTGTTTTAAATTCTGATTGCCTTGTTACTTGTCCGGTCTTTCATGTTTAGTTGCCTTTCATTTGTTCCATGGATGATCTTCTTGATCATCGTCCTTGTACATACTTTCAATTCTTCCTTGGCTTTTCTTCCTGTGCTTCCTCCATGTACACGCTAGTCTCCGCATCCCCACATGGTTCATTTCCGACCATATTCCGTGGTTCTCCATGCCCTGCCCTGCGTGCTTCCTCATAGTACACTTTCACCATTCCTATGTACATCTTTTCACCGTGTCTTCTTCTTGCCATCTGCATAAGACATCTTTCCTTTGGAACTTCTCTTCTTGCAACATCGTTTTTTCTTCCAAAACTATAACGTATCCATGAATCATCTTCATGCTCGCTTTTCGGTCTTCTACTTTAAAGGCGATATCTTCCTTGGATCGCAAATGATCTCGCAAAACATTCTTCCACGAGTTTCTTAATGTTATTCTTCTTCCAGGATCTTTAAACCATGGGCTCTGATGCCATGTTAATTTTTCATGTAGTTCGAATCATGCTACTTGTGGATGAACATAATATTGATAAACTATCCGAGTATGCACAATCGAATGTGTGTGTGGACTCGCTTTAAGAGAGAGGGTGGAATACTTTCAAACAAAACATAATACTAATATTATTCCACACTAAAATACAATACATGTACTTACATATATATAGGGTCCGATCGTGTATTGAACCGACACAACCATTACATGAAATCCTACAGAAATAACTGCCAATAACTAACTTTGTAACCGCTATATGGTTACAAACTATCTAACTAACACTATTGGTCCTTCTACTTTCTAAGACTTATGATTCTTGATTAAATTTGATGCCAACAAACAACGATTGTTCACGGTGACTTGAAGCCAAGTAACATTCTACTTGATGATGATATGGTGGCTCATGTTGGAGACTTTGGTTTAGCTCGACTACTTGGTACAGACTTAAACCAAAACAGCTCAACCGGGGTTAAAGGAACTATTGGTTATGCACCTCCTGGTAATTCCACTTTTATTCCATGATGCTTATATTTATTTACAGGTTAAAGTTTGTAAATTAGTTAATTGTTTTTCATTTGTAGAGTATGGTATCGGGAGCAAGATGACAAGTTGTGGGGACGTCTATAGTTTTGGAATATTATTACTAGAGGTGATGATCGGTAAAAAGCCGACAGCATCTACATGTTTATTGACGGTCTTAGCCTTCTTAAATTTGCTTACATGGCATTACCAGATCAAGTAATCGATGTTATTGATAATGATGTAATTGTGTTGCAAAGTTCTCGGCGAATGCAAAGAAAGTGGAAGAATGTTTGGTTGCAACTATCAAGATTGGAGTATCATGCTCTGTGGATTCCCCACCCCAACGACTAAAAATTGAAATTGTTGTCAATGAGTTGCAGCATATTCTCGATGTGCTTCAAAATATATAAGGTACTCTGTTCTCCCATTTTGTAAAATCTGATTTTACATGAGTTTGCTAAAATTCATCACTAAAATGGTTTTATTTTTCAACTTTCGTGTCTATCATCAAGCTTTTATGGTGAAGTTGTAGGAAATGGAACAAGGAGTCGCATGTCGAGATAAATAAATGTTAAGTTGTTAAAGATGTTCGAATTGTGGTTTAATTTTCTTGTTGCATAGTGTAATGCGAGACATAAGAGTATCGTTTACATTCCCAGTGACGTATCATATGTATCAATCATGTTTGTAAGTGTAGTCTCATTTCCATGAATCCAATTTGTGGTAATGAATTCTACTTTAGTTTTACTTGGTGTTCGATTCCTTAATGAACAATTCCTAATGTTATTCGTTTTCTTTGACTTTCAATTTCATAAATTTGACTTTTTCTTGAATATCTGAATGAGAATGCTCGAGGCTTCCCCTTCCTCGTTTCGAAAATTGTATGGTTCAATTTTATAGAAAGTTAACCTCATGTTTGGTATATTTGTATTATTATTGCAAGTGTACTGTATTAAAATGTGTCAATAATGACCAAAGTGGATTTCTCATACAAATCACCGAATATTTTGATGTAAAGATGGTCCCACATACATGCACACATTAGAGACTTGAAACTTGAGAGTTGAGAGTGTTGCCAAAGTTACTACTTAATGAAAGTTTAATTTACAAAAAGGTGTAGTTATGGATTGTCCTAAAAATATAGATAAAACTGAACTAGGTCAATTAAGTTACAAAAACGCAGTCTTGTATCTACTTACTAATGTAATGTGGAAACATGTAACTTACAGTAATATGAACTGGGTTAAACATGAAATCAGACACCCACTCTTGTGAAACAAACCAAAGAAAAAGAAAACTAAAATGGGTCAAATGGGTAGACTCAAAAATATCTTTAAGCGAACCATCTCAATTAACTGAACCATCTCGATTAACTGAACCATCTCGATTATCTTTAACTTAACATGTCATTATTTTGTTCCATTCCATCAGAGATTGAAGACCTCAAGATGTTGAACCATCTCGATTTATCTTATAATAATTTATCAGATACCATTACTAGTAGCCTTGTTCTGTGCATTAGCCTTACAATGTTAAACCTACAAGGCAACCACATAGCTTCTCAGATAATTTCACCATGAATGAAATTGTTGTTCTTCTTTTCCGAAATGAACATAGTATTGATTCAAATAAGGAAGATCCATTGACATTACAAATGAGTTGATATTTTGATACATTGAGCTTGCCTACTCTATGACTACTCTTGCAAACAACACAACTAAAAAGACACACGCCAACCTTATTAATCGCTAGAGCGTAAATGAAACTAAAACATACACCATAGACGCCATCGATAAGCTCGAGAAAATGTATGGGGTTTGATGAAGTTGATGTTGTCTCCAATCTGCCTTTGGAATTGAGAATCAGGTCATATGACGAATACATAATAAATCCTGACTTTATCCATCCAAGTACAAGCTCCAAATAACACTAATAACTAGCAATACACCACATTGACCACCTGCACAAACTAAAACAAACACACTTTATTATTCTTTCGAGCTTCAAACATATGAATGGCAGTAAATGTTAAGCCTTGGCAATGGTGATATCACGGAGCCCATTCCAAGAATTTGTTGCTCTTTCATAGGGAAGAAAATATTTACGTTGGAAAGAAACTAACTACAAATACAGAGGTCGCAATTTCAAGCATTTTACTTATAAATGGATCAATTTACGTTATGTTATATTTAATGGGTTCAACGGGCTGAAAACATTCATTAATCATTATTTTTAAACAAGTTTAAGAAAAGGATGGACTACGCTTTGCGGTGTCAACTTGTTTGCCAACCTCACTAGTCAGCCTGCTATGGAACACCTCTAGTTTAGATCATGTGTTACCAAGGCTCCCAAGCCGCATTTGGGTCCACATCTAGGTGTGACCGATAAAGCATTAGCCAATGCTTTTCGCAATGAAAAGAAATGGGAATACCAACGGGTTAGGACCGACGCGGTCATATATATGGTTCACAATGTTAACGAAGTCTATGTCAAAAGCGACCATTTACAATAGCAAAATTAGGGATCTTGCAAACAAAAAGTCAAACATATCAATAATGTTTTAAACAAAATTACCTTTGTGAGTCAAGAAATAACTTACGGAATGGGCTCAAGCATATCTCCAATGCCAAGGCTTATCATTTACTAAAAGTTAAACTAAATAAGATCATAAGACCAAAATAAGCTTAAAACACCGACCCCTAAGTTGAACGCTTCACCTAAGTAACCTCCAATTACACTAAAAGTTAAACTAAATCATGTCAACCTCTAAAACCTCTATCTAATTTACCATTTTCATATAATCAAATCACAAAAAGAGTAAAGTTT
>OU343225.1:29682329-29786852 GCA_910596185.1 Chrysanthemum makinoi | reverse complement strand
GAAACAAGTAATCTTGTAAAAAAGAAAAAACCTACCTAGACGAAACAAAATATAACAAGACAATACAAACGACTAGGCGGCTTTGAATCAACTCTAGGTTTTAACATTGTGACGAGGCAAGTTCCATAAATCTATAAGCCTATCCACCCGCCATGTGTTGTTGAAATGAAAAGTAATAAGCTTAAGACGAACAGTAGAAAGGATGATCTCAACAACCTGTTCTTTAGATCTCTTTACCTTCTAAAGACCTTTCAATGTTGTGGGAATGCATAGTTCATATCTTGATAAGACAGACAACCATACCTCCCTTGCAAATAAACACTCAAAAAATTCAAATAATCAAAGATGGCGATGTATCCTTTTTGACAAACTGGTAAATGTTTATTTGAAGAAACTGTGGTCCTAAAAGATGAAATATGTTATTCTAGTTGCTCGTTCGTTTGTCAACCATTGCTTTTCTACCTATTTGCATATGTCTATTGACATATCTAACGAGATAGGTACTTGGTATGTTTTCTTTTTTATCACCGATCAATCATCAAGCTTTATGTTCTACCCTCTGAAATGGACAACAATGCATTTATAGCTACCAAATTCATATTTCTATCGTAAAATTGGAAAGGCATAAAACTGTTAGTTAATGATGATTGCATTACACTATTGAGACATATAATAGAAAGAGCAGTAAATGAATCATGGGCCCAAAACATCCATGGGCCAAAGCTAAACTTAAACTAAACATAATCCATATTAATAAAGCACATAAACACCATCTATGCCAAAAAAATAAAAAAATGGTTGCCCGAGGTGAACTTGACAACTGAGGTGAGATGATGTGGTGGTAGTTTCGCCAGCGATCGTGATGTGTTTTTGATGGTGAGGTGGTAGTTGTCGGTGGGTTGGCTGGAACTTTAACGAAGGATAAAGAGGTATGTGTGTTTATTTATGTTTTTAGATGTTGAAATAGAAAATGATATGTAAGAGGTAGGGCTATAAACGTATCATACGAACACAGCCAGAGCCTTGTTCATGTCTGTTTGTTTAATTTTAACTGAACAAATAAACAGACATGAATGCTTAAACGGACAAATTTTCTTATTCATGTTCGTTTACTAAGAAAATGAGTTGTTCATCTTCGTGTATGTTATGAGTTGTTCATGTTTGTTTATGTTCGACATTAAGACACTAAACAAATATTAACGATCGAACATAAATGAACACAAACAAACAAACATAAACTTTTTAAAATTATGCATACTATATTATTTTATAAGTGTTGTTTTTTCAAACAAACCAATTTTAATATTATACAATTAAAAAATATGATATACGAACATAAATAAATAAATTAACATAAACGAACGTTAGCGAACGCATAATCGGATATTCACGAACATAAATGAATGGACACGACTTTTGTTCATGTTCGTTCATTTGACTAAACGAACGTAAAATATTGTTCATGTTCGTTCATTTAATAAATAAACGAACTTTTTACCGAACGGTTCATGAAATGTTTACTAAACTTTCAGTTCGTTTACATCCTTAGTAAGAAGGCAATTTAAAAAAAATGTTAATGAGATGAAGAAAATAGACGTGGATGAAGAAAACATATGGGGTTTCAAGATTTATTTTTGGTGCGTGTTTGGATTGTAAAAATAGATGGGGATAAAGAAAACATGAAAATTAGAGTTTACATTAACATGAGATTGAAGTTATTTTTGAAGAGTTTTAGTACGATAAAAGTTGAGTTTTTTATTTTTAAGAAAGAAGTCTTAGATTTTGTTGACTTTGATTAAAATCGGTGACTAATAGTGAGTTATGGTAAGATAGGGATTGTTTTTTGTGATATGAAATGAAGAAGATGAAGAAGGGTTAGTTGAAGAGTATAAGGGTGCGTTTAGTTTGCTCGAGGGAATCACTATGGATATAGGTTTGATTATAAGATGTAATAGATATGAAAATAATTTGGTTTGCAAATATTAGGTATACAAGTAATGAAAAGAAGATGAAGAGAAATTAATTTTGTGGTGGAGACGTAAAGATGTTAGGGCCCACTGTAATAAATACTAAAATCCACCTCTGTAACACCCCTAAATTTCGTGATACGCAGTGGAATTTCAAGCTGGGTGTTACTTCATGGCACAACAGTTATAACAATAGAACCCCTAAGTCGTTTTAAAAGATTTATCATTCGATTTATATAAATATCAGAGTTTACAAAATGAGGTCCCAGTGGTTTTATAGTTTATTAAATAAGTTTTCGAATGATAATATAGCGTTCTTGAGTATCCGTTTCGTCCTCATAAATTACGAACCTGAGATAAACATGCTAAAAAGTGTCAACACAAAGGTTGGTGAGTTCATAGAGTTTATAGATAAAACAATTGACTTCAGTAGTTTCGAGTTCGAGTGATAATCCTAGTTCGTTTGTTTAGTAATCATTTGAACACAACTTTCAAGGTTGGGTTATGTTGTTGTACTGCAGCATTAGTATCATTGCAGTACCGTATTATTGCTCTTAGCCTCATGATACGCCAAACCTAACATCGACATCATAGTAATGAACTAATAATGTAAGTTCTTGACATCATAGAGATGATGATGTAAGTAACAAGGCCTCAGTAGAGTTTTGCCAACTTCCTGGGGTTCTCAAATAAAGTGCACTTGGCTACTTATCTAGCAACACAAGTGGGGCGACAACTGCCAATAGTTCTATTCACTATATTCGCGTTCACTCGCAAGTGATTAATAGCTCATGATAGAGGGACTTTTAGTGGAAATAGTGTATAACTTAGGAAATAAAAATCAAGATCGCATACAAATAGTACTTGTGTTCAGGTTTGTAGCAAAATGTATAAAGTGTGATTATGAACTCATAGTAGTATGTAAAAGCTTTAGAGTAAGTTTGAAGGTAAAAACGAGTAGTTAAGCATGTATCTCCCCTAAAACAGTTTAAAAGCAAGTAAAGGTAGGGGCCATGAACTCACAGTAATATGTAAAAGCTTTTAGAGTACTTATAAAAGTGAAAGCAATTAGTTGAGCATGTATCTCCCCCAAAGCATTAATAAACAAGTATAAAATGGGGCTACGAACTCACCTTGATGTTACAGTATTCTAGATGGAAAATAAATTAAGTAATGTGAATAAACTACTCCGAATCATGACCTAAGTTAGTATGTCATGTTTCTAGTATTCGAATTCAATTTTATGCGATGATAATGCTTTATCGATGGTTGGGTAAACATGAAGTCTCTTCAAAAATTAGTATTACTTATCATACTTATTTTTTTATGGCTCGGATGATTGTTAATAAGTTTTATCGAAACCCAAGTTGTTAAATATGATATTTTTCCAAAATGTTATAATTTACAATTTTGAATATTTACGGTTTTTACCGCACACTGACACTTTAAACCCTCAACTATGGGTTATTGACAAAATCAGCCCTTGTATAATTAACTTCGAAGAATTTACATTTTTAGCCCAAGAAAACTTTATCTTTCAAAATTTTATACTTGTAGTTTTATAAGAAAAGTTCACTTGTTTTAGGCATAAATTGACAAAAGTGATGGTAAATATAAGCGAGGCCTTAAGAGGTTTTTATTACGTTCTTGATCCCTTCAAGAGTTTTTCAGGTGGTCTTTCTAATGGTTCAAACTATAAGTCTTAAGCTCTTACGGTTTGGTCGCAATGATTTCCCAAAGTAGGGGGTTAGGTGCCTTATGTGAAAAGTGTTGGTTTTGGCGATAACAGGCCCAAATGAGGGCAGGGACAGGAGGTTTTTAACAGCTTTTCAGTAAATTCGTTAGACCGTATCTTTTGACTCGTGTACTCGTTTGAGATGATTCAAATTGCTGTGTTTTCCTTATAAAATCCTTTTTAACAGTATGAACTTGATATTAAGAGTGATAACGAAATTGAATGAGTTTAATATACTTACAAACTGTTGGTACTTGATTAAAAGGACACACGCCAAATGGGACTTTAAAACTTTCCGAGTCTTCCTAGCTTTGAACTTAAGCTTCTATTCCTATCTCCAAGGCTTGTGTAGCAGAATGTGGGAATGTGAGAGTGTATTGTAGGCTAACAAGTGAGGGATGGAGTGAAATGAAGGAGTGGGGGGAGTATTTATAGGCAAAGGGGTTAGGGACTTGGTGAGGTGTCTACTTGAGAGATGTAAGAGTCCTTGTGGTTTGTAAGAAAAGTTACTATGTGTTTCATTTTCAAGCCATGTGATTCGAATGTTTATGAGGAAAACACCATGTGTTCGATTTTATAGCCATAAGGTTTAAGTTTGGTTCAAGTGTTTTGAAATGAGGCTAGGTGTCGCAATTTTTGGCCAAAGGAAGAAGAAGAGGAGTTGATGTGGCTTAATTATGTTCTTATATATCATAATTATAGTTTAGTTAAATTAGAAATAAGTTAAGGTTAGTTTAGCTTAAGTAAATGACATATTTAATATACATGCATAAGATAGATGTACCACAAGCATTGGATAGTTGTACCTTAGACTTTTAAATTATAAGAAAATCAAATTTAAAGGCTTGTACATTATAGGGTTGTACTTTGTGCTTTAAAATAGGTACATTGAGGTTTATAATATGATTTATATAAGTATTAAGCTTGTATGCATTAAAGACTTGTACATGTGCTTGAAAGACTTGTACATTAATATTTTGAAAATATATCATTCACATAAAATCATAGAGTTGTATATTAGGGCTTGTAACGGAAATTAAAGTATAACTAGGTTCCGTGCTTTAATGACTTGTACTCTAGGTATAAAATGTTGTACTTTAGTGTTGATGGGTTAGTTATGTGAAATCATAGTTATAATAAATTATGGTTTCATGAAAACTCCAATAGATAGAAAACGTTTAGTTCGAATGTTTAATAATCGTATATTTACGAAATAACGTAAAGTGGTAAATAAAAATTGAAAACTTTCTTACTTGACATATAAGGAATGAACTTAAGACATTCTAGTGTTGGTCTGTACATTTATTAAGAATGTGAGTTATGTCATATTAGTTAGTTGTTGTGATTAGATAAACTGATAACGTTAAAAAAAATTAGATGTGAAAAATGGATAAGTATTCTTTCGTTAGAATATTATATTTGTCTAATACGAGGTGAAATTTACCGGTGGTTACAACCTCACCATACTCTTATGGTTCTATGAGAATCCATTGATAGTTTGATTTTTATATTTCTAACCAAACAATTCCAATAACAATGAAAGTCATTATTGGATTGCATATAAAACGCACCATAAGATAGTGTATTTGTTATGATAAAGATTTAGATTTATTTAGTAATAATAATAACTAGCAAGGTACCCGCTTGTTGCAGTGGCGATTACTTTATGATTAAAGTTTAGACTCCAATAAAATAACAATCATTAACTGATTAACCGGAGAAAAACATGATCCGAGTCCTAGCCAGTTCACACATTTTTATCGATTCCGACTGGTCATCTCGTTTCTTTTTGAACAACTTTTATTGGCTAGCCGGACCAATGGTTACTTCAGATTTCGGTTGAACCCGTTGGTCCGGTCCGGTTTTGAAAATCATATGTACCATCAACTTAGTAACATGTAAATTGTATAAAGCTTTATGTGTTTTATTTGTTTCTATAATGTGTATTATAACATGTATTTTTTATTATAGGGGTGCTTTAAAAATAATATTTATTAGTGTTAAATGTTCAAAAATAATATTAATTAGGCTTAAATGTATTGTTGTATTATAAATAATATACTGAATTTTTAAGGAATACTATTTATAAAAGGTATTTCTCTATAATAATAATAATAATAATAATCTTATGGGTTGTCTATAAGCATTCTATAAATACATAATTAACGTTTAATGAACACTAAAAATTACATAGTTAACATCACTTACTTTATTTATAATGATTAAAAGTATATAATTATACAATATATGAGTTCATTAATTGTCATTTTTTTAAATTTGAAATGCTTAAACTTATGTTTAACAAAACCAATAATAATAATAATAATAATAATAATAATAATAATAATAATAATAATAATAATAATAATAATAATAATAATAATAATAATAATAATAATAATAATAATAATAATAATAAACTGCTTCGACATTCTGATATTGTTACTTTTGGGCCTACTTTTGATGATGCTTTAAGTGCTTTTAATGAGAAATTGGATTTTGATCTTTTGAGTAATCCGAGTGAAGTCGCTGCCCCCAAACTCATGAAGAGGCGGACATATCTCACACATGTTACTCAAGCGGTGAGTCTCGTTTTCTCTATCCACTAGACAAGCTGGCTTTATGGAAATCTCGATGGGGAGCATACTTGGAAGCTTAGGGTGGTTCCGATCTGCAGGTTAGGACAGGACTATGAGCAGCAGGACTTACCACTGTGTGTTATGCTATCGATTGGGGGTTCCTTTATTCTCTAGTCAGAAGCCATGCTCTGCTTGTTCTAGGGTTTTTGTGGGCGATATTTATGGAACATAATGCGTATCATGTGTGGTATTGTGGGTATTAAACACCGACATAACATTGTGCGTGATACCCTTGTCGCATATCTGTTTTGGTCGGATTTGGTAGTAGGAAGTTGATATTGGGCTTGGTGGAGGGTTTGGACAAAACCTTGCGTCCTGCCGATATATTGCTATACTCTTGGAACGGAGGGGTTGATGTTTGTGTGGATCTCACAGGGTCATCGGCCGCTAAAGCAAAGGATGGTGGATTTTACGCATGGTGTGTGATTGATTGACGCAATAGCACGCGTAGCGCGTCAAGTACGCAGCTAAGTGTGAAGATATTGGATATGGTTTTCTCCCCTTTTCATTCTCTTCCTTTGGAGAGCTTGAGAAGGATCCTGTGGCCTTACTAAAGCGAATCCGAAAATACTCGCTCACTCAAGAAATTGGCGCGCGTTGTGCTAACTATATTTTTAGTAGGGTTTGTTTTGCTATTCTAGAAGTAGGGCAGATTAGTTTCGGCTCCCACTAATTTCTTGTAATTTCATTTGATTTTCTAATGAAGTGATGTTTTTATAAAAAAAAATAAAAAAAAAATAAAAAATAATAATAATAATAATAATAATAATAATAATAATAATAATAATAATAATAATAATAATAATAATAATAATAATAATAATAATAATAATTATACAATATATGAGTTCATTAATTGGGCTTCATGGAGATATGGACAGACCCTTGCGACCGGCTGATATATTGCTTTATTCTTAGGATGGGTAGCGATGTTTGCGTTGATCTTGAGTTACTCCTTTGACGCAATCGGGGTTGCTTGATTTTGTACCACGACGTAAACGCGTCAAGTATGAGGCTAAATGCGCAGATATCGGATACGGATTCCTCCCCTTCTCCTTTTCTTCTTTTGGAGAACTTGAGAAAGAGGCGGTAACCTTACTAAAGCGTAGGCGTTTCTCCTTGACTCAAGACATTGGGGCTCGTCTTTGAACCATATTTTTAATCGTATTAGTTTCGCTATTGCTAGAGGAGTGGGGGGCCAGTTGATTTCTCGGCTTCCCACTAATTTCTTGTAAATCATTTGTGTTTTTAATAAAGTGATGTTAATAATAAAATAATAATAATAATAATAATAATAATAATAATAATAATAATAATAATAATAATAATAATAATAATAATAGGTTTGTGAAGTGACAAAAATACCCTTTTAGTTAGAACAATGAGCTTAAAAGCAGATAGTTGATGCCACGCTGGCAATCCCATCCAAACAAAAACACTTCTCTGATTAAGAGTTTTTTTGTTTGTTTCACTCTCATTTCATTTTGTTTTAACTATCTGATAATGAAGAAACGTTCTCTTGTGTTTTTGCATTAGACTTGTAATCACCGATTAGCTACTTTGTGTTTGGGTAACTGATTTTGATCGATAGATTTGGTTCTGTGATTCGGTTAATCGTGAGCTGAAGTTGCTGATTTTTTGATTTTGCTCTCAGGTATGGAGATTTGTGATTTTATAGTGCGATAGAGGTGAATTAGGTGTGTTACGTGCGGCTATGGTTTGAAGTTTGGGTTTAGGTTGTGCACGAAAGGTTTTTGATGAAATGCCCATTAGAGAATGATACTTGTGTAATATTTATCGTTAGATTTTGACATGCAAAAATTGTTTGGCGTGTCGTTTAGAATGAAATAATAAGTTTTAGTCGTTAGTATGATAATCAACTCCGAAAACATTTTTAGTCATTGGATAAAAATGTTTTAGGTTTAGTTTTGCCGGTCAATTGCAGAAAAGGGAAGTTTTGCTGTTACGGTTTCGCATCTACCGGCTAGTTTATCACTTACTGTTTGAATCAACAGATATTGTTTTTTAAATTGCCCTTATGTATTCGGAGCAAAGGGCATTTTGTGTGCTGTTCTTTGAGTAACCGTTAACATGTCTGTACATATCTACTAATGCAACTGCAAATTTAGCAACAGTGGTACATTAGTTTTCATGTGATTTGCAGTCACAAAAACTTTACCAAGGCAGGCGCATAACACAATGTGGGCTAATAGATGCTTAAAGTTAGCAAAATGGTTGGGTGGGTAACTTCTAATAACATGAAATTATCTTGTGTGTGTAGGCACATTTATGTTATTTGAAAACTTTTCTATAAACATATGAGTACTTTAATATGTGTAAAACCAAAGACCTAATGTATAGATTAATAGAAATATTGTTCGATAATGACAATATAAAAGAATCTTACAGCTCAAAATGAATTAGTATTAAGTTTGCATATAGGTAAATCTAGATTAATGGAGATAAGAATGTTCTGATATTGGATAATGAAATTAGGCGAAGTCCACAATACATACCAAACATTACATACACTATTTACATTCATTTTAGCATGTAGAGAGGATTTACATTCATTACATACTTTTTACTATTTACATTCGTTCAGCAATGTTAAAAGTTGATAGCACTTGTAATACTGAATAAGGATTTTAAAAATGGCTGCAGCTAAGAAATGTTTTTCATCTCGATAACTGTTTATTTACCTCGGATTTTTATAATCTGTGAGCTAATCATCCGTTTGTTCTTGCATCAACCCAGACTGATGTACTACTCTGTTTAATGACATAAAGTGTATATATATCAGTTATCAAGTAAGATACTAGAGTAGATATTATGTGTGAAACTGATCCAGCTTACCAATATGGACTGCCTGTACTACAATAGGCGCTAAAGAGCCATTTGAGTGAGAAATTAGTTCATGAAACACAGTTTGGAGTGGGTATTGAAAGTGCAGGATACTGATACTTGGACTGACATTAGTAGTTTTTTCGAGCTAACTAAATCTGGTCAACTTTAATGTTTTTTTTCCAGCTCTTTTAAATTTGTAAAACGAATTAGAGAGAGAGGGGGGGTTCATCTACATGTAAATGGGCCAAACAGGGGAAAAGGAATGAGTTAGTTTTTAAGGGAACAATTTGAATGTGTCGAAAGTCACAGTTTGTGTGATTTAGACTTATTGAGATGCAGGAAGGCTTTGAATTATACTGCTGCCTTCTTGTGAATGATAGTTAACTGTTTTATCGAGTATATTCAAGTCTTCTATATATCAAGTTAGTTTACATTACTTATGAAATATGAATGTGTAACCTTTATCGTATGAAAAATTAACTCTTTACACATGCTACTGTAATGTAATATGATGACTCATACTTAATATTCCACAGAAATCGAAGAACTAAAGATCACCATATTATGTCGAGCTCTTTAGATTTTACATAAAACAACAGAAGGATCTTAAGTTCAAGATGCATCATGAAGGACCGTTGGAGTCGGAGGAGACTGGTGTTGGTGGATTGCAGTTGCCGGGAAAGATGGTCGTCTTGGACCGTCCGTCTAAGAGGAAATCGTTATTAGGTGAGGACTTATGTTTATTACATTGGGATGATGTATTTGCCTTTTTTTGTGCTATTATGTGTTATAGTATTATGATCGTACGGGATTTAAGGGGTGTTTGGGTAAGCTTATTTAAAGTAGCTTAATAGGTTATTGGGTACTAAAAAGCTTAAATTAAGGTTGCAAATTTCGCTAGGCGGCAGCGAGTAATTGGCCTAGGCGGGGAGTACATGGTGTTATTGGAATTTTTATGTACATGTTTTGAAATTATATGTACGATTCAAATAGATTCGGTTCTGTGAGTTGAAGTTGCTGATTTTGCGACGCTCTCAGGTATACTTTTGATCTGAATTCATTGATTTTTGTGTTTGTTTCAATTAGGTGTTAGTTATGGAGATTTGTGATATTATAGTGCGATAGAGGTGAATTAGGTTTGTTACGTGTGGCTATGGTTTGAAGCTCGGGTTTAGGTTGTGCACGAAAGGTGTTTGATGAAATGTCCATTAGAGAATGATACATGCGTAATATTTATCGTTAGATTTTGACCTGCAAAAATTGTTTGGTATGGTTTTAGAATGAAATAATAAGTTTTAGTCGTTAGTATGATAATCAACTCCGACAACATTTTTAGTCCTTGGATAAAAACAGTTTAGGTTTAGTTTTGCTTGTCAATCAAGTTTTCTTCATACGTTTTGCATCTCGGCTAGTCTATCACTTACTGTTTGAATCGAAAGTTATTGTTTTTTAAATTTCCCTTATGTATTCCGGAGCAAAAGGGCATTTTGTGTGCTGTTCTTTGAGTAACCGTTAACATGTCTATACATATCTACCAATGCAACTGCAAATTTAGCAACAATGTTAAATTAGCTTTCATGTGATTTGCAGTCACAAAAACTTTACCATGGCAGGCGCATAACACAATGTGGGCTAATAGATGCTTAATGTTAGCAAAATGGTTGGGTTGGGTAACTTCTGATAACTTGAAATTATCTTGTGTGTGTAGGCACATTTATGTTATTCGAAAACTTTTTTATAAACATGATGGAATTGGATATCTGTTGTTTTGTTTGTGCATGTCATTTGGAAACAGTCGTAAAGCAGTCACTCGGTTGTGCCGCTTTCCACATGAAATACCACTCCAGTCACAGAAATGAAAGGAATGGTTCCACGAGGTTAGAACATTGTATGGATCATGGGTGATCTTTCACTTAAATGACAACAACGCGTGATAATCAGTCTCATTACCGCCATATGAAGCAGAGACGGTGGTGGAAATAAGACATGTTATCGCGAGACCGAAAAAGAGAAAAGAAATAAGAGAGGAAGATGATAAGTGAATTATTGCTTGTGGTGACTTCATTTTGAAAGTTAACTTAAAATTATAAGAACAAACATTGGTTTTTTATACTTAGTTTTGCATGACATGCAACTTGTTCGTGAAATTAATGGCAGTTCCTTATCATCTTGACATTGACCTTAACCCAAGACATTTCATTCAAAATATACTAACCAATATTAGCAAATAAAATGTATAGATTATTAATTAGATTATAATAACAAAAACTTTAGTATAAACAATATATAACTAAGATTAGCATAAAATACTTTATTAAATTTTATTTTTGTGACAGACATCTAGTGAAAACTTCGAACTCAAGATGCTGATATTATTTTCACGTAAATTGTGAAGAGAATGTCATCCACAAAAGACTAAAGTTTGATTGATATCACAGAAGACTTTGAAGAAGACTTGAGATAGCATTAATTAGGCAGCCCATGTAGCACAACTAGCATCACCTGTACATGGTCTATTAACATTAATTATGCAACCCAAGTAGCACAACTAGCATCACCTGTACATGGTCTATCATCCACACATTCCTTCTCAGGTGACCAAGACAATTTGACTCATAATAACTGCTTTCCATGTATAATTTAGCACGCGGGACCTTTAAGAAGACTTAGGGATAAGGAAGACTAACCTTATATTTTGCATATATGGTAGACAAGTAGCTAACGTGTGTCTTTCGTAGCCACTTTTCGTTGCGTATTTCTTATGTTCGTTTACGTAATTGTAAGTGAAATATATCGTATAACATCAAAAAAATAACACTCAAAACACTAAACATTTTATGAAGAAGAATTAATATATTTAAATGAAGAGTAACAGTTGTTTAGTTTGCTTAAAAGGTTAAGGAGAAAAATTATTTAAAAAAAAAATAAAAATACTTATGGTGTGATGCAACGGCACGACCGTGTTCGCCAGAACATATGAAAAATACTTTACCTTAATCCTAACAAGTGAATAAGGTTATATGATGGAATTGGATATCTGTTGTTTTGTTTGTGCATGTCATTTGGACTAGGTTTTATGGGTATGTCCATATAAGTCTTGTATTTTTTTATTTATTAATACATTTTTCTGGGATGGTCCCTTTTTACCAACAAAAAAAAAATTACTTTACCTTTTCAAAGACCATATTTACACAAATTATAACTTATACTTATATATTTACCAAAAACATACAATCAAGTATACTTTTGGGCCGAAACAAAACTTTTGTTTGGAGTGAATCAAAATGATGGATTTGGTCAACTAGTCATGTTTATGTTTTAGGAAAACACAAGAAATAATAATAATAAAGTACCATATATAAACATAAAGTTAGTATTGTCAGCAACTGTTTAATACTAAATATAGAAATAGAAGCAAAATATAAGCCAACAATAATCTCGTTAACCAAAGCCTAGTCCTTCATTTTCCACAATAATCACAATGATGAACCAACAGTAATAAATCATTAAAAGTGATACATTTCAACCTGATCCTGTTTTGACGCATTTCCCAACCCGTCCGTGTTTTCAGCATTATGTTGTACAAACCTTTTCGGTGCACGATATCAGTTCTTTCTCATACGTCATATAATTTGCATGAACTCGAATTACCTTTTTATACAAACCATTAAGTTATTGCAGAAAGAAATTTAATCTTCCGTCTCTTTTGCACCACTTGGGCCAAATGAAGCAATATTTCAAACTATATATAGGACAGTCCAGATTCAACATATGAATTGTTCTCAGCTTCTGAAGTATGAAGCTAACATGAATATCAGGTTAATAAAGTTAACGGCATAATAACTTTATTACTGTATATAAACTCCTAAATTTTTTTATTCGCAAAACCAAATCATTACTTTTGCAATCATATTTAGCATGACAACATCTATTGGGGATTGTAATTAAACTGGAAAAAACATTCCGGCCAACGATCCATACTAAAAATGTTCTTGTTTTGACCCGTTACACAAGCGCTAAACCCGCCCATTTTCCCACCTTTACAAATATTTATTCAAAGAGCAGCCAGACCATCCAAGATGTTGCAATATAAAGTTGAGGTTGGGTGAAAATGGCACGACATCCGGTTCCTAATACTTATGTATTCCCGATCCCTTTAGATTTTGCAGCGATATGGAAGAAAACCGAGCAAATCGCTTTTCTGATGACTTCCCAATACGACCCACATGATGTGAGCCGGATCACATCCCGAGCCTTTCGTAGAGCTTTCACTTGTTCCAATATCCATAGTTGATACATGCAGTTAAGAATGTTAAGTTTAGGTGGCGGGTCCATGAACTCAAAATCAAGTAAATATTCGATTTCTGGGATGGGGTTGTCGACGCATTTCTTTTTTGTACGCGTTTTTGGTAAAAAGACAGTAACAGGTACCGGGCCTAATAGTAAACAAACTACAAGACCTAAATTTAGCTAAGTTAGTGTAATCTGACTACAACTATCAACAATATATACTATGCAGATACACTAAGATAACAATAAAATTAGTTTAAACACGAACGCCTAACAAAATAAGGATAAAATCAAAAGAAAAGTGTACTTGCAGTAATAAAACAAACAAACTTTGCCCCCATGAAAGATCCAGTGATGTAACCACAAACTTTGCTTCCAATCAAAAGAGGGGAATGCGCTAAGCTTTCTCATTCAAATAAACACACTTAATCATAACCATGTTTGAAAAAGAAAATTAAAACACACTTACAAACATATTTGAAAAAGTAACGTTTACATAACTACAACATGCTCGTTCAAAAATAAAACAAAGTTAGTGATTAACTATTAACAGACTCATGTAAAATCATATCATCAAAAGGAGATAACAGAGCACCTTATATATTTTGAAGCACATCCAGAATATGCTGCAACTCATTCACAACAATTTCTATTTTCATCCGTTGTGGTGGGGAATCCAGAGAGCACGATACTCCAATCTTGATAGTTGCAACCAAACATTCTTCCACTTTCTTTGCATTCGATTCCGTACTTTGCAACACGATTGCATCACCATCAATTGTTGAGTTTAAGATACATGAATACAAATAGAATCATATAGACACCACAGAGTACACAGCGGAAGACTTAGAATCATAACAATAATTAATTAACTGAAAGATGTGTAACGTACCTCTTGCAATTGGTAGATCTCTTTAATTCAAGAACCCTAATTAAGGTTTATGTGGTTTAACGAATTGACCCTTACCGTTTTTCAATTCAAACCAATTGATGTAACAACAGTGTTACACCACGTTTTTGTACACACGTACTATTAGCGATTCGATGCGAATGCTAGTTCTTGATCACAATAGGATAACCAAACACCTTTATTATGCTCAAGGTCACTCGTAAATCCCTTACAATGGGGATTCACTCGTCGACCAATGTGGGATTCAATAGATGTCAAGTTTACTATGGTTTCCGATGTGGGATTCCATAGTTTCGGCCAAAAACAAGCCCAAAAGAGGGTTCCTAAAACCGTCTCTTGGCTTGTTTATTTTTCTTCATATCCCGTTGACATTTAACGACCGATAGTCACTTTCGATAAGTGCTTATTGCTTGTTTAGTTGTTTATTGTGAATTTAATAATTAAACATAATATTTTATATTAATTATTAAAACATCGAGTCTCATACGTAAAGTGTGCAATCCCGTGGTCTCGAGTTCGAATCCGGTCATACACATATTAAATATATCCATAAACCAATAGCTCCCACTTGGAGATATCTTAGTATGCGTAATGACATTGGTTAGCATCTAGCAACATGCCAATGACCCCAGAACAACTCAAGTATGGTTTCCTGGAAAAACCTTTTGATGAGTTATCATCATACTTATCCTTTTGTTTCTAATACCATGTTAATAAGAATATGAATCTCACTCATTTCTTAATTAACTATTCTGTTTCTCGCTTTATATGATTGATCAAGATTACCAATCCTTCTGAACACATTCCAGAAGACCTTGGGCATGGCCATGCAAACATCTTGACAACCCTACGAGGAGGCCAGCAGTATTATACTTCAAAATAAATTTGAAGGAAACAAATCCCGTTTTGACTACGAGCAGAATTCATAAATTTCGCAACAATTCTGAAAACAACCCTTATAACTATCAGTTACGTATAACGTTAGATTGCTTCACAGAAATACACTACATCCATGACATTTCTCTGGTATCTCAAGTCAGAGGATAAATATTCATGATGTACTTTATGACTAAGATCCATAAAGTACCATCATGTGGTTAGGATAAGTCCTATATTTAATCCATTGAATATCATTTGAAATTAGTCATGCTACGCATCAATATACTTTCAAGTATATTCTAACTAATACTCAGATTTGTCTTAATTCAATATCATTCCCATGTTATTGATCGACAACGGACTATTTAGAATAACTTAAGTTATTCAAGGATTTAAACATGCAAATATAGGATACAATATTATAAATGAAATTAAACGTATAAAGTACTTTAATTCATTATAAATAATAATTGTTTAACATCCTTTATCCAAATACTAAATAGATCAATGCATGATAATACTTAGTTAATGAATTTTTTTTCCTCAAGTCATGATAATCATACTTGTTGACAGGGCATAATTTCAACTAACTTTGATCTATAGAAATTTTGAGAATACTTATTTCAAGAATTCAATAAGTGAATTTCTTGTATGTGTTTACACATATCTTGATATTGCCATATCATTCCATAAGGTGTGTGACAACCTGACACCTTTTATGACAATCATCTTTCAAAACCTTAAAGTTTAAAGTATTCTTTATTCTTTAATGTATAATGCAACTATGCTCTTAGTTGAGCATAACTAGTCAACATGGTCATTATCAAGGATATCATGACTAGAATTGAGTGTCATCTCAATTATACCAGCATCATTGTGTACAATAATATGCTCTTTAAACATCCGTAAACTTTGAATATTTGTTTGTTTGGTGTCATCCATACCTCAAGTTTGTTGACTATGACAATTACACAACAATTGTTGTATAAAATCTGGGAGCAACTCCAGGCTGAGGAATGCAATTCTAAATCCAAACATAAATATTACCATGTTGTTAAATCATCTTGTAATCAAGCATGATACAACAACCTTATACACAACATGATGTTCATGATGAATCTTCAAGTTAGACTTTAAGATATCATTCATATTCTATCTTGTCAAAGATATGTACTCATCATGTTCTATTAGACTCATTTATTTACCGCATATGTTTATAATAATAAACATATATTCTAAGGTTGTATGTCTTATTTCCAAATCTTACAAACTAAGTTTCATTCCCAACTAAAACATAATTTAGGTGGAAGGTAGTTACCCATAGAACATATAAGATTTAAGAAAATAAAAAATAATACTCCCACTAGCTTTCAGGAATACTTATGAGCTATCTTATTTTAATTATTAAATCATAAAACTCCTTTGCATTACTTATCGTCCTCGCAAAAGTAATTCCAGAACAAAGAGTTTTGATATTTATTGTCAAAATTTCACATCAATGAAACTAAGTATGACAATTATAATCTTTGTACTTCTATTTAATGTATCTAGAAAAGAATATTCAATCATGGTTAATTGCTTAAATATGATTAATATTATTATCACTAGACATGCATTAAATATGTGTAAAATATTGTCCATATGATTTCTACACAAAGATTTAAACCACTAGGGTTTCCATCCTTTGAAGAAACTCATTTTCATTATTAAGATAAACCAAGTATCTAAAGTTGATTATCTTTATGGACAACATCTCAACATTCATAGTATGATTGATTTACCACAATTCAACATTTGGTAAATTTATCATTATGATTAACAGGCTTACCATGATCCTGTAACTCATATTCCTCAGCATATTAAATATCTGAGATATCCTTACGGATCTATGAATGACAATTCCATCATATTGAGGTCTATCATATACATGTTTAGCCTCATCATGATATTTGCTAGTGCATTTTAGAAGATTATGTATTTTGTAATTCAATCTTTCAAGATCTAAACAAAACTCCCACTTGCTTTTAACAATTTAAATATTACCTTTAAATATTTTAGCAAGTAGAGCAACAATACATTGTTCTCTTTTGGGATATTACAAAACATTGACAGTTCCTGACTTTAGTTTGTTACAACCCACTTTACAAGTAGTTTAACAAATTCAGAACTTCATTATAAGACTTAATGTGATTCATCACATTCCATAAACAAATGGTGTCTTATCAATCTTCTAGGTTGGAGTCTTATTGAGTATATTCAATCTATACTCAATCTTCTAACCTTGATAACATGTGGAAGAAACTATAGTTATCTTGAATCAAACATGCCAATAGATTTTGATTCTTCTAACTGAACATACCATAAAACTATGGTATTTCATTAGAATTAATATTGTAAGATAATCTAACAATATTTTAAGATAATAATCTACTCTTTGGCTTACCTATTTACCAACAAAGTAAAACTTAATGGTACAATAGAATTACCAAGTCAATTGCATGCATTATAACACAAGTATTCTTGACCAAGTCAAAAGACATATCAGTTATAATCCCACTATACGTTATAAGTCATTGATCAACTCATTGACTTCATGCATATGTCTTAAAACACAGCAAGTTAACGTCTTACTTTATATTGTAAGTCTTGCATTAACAGACTTCATGTTTGTGACTTTACAAAATCATAAACATTTATAATTAAAGTAATTATGAACACCACCTCGGGTTTCAATTAAAATTTCAAGTTAATATTTACTACATATATTTAAGTCATTCAACGAATACTTAAATTCAAAGTAGTATTAGATCACTTCATTTAATTATGTCATTCCATGAAAAGTTCAACGTAAGACACTGCAAAATCATCCATGCTCGTTCTCACGACACGCGGGTATTTTACCTTGGGCTACAATCTAGTTCACGTTCTCACATAACATAAATTGTAACTACAAGTGTTTCTTAAATATTGAATGGCATAAATATTTAAAATAAAGTAGTCTTTGTTATCATCTTGACACATGTTCTTAATAGGGCAATCTTACATATTAAATGTATAAGTCCTATTAGAACGTTACTTTCTTACCTTACAGTCAAGAGAATCCATTTAAATCATATTTATATGTGTTGTACCTTGCACACAATAAAGATCTCTGCCACTTGTGCACGGAACAACATCATGTAGCAGATAAACAGCATGATACACGTTCGTTTATTTGATTAATATGATTTGTGTCATAGATATAACTAGTAGATATAAGACTATATTGATTTGTAAGGAAACGCACATGACAATCCTTAAAAAACATAAGTGCCTACAATTGGAAAGTAATTATCTACATGATATTCAAGAGATAATTTGGATTACTACGCAGCAAATAAGGCTTGTAGCTCCCACTAAATTAGAAATCATTATAACAACTTCATATTCAGTAATGCAACACAAATGCTCCCACTGAATTTGACAACATTGTAAGTGTTTCATAACCAGTGAAAACAACTTGCTTGCTTTTTACTTTCCTACACCTTTAAAGAACCATATGTAATCATTACTAAGCTACTAAAAAGTGTATTCTACTATATGAATGATGGGTTATCCATCAATGTTATTAACTTGAAAATTTGGGTATGCAATTTCTTCCTTAACAGGCTTACCATGCCCATACTGGTATGTAGCACCTTTAAAGGCTAAAGCAAACCAACTAGATAAATTAAGCTAGTTTGCCTTTTACTAATTTTCGCGGTAATTAGTCTAGCTTCTAATTTAGTAACTCATATACATGTTTTTCAGTTAACCAACATTCATGTTTGTTGCAAAAGGATTCATTCACTAAATCAGGGTAATGAAATCTTTGTGGAAAATAAGATGTGCAATTCATTGCTATGAGTTACATTAGAATTTAGACAATTCAAATGTTCCTATTATACCTTTCTCATTCATGAAAAGGAATAGGATTGAGTCTCATTCTTCTCCCATGAAAAGAGACTTTGTTTGTCTTTTCGGTAAATTATTCTCGATCAAACATTTGTTTGAAAGCAGAATGGATTAATTTACAAATAAAAGACTAAACCACGTTTACGGTTAAATGTTGCATTCATACATTCAAAAGAATTACAAAATTCAATTTTAGTATTTTCGATAATAAACCTTTTCAAGAAAATTAAATACCCATGGTTCATAAAAATATAACCATTTAATTTTCATTGAAAACTAGGATCCAAATTGACATAATTTCATCACATCAGTTGATCTGCTAGTAATGAAAGTATTCAAAATGGTACGAGTCGAACCTCAATTGCCAGTTTTCAAATTGCAACTCCTAGATTTATGGGATTTACATTTTAGCCAATTTCAATTGCCATGTAAACATGTTTTATCCCCATCTTATGCCTTGAGTTGCCAGTTCTCACTACAAAACTCAATTAAGTTATCCAACTTAAGAAACTGCAAAATCATCGATGCCCGTTCTCACGTCACGTGGATATTTTACCCTTTGATTACGATCTAAATCACGTTCTCACGCAAATAAAAGGTAATCTCAGGTGTTTCCGTTTCGTTGGATGGCATACAACTTAAATTAAAGGGTAATAATTTTGATGTCAAATCAAATATGTACAAAGATGTCATGCATTCATCTTCGTAACATAGGTTTTATTAAAACATTTATATCTTGTTTTAATGTATAAGCTTTTCATCATCAAACTTTAATTGAGGTATTGGATTCACCAATCAAGGAATGTGTAGATAAGAGTCACAATGGACTATGACCAACTGTGGAAAACACTATAAAAGTGGTCGTTTCGTGTGGACCTTTAGTGCTTGTATGACTTATCTGAAGACTTAAAACAAGGATGAAAAGCACGTATGCTTATATGAAAAATAGACACATCCATTGTGACTTGAATCCATAAACTCATGTTTGGTTAAACTAAAATGATATCAATCCAAGGCCTGTGCCAGTGTAGTTTTTATTTATAAAATTCTTCTATGTGGGTTCATTTCTTAAGAACCTTCATATAGTTCGCGCAAAAAATTGATACACACACACACACACATATTTTGTAATTTTCTGATAAATAATTAGTGTGTCGATAACAATTACAGAGTTTATGTTTTTTAATCTTATTTTTTAGTAAAGTGATTTTGGCGCTTCTATGCATATTAAAGGTACATTTGGGATGCTTTTTACCCCGTTTAACCCATTTTCTTCATTTTGAAACTTCTTTTTACCTCGTTCATAAGTAAAGTAGTCCAAAATGTCCCTGTGGTATAAATGTGTAATATCTACACTTAAGTTGTATTTTTGCAGTGTCCCCATCTTTAACATTCCTGGAAGAACATTCCCGGTACAAATCCTGTACAGTAAAACCCCATGTGAAGATTATGTTTAAGCAGCTGTAAAACAAGCAATTACAATCCACATCACTAGTGCACCCGGTGACATACTTATTTTTATGACGGGTCAAGATGAAATTGAAGCCAACTGCTATGCTTTAGCCGAACGTATGGAACAGCTCCTTACTTCCTCAAGACAGACAGTTTCCAACTTATTGACACTACCGATTTTTACTCCCAACCTCTAGCCGACTTACAAGCCAAAATCTTACAAAAACCTGAGGATGGTGCCTGCAAATCCATCGTGGCTACAAACATTGCAGAAACCTCGCTAACAGTTGACGGTATTTATTATTTGATTCATACGGGGTACGGTAACCCTAGAATGGGTATGGATGCTCTTCAGGTGTTCCCGGCCAGTCAGTCGGGCTGCAGCTGGACTATCAAAAACATACATGAAACTTCTTACACCTACATATATTCATAAAAATATATATATATATATATATATATATATATATATATATATATATATATATCAAATGCTATAAAACTTGGAATGACCGTGAACGGTTATGGTCATATAATCCCTCCATCTCAAAAATATTGTCTTCTAATAGACTGATACTACCATTCTCTATCTCAAACCGGTAAGGGCCGTTAAGGAAACCAATTATTAGTGCTTGAAACTTTCATTGAATTGTTGAACACGTAACATTTTTTCTTGCTGGAAAAACCTACGGAATTAGAAGACTTAAAGGAATCGTTACTTAAACTTAAGTAAAGAATGAAAACATGGTGTACAGATGTTTACTGCGGGATAAACAAAATTAACCTCAAAGTATTAAAAAAGGTAGAACAGGTAAAAACCAAAACTTAAGAAGAAATGACATGAGATGGTGAAAGTTAAGTGGATTGGATTCAGGTTAGATGATTGGGTTGAGTGCATCCTCGCTTTTTCTGTCTGGGATTACGAACTAAAGAATACAGACGGGACTGTGTATAGATACAATCGTTAAAACTTCGTTTACACAACTAAATTCTTCACATGTTAAAAGTAGTTTTGCAATGTGGGTCCAACGAGAACTCAGTCATTTTTAGCCCAATATCAGTTATCAGACTCCCTGTGTTCAATGCTCCCAATATCCATAGTTGATACATGTAGTTAAGAAGGTTAAATTTAGGTGGTGGGTCCATGAACTCGAAATCAAGTAAATTTTCGATCTTTAAATGACTTCAGAATCAAAAGTACGTTTGATAGGGTTGTCGAAGCATTTATTTTTTGTATGCGTTTTCGGTAAAAAGACTGTAACAGGTACCTGGCCTAATAGAAAACAAACTACAAGACCTAATTTTGGCTAAGTTAGTGTAATCTGACAACAACTTTCAACAAAATTCATTATGCGGATACACCATGGTCTTGCACTAAGATGACAAGGGTCAGTTCTATTTGAAATTTGTTCATAAAAATAGCTTAACCACGGACGCCCACTACTACACAAACTGATTTTTCCCACAAAAATTTTCCCACAGAAATGAAATTGTGTGAAATTTCACACGGGATACCAACAAATTACACACCAAATTGTTGACCAAATTTCGGTGGGAAATATGTAGTAAATTTCCAACGGATTTCTCACTCTTTACACACTAAATTGTTGACCAAGTTTTTGTGGGAAATTCGTCGCAAATTTCCCACAGATTTGCAACCATATTCACACTATTTGTGTTTATTAGACGTCCGTGGGAAACTTGTGGCACATTTCACACATATTAGCCACGGCCAAAAGTATGTGGCAAATTTTAGTTCCATTACTCACGAATTTCACACGGTATAAAGTTTTTGTGGGAAATTCGTCGCAAATTTCCCACAAATTTGCGACCATATTCACACTATTTGTGTTTATTAGACGTCCGTGGGAAACTTGTGGCACATTTCACACATATTAGCCACGGCCAAAAGTATGTGGCAAATTTTAATTCCATTACTCACGAATTTCACATGGTATAAAGTTTTTGTGGGAAATTCGTCGCAAATTTCCCACAGATTTGCGACCATATTCACACTATTTGTGTTTATTAGAAGTCCGTGGGAAACTTGTGGCACATTTTCACACATATTAGCCATGGCAAAAAGTATGTGGCAAATTTTAGTTCCATTACTCACGAATTTCACACGGTATAGAGTAACTATTTAACCGGTCTGTGGGAAATCGGTGGGTCACTAGCCACGTATTTCACACAAAATGTTGTGCTTGTGTTTTTCATAGGAAATATCAACATGACAAACCATTGTATATGTGTATATGTGTGGACATCTACACGTATATGTTTATGTTTGTTTATAACTTTCTTTGTATCTATAGATGTTTTGTATCTAGGTATATCGATATATACACGTATATGATGTCTTTAAGGAGAAGTGAAGGCGAAGAGTCAGAATATCCGTTCTTTGAGGGTGATGGTTCATCTTCTCATGAATGGAGAGATTATGGTGTGGCGGGTGACGATTATGAAGGACCTCCAGTATTTGATGATGATCTATATGAAGAAGAATTGATGCCAATTTACGATACCGATATTGAAGATATCATTGAGGCAGAAGAAGGATTTGTTGGGAAAGGAGGATTTGGTAGGGAAGAAGACAACATCGAAGACGTCATAGTTGTGGCTAATGATCTTTGTTCTTCAATGATCCAAACGACTTTAATTGTTGATTTTGAGGAAGACATCAATACAAAATTACATGAGTTGATGTCGTTTGGAAAAAGTATTATTATCAAAGTTAGCCAACGTTCACTTGAATTTCTGATTTGTAAAAAATACTTGGAATGGTATTTGGAAGCTACACCCAGGTTGATAAGTTCGGTTTTAAGACGATCAAGGTTCGAGGTCGAGTCATTATAAAGAAAGGGAATTTGATGCAATGGATATAAATTGGATGCAACGAGTACAAGGGACGAGTGAAGCAAACTCGAGTAGTTTCATATTATATGTGTTTTAAACTGATACAGCTAACTAAAAAAACAATTTATATGCAGACGTTTTATCAATGGGATGCTGCAGAAAGTAATCAGATTCGTGTTGCTTGGGAAACTCACATTGGTAACAGGTATAGGGATATAATGAGGGGTGTGAGAAAGGCTGCAATGAAGGTCACAAGAGTGAATAATAATGTGGATATCGGTCGCATCAGTTCCAGTCGCCCAATTTGGATTGGTGAAAATGATTGGAAGCCTATGGTTGATGTATGGGATACCGACGAATGGAGACTCAAATCAAACATTTCCACAGAGAATAGATCCAAATCAAAATCAGGAAAGCACACAGCAGGCTCGCGTAGCTTTCTCCACACTAGGATCATACTGGTAAGATAGTGTTATCGGGTCGGGTTCGGGTTAGATAATTAGTGTTATCGGGGTCAACCTGATAATACCCGAAATTCAACATTTAATTTTTTTCTCTTAATAATTGGAATGCCTAGATAGATAGCCATGTACATTGGTATAAATAAATATCCGTTTGATGCTATGCTTCACACTAAGTGTGTTACAGTAACTTTGGTATAAATAAATATCCGTTTGATGCAATGCTTTCACACTAAGCAATATTCATTGATTGTTTCTCTTTAATTAGGAAAATATAGAAGGACGTAGACTGAAGCTTGTAGAATTGCATACACACACACGCCAGGAAAGGGACAAAGCCGGGAGAGCCCGGATCAAGTGGGATTCCGGAGTTTATTGATCCGATGTTTAAACAACGAGTGGTAACTCTCGAAGAATAATTATATGATATAATGAAATTACTTATATGCATTTATAAATCTTAACAGTTTTACCAAATTTTAAAATTTCCGGTTTTACCCATTTTCCATTACTAATATATTATGTTGACTCTATGTAACAGGATGAATATTCAAAGATTATCTTAGAAAAGCATTTAGAGAATGAAGAGAATGCCGAGATTGATGAGAATGGGCCCAGGTCCCCACCAGATGATTTTGATGTTTGGAAGGGCGTTGCTACATCAGATGGAGGTCACGTGGTTGGTGCTGGATCGACGAACGATCCAGCTTTTGTGCTAACAGGTGTACCGGGATCCGGGAGTATCTATGGCACACACACATGCTCACCTTATGAGGTTTGTCTATTTTCATTATTCTCACCTCCTCTTAATAGATTTTCGTTATTCTCACCTCATCCACGTCATTACTTTGCATGCCCGCCACCTGTTTCGCACGTGTTTTTTTTTACTTTAATTTCTCCTGGATATATATTCTGTTTAGGAATCGAGCAATTGTATGTTTCCAGAACCAGGACCTGATTTTGGGTTAGCTAGTAGTTAGGAGTAGCGACTCTATTTTATCATTCGAATCTAGTAGTCATCCCTTGGTTGGAGTTGTTGAGTTGTGTGTTGATTTGGTCGGGTTAAGTTGGCGGGTTAAAACATCAAACACAGCAACAGACCTGTAATAGCAAATTGCAGCAGCAGACCTGAAGATAACTTCATTTTTTATATTAAAGTAACACAAAGCGAGGGTCGAGATAGGGGTGATGAAGGGAGCATAAATAATACAGTAAGAGTTTAGATATGAGATAGTGAGATACTGTGAGTTATGCGCAGAAAGTAGAGATAAGCTAAACGAGAATATATAGACCATTACTATAACGTTTATATTGGTTTGGCAACTTTTTTACTCACGTTATCATCTTAAGCATATAAACTTAGAGACACGTCTTATCAGATTGGTAAATCATGGGGTAAATATCCAGATATCAATAATAATTACTTTCTTCTGAATCTAAATTCAACCTGCCTCTTTATAAAGTAACATCTTACACAACTATAGTTTATAACTGAAACTGGAAAGGGATCACAAATAGGTCAAGTACTAGAGATGTATTAGGATTAAGCGACATGATGAGAATCAGATGAGAAATAGATGATGGAGGTGGGGTTGGAGGCGGTGTGTCGCTATTCACAGGGATGTTTTTAAGATCACCAAAACTCAACTCACATTGTTATTATTCTAACTGAGTTAAGATTTTAGTCCTTATGCCTTGGCTTCTTTTTTCATTTTTTGGCATTCAGTTTCTCATATTGTTATTATTCTAACTGAGTTATGTTTAATTGGATGTAATAGGAGATACGGATTCTGAAAAAGCAAAACGATGATTTGAAGACAAAGATGGAAGATGAGAGGGCAGCTGCGGAGGCTCAAAGAGCAGAGGACATACATGCTTGGCATAAAACACTCAATGATAGGTTGGAGTCTTTTGCTCAAAATTATCCTCCCCGAACTGCTGAATCGGATCCTGGTCCTAACTAGTCTAATTTGGCATTAGGCTTTAGTTTTTTTTGTTAGAACTATTGGGTTGTAGTATCCAAAAAACAATTTCTATGTTGTGTTGTCCGATAACATGTTGCTAAACTATATCTTTTGGATTACGGATTTATGTCCATTGGCGACACATTTATGCAATTTGGATAATGGATTTGTTTATTTTGGTGATCTATTAATGTTTTTTATTGTTTTAAAAATATTAGTTTTTTGTATTTACAGGTTCGGAAAATATATTATAATACAAATACCACGGAATTTAGCCACATGTTTCCCACGAATTAATCACAAAATTCCCACAGAATTGTTTGGGGAATTTTTATTTTTCTGTGGGAAATCTGTGATAAAACCGTTAGAAATTGTAGTGTGAAAATCGTTGGAAAACTGTGGCAAAAAAACCACGGATATGTGTGGAAAATAACTACTAGAAACTGTGAGAAATCTCGTGAGAAATCTGTGGGAAAAATTGTAGTGTGAAAACCGTTGAAAAACTGTGGCAAAAAAACCACGGATATGTGTGGAAAATGGCTACTAGAAACTGTGGGGAATTTCGTGAGAAATCTGTGGGAGAAATTGTAGTGTGAACATCGTTGGAAATTTGTGGCAAAAAAACCACGGATATGTGTGAAAAATGGCTACTAAAAACTGTGGGAAATTTCGTGAGAAATCTGTGGGAAATTAAACCCACGGATTATCCACAATGATATTCGTGGGAAATAAGTCATCGCCCCGTAGGAAAATTAGTGGGAAAATATTTACCCACAGTGTTTTTTCAAACGGAATAATTTCGTGTGAAATCCGTGGAAAAGGGCCTTTTTCCACGGAATTTCCCACGGATTTTACTGTAGGAAAAACCTGTTTGTGTAGTAGTGGCCTAACAAAACACCCATAATATCCAAGTATAAATAAAGTCAAAATATAACAGTAGCATCTAACAAAAACTGAGTTGTACAACCCTTTTAAGCACAAGTTACAACTGCATAATGCACACTACATGTTACCTATTTTCCCATCCAACAACCCAAAAAACCAAACCAAACTCCCAAGTTCAGGAATTTTGTACCTAAATGGAACAAACACCATCAGTACTTGGACCATTGTTGATATCCATTTTATCGGCTTCCTTAAAATCTGCTAAAACATGTAGAAACTCGGGAGGAATAGCTGCAGGGTCGAGGTCTAGACAACCCTTTGGAGCGTTTAGAGATTCTTGACCCATGAGCAGGTATGAAGGTATTTGATGCGATATTTTAAGAAAGTCTTTTTCAGAGATAACTTTTGTTTCTTTGCTGTCGAGATGTCGGTGAAACACCGTTTTAAATCCTGCAACTTTGACTAGTGGCGTGACGGTAATGCCTGTTTCTTCACTGGACTCGTCAACTTCTACAAGTTCGTAAGTATGTCTTATTGTATCCAGTGTTTTATTGTATTTGCACAGAGCACAAACACTTCCTTTTTTAGGGAAAACACGAATGTTACCATTTCTCTGCTTTGTAAAGCTAGCTTTGTGAGAAAAATAGTTTGGGCAGGTAACGGTTTCATGTTTTCCTGGTTGAAACTCGCCGAATGCTTCCAGGAACCCGGGAAATGGAAGTGGTTTCTTGTTAGGTTTTGAGCTTAGCCAGCATACTTTCATCTTAAACGGGTTCAAAGAAAGTACTTTGTGAACTATGGCATAGTTCCGAGGCATCCCGTCACGATCATCATAAGCAGCCCAGATTTGACCTTCTTTGAAACATTTTTCGCTTCTTTCTATATCGAAATCAAGGAAATCTGGATCTGGTACGTCAGCCTCGTTTCTCTTTGAGAAGTCGTTTGCCATGTCAGCAACTTTTACGGCCTCTGAACTCCATTCGTCCAGTTTCTTCTTTATTTCCGCAGTCGCCTTCTTTATAAGGTGATTCTTGATAGGCCCTGTTTCCTTAACTGCATCAAACCCCTTAATGTCTTGCTTTGTTTTAACAGATTTGACTTTCTTAGACGCGGATTTAGCTTCTTTTTTTGCGATCTTATTTCTCAAAGCTTCCTCTATATTAGTGTCTAGTCCAGCTTCTTCTCGATCCCTTTTTAGTGGACCCCGCTGGGAGCTTGTACCATTACCAGCCTCAATACCCGTTATCTTACACGTTTCTGGGGCTGAAATGTTATTTCCCGTTCCTTGTGAAATTCCCGCAACTTCTGAAGAAGCATTGATATTTGGTGGTGGAATCTCAGTCGCTAGAAACGGTCCATAACAAGTGGGGCATAACATATTTCGGTTTAAATACTTTCTCAAGAATTCATAATGCAATTTGCATCTCATGCATACGGTCCAAAACGTCTTATGCTTCATCTGTTTAGTAACCGGTAAAGGAATAGAAGTGGGACCTGTCTTGGTCGTCCCATTAACTTTATCCTTTTCTTGAGAAGTTTTAACCTCTGTTAAACAAGGCCCAGGCGTCGTCTCGGGCGCTATCTGTTCATTTGACGATGCAGGAGCAGAAGTGGGACCCGTCTTGGTAGTCCCGTTAACTTTATTCTTTTTTCGAGAACCTTTGACCTTTGACATCTCAGGAGCTATCTGCTCATTGGAGGATGAAGGAACAGAAGTGGGAACCGTCTTGGTAGTCCCATTAGTCTCATCCTTTGGACTCTTCGTTTTTTTGTTCGTCTGAGTAGTAGTTTTATCCTTCTTTTGAGAACCGTTCAGAGTTGTAACCCTTGCCTGTGCATCTGCACCAGCTGTCTTGGCAGCCGCACTCTTCGTGACATTGTGAGAACCGTTCTGAGTTGGAGGTATATTCACTCGTGAAAACACGTTCTAAGGAACCCGCTGATTCAAAAACTGAGCATGCCTTTTATGATCATACGCCGATATTTTATCTTTATCGGATAACAGATTCCATGCTTGAGAAACTAGCTGAAATGCCCCTTCTGCACGAGCTGAAATGCCCCTTCTGTACCTATAGACTTGTTCTTATCGGGATGAAGTGATAAAGCTAATTTTCTATAATGTTTCTTCACAGTATCATCATCGGCTAATGGGTTCACACAAAGTATCCCATAATAATCCGATTCACCACTTACTTTGTTTTCGGCAGCAACATGCACATCCAGAACTGCTAATATTTGGGAAATACCCTCGAGGCCAGAGAACAAATTTTGCGCCTTTAAAGCAAATTTCTTTGCGCCCTTTACATCCTTTGAAGAGAACTTACTTTCAGCTATTTCTTTAGCCCTTGTGGCTTCATCTTTATAGCATTCCATCCTTCACTACTTCAAGTAGTTAATATACTTCACCACTTCCTTAATAATGTTACTACATCAATCGTTTTAAGTAAACATGAAGATTAGGCAATATTCCGGCCTGATAATGCTTAACCAAGCTTCTACTTTTGACAGCGATTCTCAAACCTGATACAGATATACGAAGTTGATAAATTAAGCATAATGCACATGTATCCATAGAATTATTTCTCACAGAAGTAAAAGCTAATATCTATATACGTTTACTGTAATCTATATCAGCTAAAGAAGAGTGACACTTGCGAAAAGAATAGGAAGGTTCGATATTGTTAACATAGATACTTATTCTAACAATAAATAGCCTAATTATCCTCAAGATATTCAGAACAATGATGACGATTATTAGTAACAGCTATCCAAATAACTATATATGTTTGATGTAAATTAACATTGGTGAATTTCCCTCATTTTACTATCTGTATCAGGCTGCGTCCATTAATGATACAATTTACACAAAATCTGTGCATTAAAGTAAACGATGTTATAAGAGAATCAATCAAATATCTCTCTTTGAATTCTGTATATGTTAAAGAGTTCTGCAAATAATTGTGATAGAAAACACAAATGTAAAGTGAAAAGGCGGGATTGTTCTAATTCGAGCTCAAACGCATGTAAAATGACTAATATACCCTCGTATTCTTCCCCACTCTCACACCACATCCCAAACCCACCCGGCACCACCACCCTCTAGCTCCACCATCAAATCCCCTCAATACTACTGTCGTCGTCCTATTTTTTTTCTCTAAAAGAAACTTGACCACCTCAAAAGGTTTCACCACCACCACCATCAGTCAAATTAATATAAGATATATCTTGTCCATCATACATTGAAACATTCACACGCATTCCTTAAATGGATGAACGCATGAAAATCCACCTACATTATGTAACTTTTCACATAGCACCTAACGAAACATATAACACTCATCGCGAAACCAAATTCCATAATAACAAACTAGTATCCACCTCTAAGTAAAACTCTTAATAACATTATAGATCAAAAACTACTACTTATAACAGAACTTCCATCCTATAGTCAAATAGTCAACGACGGCTATAAAAAAATCAAATAAAATTAAATAAAAATAATAATCAATTAAATAAGCGCCACACCGCGTCTCAGCGTCTATGAATCTTAAGCCTTAACCATCATTTAATTTCACTTTTTCTCAAAGACGGCTATAAAAAATCAAATAAAATTAACTACAAATTAAATTAAATTAATAATTAGTTAAATAGTCAACTAATTCAGTTACAGAACCAGCTGATTATGCAGGAGACGAACTCGAGCTCTCAACCGGCCATCTAAACTTCCGGCCAACGGAGGCGAACCGGTAACCGGCGCCGGTGATTTGTCCATTGATTGTGACTGAGATGCGGTGTTGTTGCTGGTGGTTGGTGATGGTGACATAATGTTGTATCTGAGAGAAGAAATCGTACATTGTTGGACATGATACGATCTATGTTTAATATTACTACTCTACCTTTATCCTTTTGGGATTATGCTTTAGAATCAGTTGTTCGCATTCTGAATATGGTTCCCACAAAGAAGGTTGATAAGACACCATATGAAATATGGCATGGTAAAGCTCTTAACCTATCTTATTTAAAGGTCAGGGGTCGCGAGGCGTATGTTAGACGTGACTCAGCAGATAAACTCCAACAAAGATCTGTAAAGTGTATCTTCGTAGATACCCTAAGGAAACTATGGGTTACTACTTTTACTATCCAATTGAAAATAAAGTAATTGTTGCTAGGTATGGAGATTTTCTTGAAAAGGATCTCGTATCTCAAGAATTCAGTGGGAGAGTTTATGACCTGGAAGATGATCAAGAAGATACATTACCTTCTGAAAACACTAACGTACTTACGGTAGAACCTGATAGTCTGGGTCCTCCACCAAAAGTTGAAGTGATTCGCGTTCGTAGATCTGTAAGGTCTACGCATGCACCTAAACGTCTATGTCTTAACCTAGAGGTTGAGGAAACTATATTAGGAGATCTTGGAGAGCCTACTAGTTATAAAGCTGCCATGGCAAGTCCTGAAAAGGAAAAATGACAAGCTGCAATGAATGGGGAAATGCAATCCATGAGAGATAATGAAGTTTGGGAAGAGGTTGACTTACCTCCAAACACCAAAGTGGTTGGAAGTAAGTGACTCTATAAAATAAAGACTGACATGGATGGCAATATACACATCTAAAAAGCTCGTCTAGTTGCGCAAGATTTTACTCAAACTTATGGCATAGATTACGAGGAGACCTTTTCTCTCCTGTAACTGACATTAGAGCTATTAGAATTCTCATAGCTATAGCAGCGTACTATGACTATGAGATATGGCGGATGGATGTCAAAACCGCCTTCTAAAATGGTCGCTTAGATGAAGACATCTATATGAAGCAAGCTGAGGGGTTCGTGAATACACAATTTCCAAACCGTGTATGCAAACATAAAAGGTCCATTTATGGATTGAAGCAAGCATCGAGGCAATGGAATAAGAGATTTGATGAAGAAATCAAAAGGTATGGATTTATTCAAAATCTTGATGAGCCATGTATATATCACGAAGTTAGTGGGAGTGATGTAATTTTCCTTAACCTTTATGTCGATGACATTGTAATTATGGGAAAAGTCATTCCAAGTTTGCAAAATGTTAAGGCATATCTTGGACAAAGTTTTTTCCATGAAGGATTTAGAAGAAGCTGCACATTCTGGGAATCAAGATCTACCGAGATAGGTCAAAGCGGTTTATTGGTTTAAGTCAAAGCGCTTACATTGATAAAATATTTAAGAGATTCAATATGCAAAATTACAAGAAAGGATATTTTTCGATGGAAGTAAAGCATGGCTTATGTAGCGATATGTGTGCTTAAACACCTGCTGAAGTGGCACGCATGCATAAAGTTCCTTATGCTTCGGCAGTAGGATCTATTATGTATGCTGTGAGATACACAAGGCCAGATGTGGCGTTCGCTCAGAATATGCACCACCATACACTTCACTGGACTATTGTTAAACATATTTTGAAGTATCTTTGAATACGAAAAAAATGTTTTTAGTTTATGGTGGAAATCCAGACACAAAGCTTGGTGTTACGGGTTACTGTGATGCGTCCTGGCAGTGTGACAAAGATGATCCGAAGTCTCGGACGGTTTATGTCTTTGTCATCAATGGAGGAGCAGTTGACTGGAAGAGCAAGAAGCAGAGTACGACTGCGATGTCTGCGACAGAGGCCAAATACATAGCTCTTTCGAAAGCTGCAATAGAGGCTGTTTGGATTAGGAAATTCATTTCAGGGCTTGGTGTTATGCCTTCAATTGAATCGCCTATTTATATGTATTGTGAGAATTCTGCTGCAATCATATTTGCCAATGAACCTGGAGTCATGAAGGACACTAGACATTTTCTACGGATTTATCACTATGTTCGAGAACAAGTTCGCGAAGGTGAAATTAATCTATTGAAAGTTCACACAGATGACAACTTTGCTGACCCTTTCACTAAGGCTTTGGCTAGATAAAAGCTTATTGGACTTGCCAATGGAATGACTTTGTTTAGCTAATAGTTTCATGCAAAACTGTGATTAGTATTTGGATAAAGGATATTGTAAAACATTTATTATTTTGATGAAATTAAATTTTGATTATGTTTATTTTCATTTATAATATTGTTGTCCTATATTTGCATGTTTAATCCATGAGTAACTAAGTTATTCTAAATTGTCCGTTGTCGATTAATGATATGAGAGTATCAATAAGTTAAGACAAATCTGAGAGGTGTGGTAGAATATACTTGAAAGTATATTGATGAGAATGCATACCAATTTCAGATTTATTCAGTTAATTGAATATAGGACTTACCCCAAGTACATAATTTACTTTGTGGATATTGTTATAAGTAAATTATGAATAGTTATCCTCAGACTTGAGATACCAGATAAGTGTCATAAATGTAGTGCATTTCTGTGGAACAACTTAACGTTATACGTAACTGGAAGTCATAAGGGTTGTTTCCAGAAGTGTTACAAAGTTTGTGGGTTAGTCTCGTAGTCAAGATAGAATTTGTTCCTTCAAATTTATTTGAAGTTTAATACTGTTGGGCCCCTCGTATGGTTGACAAGATGTTTGTGCGCCCGCACCCAAAATCTCCCCTTAATATGTTCAGAAGATTTGATAATCTTGGTCAATCACTTAAAACGAGAAAGAATGACTTAATTCCATATCTTTATTTTACATAGTATTAGAAACAAAAGGATAATAATAATGAGAAATCATTAAAAGATTTTCCAGGAGCCTTGCTCGAGTTGTACTAGAGGCATCAAAGTATTGCTAGACGCTAACCGATGTGATCACTCTATTAAGATATATCCAAGTGGGAGCTGTTGGTTTTATGGATATAAATTAGTAGACGTGAGTTAGGATCGAACTCGAGACCAGGGGATTGCACACTTTGCGTATGAGAATTAAAGTTAATAATTAAATGTAAATGTTATATTTATTTATTAATTAAATGAAATAATATAACGGAAATCAAGTAATTAAGTGTAATGGACTAACGGTAGTTAAATGTAATTGGAAAGGACTAGATTGCAAATTAATATTGGGAAGGTTCCGGAATCCCTTGGGGGACACTCAACTGATCGGCCCAAGGGGTATTCCCAACCCAACTCAAACTCAACTTGTTCACCAAGTTATGTTGAGTATATATATACAAGGCTAGGGGTTTTGGTTTTGCATCTCTTGTACTCATAAGCTAAAACCTAAAAAGTGTTTGTGTGTGTTTTGCTTAAATTGGGTCGACTTACACCTTGTGGGTGTTGATCCATAGCTTTTCCAAAATCAAATTGTTTTGTTTAATTAAAACTAGCATTACTTTAATTTGTTATAGTACGTGTGTACAAGAAAGTGGTACTAACACATTATTGTTAGTATTCTTGGATTAAATTACAAAATCGGTAAGGGGTAATTCACATAATCCTATAAACCCTAATTAGGGTTCATCCAATTGCTAGTTTTGTGGATTTGATTTTTATTCGGCTAGAATCAATTAAGGTACACATATTCTTGTTTATGTTAATTAATTATTCATTGATCTTTCCTATACGCTTCCGCATGTATTCTTTGATGTTTTGTGGTTTATATTTGATTGTCATGATATTTAATTCCAACATCTATCTGTTCATTGGAGGATGAAGGAACAGAAGTGGGAACCGTCTTGGTAGTCCCATTAGTCTCATCCTTTGGACTCTTCTTTTTTTTCTTCGTCTAAGTAGTAGTTTTATCCTTTTTTTGAGAAGTTGTAACCTTTGTCTGCGCATCAGAACTGCTAATAGTTGGGAAATACCCTTAAGAATACTAAATATCTAAGTATCCTTAAGAGGTAAGATACTTACGAGGTAAGAGAGTTATGAAATGCATTGCATAAGTGTGTATGAATGATAAGGGACACAGAATTGACTTGTAGGTTCACTAGGAACTCAAAGATGCTATATCTTCCATTCACCGTGACAATGTGACCAGATATCCATAAATACAAAAAAAGAAAATACGGGTTAGGCGCAATCCTTAAATGGACGAACGCATGAAAATTCATCTACATTATGTAACTTTTCACAAAGCACCTAACGAAACATATAACACTCATCTCGAAACCAAATTCCATAATAACAGACTAGTATCCACGTGTAAGTAAAACTCTTAATAATATTATAGATCAATAGCAGCCACATCGCGTTTATGAATCTTAAGCCTTAACTAGTACTTATAACAGAACTTTCATCCTATACCTAACCATTTAATTTCACTTTTTCTCAAAGATGGCTATAAAAAATCAAATAAAATTAATTATAAATTAATTTAAAATAATAATCAGTCAAATAGTCAACGCGATCTTCAAATTCAGTTACAGAACCTGCATATCCAGCTGATTATGCAGGAGATGAACTCGAGCTCTCAACCGGATCTAAACTTCCGGCCAACGGAGGGGAACCGGTGACCGGCGCCGGAGAAGATGATTGCGACGGAGGTGCGGTGCTGTCATTGGTGGTTGCGACTGCCATTGGTGATGGTGACGTAAGTTGTTGGTGAGTTGACGTTTAAAGTGAAGAGTACATAGTGAATTGATTTGCATTTATTATTATTTATTTTTTTTACAATTGTTAGTAAACTTTTTGGTGGCTGTAAGTTTTGATCTTTTGAGATATTTAAGTTTTATTTAGGCTGGTCGGCAAGGGGCAGGTGAGCCTCTCACCTTGCAACCAACTCACGCAGCATCACCTTGCCCACCTAGTCCACTCATGCGCGAATGGAGGTTCCCAAGACCAAATAAGGTGAACGACTTACCTTAAGTATCCTTCATGGTTTATTTTTTTTATTGTGTGTGTGGGGTATTTAGTGGTGTATATTTGTATAAAGTGAGTATTTTAATGAAAAGTGAATATGTAGTATCCTTGCCCACAAAAAGGTGAGTGGGGGTGAGGGGAAGTGAGAGGAGAGCTGACGTGGCGCTGAAGTTAAGGTGAGTGACTCACCTCCTTGCCATCTAGCCTTAGAGCCTAGGGTATCGTGGTGCCATTCATGGCGCTAACCCACCAGCCCAAAATGAAGAATGGCGCACCACTACGAGGCTAGCGCCGTATTTGCCAGCCTACGCCATTATTTTTTTAAACCAACGGCTAGTTTGTGTTTTTTAATGTGTGTAACGGCTATATAGCCAAAATGCACAAATTTACAAAAGTTTTGCCCCAAAAAAATTCTATAAATTCCTCCTTTATTCTATCAATTATCACAAACTCTTCCAATTTAATCTCTACTTCAATAATACTTGATTTTCTTTCAACTATGGATCCAAACAATCCCAACAACTTCTCCACCTACGACCATTATGATGTTTGTTTTCAAAACGGCCCAGATCGATATATCCAGGGTTATACGGCGTATGAACAACATCTAAGTTTGTGTGATCAAGAAGCCAGTGGATCAGGATTGGGTATTAAGAGGAAGAGGCAATACATACCACGTGATCGAGAAGAAGAGGAACAACATTTAATCGATGACTATTTTGGTGAAGGTGACACTCCACCTAAGTATACGAAAGAGAAGTTTAGGCAAAGGTATCGTATGAGTCCTACACTTTTTAATAAAATAGTCAACGATATCTTAAGCTATGACATTCGACCTATTCCCGAGTACTTTAATTTTTTAGACAACGTTACGATGCTACCGGTCATTTAAGTATTGGTCCTTTTTTGAAGTGCACATCCATCATCCACCAATTGGTGTACGGCACTGCGCCTGATGCGTTTGATGAATACTTGCAAATTGGTGAACGTTGTTCACGACAATGTTTAGAGAACTTTACTAAATGCATACATATTTTATACATTGAAAGGTATTTAAGAAAGCCCACTTCAACGGATGTTGAAAAAATATATGCATTGCACGAAAAAGAACATAGACTCCCGGGAATGCTCGGGAGTATTGATTGTATGAATTAGGATTGGAAAAATTGTCCAAAGGCCTTACATGCTCAATTCAAAAGGCGTGATCATAAATACCTAACTCTTATGTTAGAAGCGGTTGCGGATAAAAAATTATGGGTTTGGCATGCATATTTTGGGGTTCGTGTGGCAAATAATGATCTTAACGTGTTATATGCTTCCTCATTATTTGATGATGGACTTGCCGGTAAATCTCGGGAATGTCCATTTGTAGTAAACGAACAAACATACATGAAAGGTTACTATTTAGCCGACGGCATTTATCCAACATGGTTCGTATTTGTCAAAACGTTTAGAATTGCAACGTTTGAAAAAAGATTGAAAATTAAAAGAGTTCAAGAAATTTCTAGAAAAGATATTGAACGAGCTTTCAGAGTCCTACAAGGTCGTTGGGGAATTATACGACAACCCGCACGTGCTTTCAAAATCAACGCCTTGAATAGAATCATGTATTTTTGTATAATGTTACATAGCATGATATTGGAAGATGAAGAATTTCAAGTAAATTTAAGAGATTTATTCGTTGATCCAAGTCCAAACATACCTGACACTTGGGTCGAAAGATGTGATTTACATGTTAGAAAAATCAAAGAAATTCGAGATAAAAAATTGCATGACGATCTTCGAGAAGACCTTGTGGAGCATTTATTGAACCTTAATCACTAGTTTGTAATTTTTATTTCCTGTTTACGTACTATTTTTATTTTTATGTACCTTCTTTTTGTTTTTTAATTAATGTAGTGTGTGTGTTTTTTTTAAATTAACAAAGTTTATTTTAGTTAATATTGTGTATGTTTTATTTTATATAAATGAAAAAAATGGAGAACGGCACCACATTTTCTGGTGCCAACGGTAACGGTACAAAATGTGGTGCCAAAGGGTTTCTGGTGTCGCTTAGTGTTTTTTTGACGTGGCACTGGTTTTGGATAATGACACGATAACTATGGCTCAACAAATACCTAATGCTCTTAGTGGCATGTTGATGTCTTTTTGGGTTCTATTCATTTTTTTTCTCATTATATTACGGTTCTTTTCACTTTATACTTGTTTTGTTTTTGGTTCATTGAAAAAACACTAACCGATAAGGATAGAAAATTGAGAGAACATAGAAAAAAATTGGAGGGAAAAAAAACAAAGAAAAAGGCCCCACAAATAATCTTACAGACACAATTAGAGTAAAAGATATAAATGAGAGATAAATTAATAATAAAAATAGAGTGATTAATAAAAGAGAAATAGGAGAGAAAATTGTGCATTTAATCCCAACCATTGATTAGATCTAATGATGTAAATTCATTAAACATAACTAATCATGTTTTTGTCACAATTAGAGGATCCTGATCCTTTGAGCAGCTATGTTCACTTTTGCAACAAATTAATGTGTCAACAAATAATGAGGGTGCCACGTTGGCAATCCCCATCACACACACAACCTTTCTAAACAAAAACACTTGACTGCAATTAATCTCCACCATCCAATGCAGTCCCACCCTTTGAGAATCAATGTCCTGCTATGGGTTAGTAAAGAGAACTATGGAGTGCTTTTATCTATATTAGTTAACTCCTCTGCGAAATTATATGTTGTAGGTTTGTGATATTGTATTGTGGTCTGTGTTATCTTTTATACAATAAAAGAACTACATCATTTCTGAAGTTTTTGCTAAAACAATCTTATTAAGAAAAAAAAATTGGGTCAATCAGGTTGCTCTATTTTAACACGTGACAAAATTGAGAATTCTCATTGGTCACTTGAAAGCCAAAATTAAAAAAGAAATTGGTCAAACTTTGATAAATTTGACGGAGAAAAAAAAACATAAAAATATAGGTGTAAAATTTGTGAAAACAATAATTAAAAAAAAAATAAGGTAATTAATAAAAACTTTAGTGGCTGTAATTTAAATAAATTATATGAAGTTAAGTGTAAAACAAAAACATAAATAACACAAAGCTAAGGGTTCGTTTGGTGTAGGTGGGTTTAGGATTAGGATTTGAATTTGAATTTGTTTTTGGATTAAGATTTAAATTTGGAGAGAGAAAACATATTGTTATATAAATATAAAGTATTTAATTAGTGTAAAATAATATATTTTATTAAAATTATTTTTTTTTTAGAGTAAGAAATATTAATGTAAGAAAGAGTTATGGGCTGTTTGTCATGGGGTATTAGAATCGGTTTGCATTTGATTTGACAGTTACTAATCGTTTGGTTTGCATCTATATGATTAAAAACAATATTTGATACCTTTTTATGTGGGTCACATCATTCCTTACATGTATCCACGGTTTCTGTTGAATACTCTAATTTTTTTGTCATTTTCGATTGAATACTTGACTTTTTTGTCATTTTCTTTTTTGCTTTTGTCATTTTTTCTATTTTTGAATATTTGAATGGGTTCATTCATATTTTAATATTCAAATAAACTTTTTTTATAAATAAAATTATATAAATTATGTATTTTCTCTCTCACATTAAATCTAAATTCAAATATAAAGCAAATTTAAATCCAAATCCAAATCTTAGACCCGTTAACAAACCAAACAGACCCTTAGAGACAACAATTAATGTGACCCACATTTTAATCTCATCCCCACCCAATATGATATCTTTTCTAACAATGTTATTTTTAGGATTAATCTCCAACTTTCAAAGCTAAAGCTACAAACAAACATTTTTTCTACTTTGGTTTTCTAAATCCAATCCTAACCCCAAATACCAAACTGCACCTAAACATAATCCAAAAATAAAGACAAATAGTAAGAACATATTTACACAAAGTATAACTTATACTTAAATTTAATCATCATATCATTTACCAAGTATTTTACCAAACAAATACAATCATGTTCACTTTTGAACTTGAACAAATTTTTTGTTTGGAGTGATGATGGATTGGGGTAACTATTTTTTCTAGCCCCTTATATCATAAGGAGACATCTATTGTTTTTTCAATATTACATATAACGCTTTTATTTTTTGATTAAATGACACTTGTGATCTTATAAATGCAAAGATGTAGCACTATACTATAAACACCAACTGTGAGGCAAACAATTTGTTATACTACATGTATATTGTATTAAATGTGCAATAATCATATAGATCATAAGACAACAATACTAATACATGATCCGGTTTAACCCAACATTAAGCAAATCCGCTAAAAATAAATAACTAAATAAACAAATAATAGACTTAATACTCAAAGAGCACCAATTATTGTACCCATACAAAACTAAAGTTTGTTATTAACATGAACGGACTAAGTAAATAAATTTACACTAATATGCCAGGATTGCTATTACTCTAGTAATAAAACTTAATAAGTGCCCGCGACTACAAATTTGTTCATTCCAGTTAGGAGCTAAGTCATGCCACCAATTAGAGCATCTCCAATGGTAAACTTTTTGATATGGTTTATATAATTTCAATGTCATATACTCTTAAATTTCACAGTTTATAAACCTATTATCACTATGCTTAAACTTGTTAAACTTTATAAATTGATACGGTTTAGATTAGTTACATGTATTTTAGTTGCAATGAAAAGGTCTATAAACTTATACCTATATTATTTCATGTCATCATAAACCTCATCTCACTACAATGAATTAATTTATAAACCTCTTTAAATTTTATAAATCTTTTCATGAACCTCTTATAGTGGATGCCCTTATTCCCAATATTTAGTAGTGGAATAAGGAGTTTTTTTTATTAAATTAAGTGGTTTAGCCTTAAGTGTCTTAATTAGCCTTTTAATTGGAAGAGAGAGACATTTTATGTCTCTTAATTAAGAAAAAATATATATGTGTTTTGGGCTCACATTTACCTCAGTTAAGAGAGAATAAGAGAAAAGTAAAACCCTTCTAAATGTAGTTGATCATTTTTTTTCCTTTTTTTTAATTTTATTTATTTATTTATTTATTTATTTATTTATTTATTTTATATTTATCTTTTTAGAATGACACCCCACTTGAAATCCGACCCCCGAGTTAAACCTTCCAAACGGGCAGGCCTCGGGACCCGAACCACTAGGAGAAGCCCGTGAAGGGAGACCTTACAACTCACGGCTTCTTTTTGAGCAACTATGTTCATTTTTGCAACAAATTATTTAAGCCTAAAATGCAATCCTAATTACATGCCTAATCCACTTAACATTAGACACATGTATTGTGAATCTTCTCTCTTTAAATTTCCACTAATTATTTTTCAAATTCACAAATCAAATCATTAAGAATATTAGTGAGCTTACTACTTAGCCATAAGAATCATTTTTCATAAGAAAAACATTGAACTTACAAACAACTAATTGATTTATTTCCTTTTATATTTGCCACGCTGGCAATCCCATCTAAACACACGTGAAAATGATTAATCTTTGCCATCCAGTCCTCTCACCCCTTGAGAATCATTACTTTTTCACTTTCAATAAAAGTTAGTTTTTACATTATATTTAGTTAAGCTAAGAGAAAAATAAACACTTCTTAAGTCTAGTTGATCAACTTTTTGAGCAGCTATGTAGATGATAAGGTTTTAAAAGGTACCATTTTGAGGGGTCGTTTAAGTCCTTATTTTATCACTTTTGTATCCGTTATTGCTTAATATCGTTCCTTTTCACTTTTTAGGTCTCTTGAAGGCAAAATGCTGGAATGGCACTTATTTGGACGAAAAGGCGCGAATATATGAAGAAAATGGCCAAAGTCAAAATCGAGACACTCACAGCTGCTGAAAATAGAAGGCGACGGCGTCAGGTGCTAATTGCGACGCCGTCCGAGGATTTTTGTGACGGTTCAGAACCCAAAACTCTTATTTTCAAGTGACGACGTCCAGTTGTAAAAGAGTAGGCCGTCGCTACTCAGACGGCCTAGATGCAATCCAGACGACGTCAGAAGCTGAAGAGGACGGCGTCACGGACATAAGGTGACGCCGTCGCAAGGTTAACGTGGCCAAGACGAAACCCTAATGACGGCGACACGACGGCGTCACGAAACATAAGGTGACGCCGTCGCATATGTAATCTTATATATAGAATCCGAATTTTTCAGTTTTAGGGAGAGTCTTTTGGAGTGAAAACCTAAAACCGAACCTAAGGTGTCTTGTACAGTATTTTAGGGTTTTAAACCCTATCTTACATCAAGATAAGTATTTACTTCATTAATTCAATTATGTCTTTGATTATTTGTGTGTATGCTTGCATGTTCTCCATGTCCGGCTAATTTATTTGTGTGTTTGCTTAGGAAGTATGAAACTTAATTATTGAATATTGATTGGTTGTTTCTTATCTTAGTTGATTAATGATCTAGTAATGCGATAGGTCATTCCTTGTGTACTTAATGCTTGATTCATCTTTGTGAACCTTAGAATATGATTACCTGAGTAGTTGTAGGCTAAACCATCCAAAGAGTGCCTTAGAGTAAGAGTTTATTATCCCTAGTGGGTTTTGTAGACGAGACCCTTTGGTAAGTTCAAAGAGTTAGGGAGAAACGCATACCCTACAACTTTAGACACACAACGCAACTAAGAATAAGGACGTGACAACTCAACCATCAATAGGAGATAATTAAGGAGTAGTACAACCTAAGTAAACACATCTTTAAACTATCATACGAGCACACATTAATTAGACATAGACTCCCACAACCTTAGTTTAGATAATTAGATAATAGTAGAGTAATCGGTAGAAATACCAACCCCCCAAATCCAATACCCGAGATTCGTACCTTTCCATTTCATAAAATATAAAAATACAAAAATAATCTTCCTCAACCTTAACCTTAGCATAGTAACTCCTTACTAGCATTCCTATTCCCCTAGAGAACGATATCAATACCCGTGGCTTACCCTAATTACTACACTACCCCGAACGACGCGTGTAGCGTTATCAGTAGATTTATACAAAAAATTAATGTGTCAAAGATAGAAAAAAAGAAAAACAAAGAATTTTTTTTTTAAAAAAAATACAGTAGTTGCCGCGCTGGCAATCCCATCCAAACACACTTTACTCTAATCTCCACCATTCATCAAAAGTCCAAAACCATCACTCTATTTTTCATTTGTTTCACTCTCATTTCACAGAAACTATCGTTTATTAATATGTATTAATCTTTATACATATCAGTGTTACATACATCGGGATGGTAATTAGAACTATGGACTAATTGGGGTTTGCCAATTATATTAATTAGAGATTACTCAGGTGAAACTTTGAACTTAGGGGTCGCTGTTTAAGCTTATGATTTTATTTGGTCCGGCTTATTGTTTGGCAACTAGACGCGTTCATTTTCTAGATTTTGTTTAAACACTTTTATTTAGACGCATTTAGGTTTTATTACGTTTTTTTACACTTTTATAAAACAAACAATTACTTGCTGCTAATGCCAAGGTTTTTGTTTGTTGTTAGGTGTTAACGTGTTTGATTGATGTATAACTTTGGTGTTGGTGGATTGTTGTTGCCGGGGAAAGATCGAGTCATCTTCGGAGGGTCCGTCTGAGAGGATATATGTGTGTGTGTGTGTGTGTTTTGGGCTCACATTTATCTCAATAAGAGAGAATAAGAGAAAAGTAAACACCTTCTAAATGTAGTTGATCAATTTTTTTTTTAATTTTTGTTTATTTATTTATTTATTATTATTTATTTTAGAACAACACCACACTTGAAATTCAACTCCCGAGTTAAACCATCCAAACGGACAGGCCCCGGGACCCGAACCACTAGGAGAGACCCGCGCAGGAAAACCCTACAACTCATGGCTTCTTTTTGAGCAACTATGTTCATTTTTGCAACAAATTATTTAGGCCTAAAATGCAACCCTAATTACGTGCCTAATCCACTTAACATGTATTGTAAATCTTCTCTCTTTAAATTTTCACCGATTATTTTTTCAAATTCACCAATCAAATCATTAAGCATACTAGACGAGTACCCGTGCCTAGCGGCATCAGTTTCCAGAGGCAGACAATTAACGATATGCGATATTGTGGTAAGTGTTTCGTAACCTCGAGATCATCAAAAAGAAATCGATTACTAACCTCGAGATCATCATCAATATTCTTTTGATTTTGCATATCCATTATTTATGTTTCCTTCCTGTTGTGAAATACAAACTTGTTTTGGGTTGTTTATATAGGCGAAATACGAAATGTTGAAAAAACAATTTTCCCGCCTATGAAACAATGAAATGGCTGGCGCAGTGTGGAAAATGGAAATACATTGAAGTCAAAATTGAATAGTTACCATGCAACAAATACATTGAAATCAAAATAAATACTTCCATACAAAATTAACATGCAAGAATAGTTGCCAAAGAAACATGAATTTCCCTTTCCACTATTTCACTTTTTCACTTTTCCAATATTCACTTGTTGACCATTTTCTTATTTTATGTAGTAAAGATTAGTAAGCTTACTACTTAGCCATAAGAATCATTTTTCATAAGAAAAACATTGAACTTACAAACAAATAATTGATGTATTTCTTTTTATATTTGCCACGCTGAAAATCCTATCCAAATACACTTGACTCTGATTAATCTCGGCCATCTAATCCTCCCACCCCTTGAGAATCATTACTTTTTCACTTTCAATAAAAGTTAGTTTTTAAATTATACGTAGTTAAGATAAGAGAAAAATAAACACTTCTTAAGTCTAGTTGATCAACTTTTTGAGCATCTATGTACATTTTTGCAACAAATTAAGACTGGATGGAGTGGTCGTGACTTCCCTTTTTGGTGGCCAACTCACGCGCAACACATCCAAAATTGCAAAGTATGGTGAGTTGCTCACTATTGTTTTTGGCTGACAAACTGGGCCTAATTTTTTATTTTATTTTGTGAGTGTGTGTGTGGCATATTGGGTGGGGCATATTTTTGTACATAGATATTTTAGTGTAAAGTTAGCGAAAAATGACCAAAACAGATGTATGATGAAAAGGAGTTAGCCTAATGTGTCAAAGATAGAAAAAAAGAAAATCAATGAACCTTTAGAGCGGAGGGTGTGGGGATTTCGTGGCTCGCCGTGGGCTTACGTGGCGGTTCGCCGTGCCCCGCCGCTACACCGGGGTGGTTCGCCATCCCTCACCGTGGAGCTCCTCGCCATAGTGACGACGAAGCATTACTCTGACAAAATGAAAGTGGTTTTCCTAAAATTACCCAATCAACTGCCCAAGCTCCAAATCTTTAACCCAATCTTATTAACCCTTCAACTAACAACATAGCAACCAAAAACTCTTACAAGAACACCCTTGCAAAAACCTTCCATAATATCGAAGATTTGATGAGACTTCAAGCAAGTAACATAAAACTTCAACACAAGAACAAGAAACAAGCAATATCAAAATCATATGGATGATTTGTGTTGTTGGTGGTCGTTCATAACAAGAAGAGAGAGTCAGAGTGATTTTTTTTTTAATCAAAATGAAAGAGATAGTGTAGTGGTGTGTATTTTGTATATTTATGACATGCAATTTGAAGCATACATGTGTCATAAGTGAACATGTGTCTAGTTATAGTTTGATTTTTTTTTACAATCGAATACTTATTATTAATATCTATGCATTATATTTTTTTCACCCGTGTCGTTTTTTTTTTTTTTTTTTTTTTCTTTTTTTTTCGGTATCGTGTTTATTAGTATGTGTTTTTTTCTTCTTATTATTATTATGTTATGTATTGTATTTTTATTTTTAATGAAATGAATTTAGTTTATTCGGAAAATTGAATAAATAAAATAAAATGTTAGTGGTAAGCCCCAAATGAAGAGGTTGAGTTTTGTTATGAGAGAAGAAGGTTTGTTGTGGTTAGTTATGAATGTTTGTTATGCTGATGTGGCAGTGACGTGAAATAAGAGTTTGAGGCTTGTCACCACACCCATCCCTCTTACAAACAAATTGAAGTAGTTGCCACGCTGGCAATCCCATCCAAACACACTCAATCAACTCTAATCTCCACCATTCACCAAAACCATCACTCTCTAATTTTTGTTTGTTTCACTCTCATTTCACAGAAACTATCATTTATCAAATTTGAACTTAGGGGTACTTGTTTAAGATTTTATCTGGTTTTGACCAAACAATAATCCTTTAAAAAATTCCCTCAATTTAAACAATATCCCCAAATTTTATAAAATCCCCAAATTTTATCTCGTTTTGACCAAATTGAATCCTTTGGCCGATTCTGCTCAACTCACCCTGGTCCGATTACTTTGTAGCCCGAGATTTACAACACTGGGTAGCCTTATTTTAAGAGGTTAATAAGCTATTGGGTATTAAAAAAAAAAGGTACAGAGCTTATTGACCAAATTGAATGTGTGTAAAAAAAGGTACAGTCTATGGGTTCTGTGAGCTGAAGTTGCTGATTTCGTGATGCTCTCAGGTATACTTTTTAACTGAATTCATTGATTTTTGTGTTTGTTTCAATTAGGTGTTAGTTATAGAGATTTGTGATATTATTATAGTGCGATAGAGGTGAATTAGGTCTGTTAAGTACGTGCGGCTATGGTTTGAAGCTCGGGTTTAGGTTGTGCACGAAAGGTGTTTGATGAAATGTCCATTAGAGAATGATACTTGCGTAATATTTATCGTTAGATTTTAAATTGCAAAAATTGTTTGGCGTGTCATTTAGAATGAAATAGTAAGTTTTAGTCGTTAGTTTGATAATCAACTCCGAAAACATTTTTCGTCATTGGATAAAATAGTTTTAGGTTTAGTTTTTCCTGTCAATTGCAGAAATGGCAAGTTTTGCTGTTACGTTTTCGCATCTACTGGCTAGTTTATCACTTACTGTTTGAATCGTTAGATATTGTTTTTTAAATTGCCCTTATGTATTCCGGAGCAAAAGGGCATTTGGTTAGCTGTTCTTTGAGTAACCGTTAACATGTCTATACATATCTACCAATGCAACTGCAAATTTAGCAACAGTGTTAAATTAGTTTTCATGTGATTTACAGTCACAAAAAACTTTACCATGGCAGGCGCATAACACAATGTGGGCTAATAGATGCTTAAAGTTAGCGAAATGGTTGGGTTGGGTAACTTCTGATAACAAGAAATTATCTTGTGTGTAAGTAGGCACGTTTATGTTATTTGAAAACTTTTTTTATAAACATATGAGTACTTTAATATGTGTAAAACCAAAGATCTAATATATAGATTATTAGAAATATTGTTCGATAATGACAATATAAAAGAATCTTACAGCACAAAATGAATTAGTATTAACTTTGCATAAAGGTAAGTCTAGCTTAATTGGAGATAATAATGTCATAGCTTTTTACTATTGGATAATGAAATTAGGCGAAGTACCATAATACATACCAAATCATTACATACTTTTTACTATTTTCATTCATTTTAGCGTGCCTCTGGAGACAAAGGTCAATGGTTCGATCCGCAGGCCTTGCAAGGCCGGAGGTCCTTTTCTACCTTTGGTAGAACCGGAAGCAGCCTCTCTACCTTAGGTATGGGTAAGGTTGTCTACGTCTCAACCTCCCCCATACACCGTGAAAGACGGTATTGGGACCCATAACCCGTGGAAGACGGTATTGGGAGTTACTTTACTTTTTTTTATTCATTTTAGCGTGTAGAAAGGATATATAGTTCAATGCACCTTCTGCCTTTACGCTATGCTAAAAATATCGTTCAGCAATGTTAAAAGACTAAAAGTTGATAGCACTTGTAATGGTGAATAAGGATTTTAAAAATGGCAGATAAGAAATGTTTTTCATCTGGATAACTATTTATTTACCTCGGATTTTTCTAATCTGTCTGCTAATCATCCATTTATTCTTGCATCAACCCAGACTGATGTACTACTATGTTTGATAACATAAAGTGTATATATATCAATTATCAAGTAAGATACTAGAGTAGATATTATGTGTGAAACCGATCCAGCTTACCAATATGGACTGCCTGTACTACAATAGGCGCTAAAGAGCCATTTGAGTGAGAAATTAGTTGATGAAACACAGTTTGGAGTGGGTATTCAAAGTGCAGGATACTGATACTTGGACTGACATTAGTAGTTTTTTCGAGCTAACTAAATCTGGTCAACTTTAATGTTTTTTTTTTTCAGCTCTTTTAAATTTGTAAAATGAATTAGAGGGGGGGTTCATCTACATATAAATGGGCCAACTCTGGTTTGGGTTTCTCTTAGAACGGTTCAAACAGGGGAAAAGGAATGAGTTAGTTTTTAAGGGAACAATTTGAATGTGTCGAAAGTCACACTTTGTGTGATTTAGACATATTAAGATGCTGGAAGGCTTTGAATTATATCGATAAAATCATCATACTGCTGCCTTCTTGTGAATGATAGTTGTTAACTGTTATATCGAGTATATTCAAGTTTCCTGTATATCAAGTTAGTTACATTACTTATGAAATATGAATGTGTAACCTTTAATGTATGAAAAGTTAACTTTTTACACATGCTACTGTAATGTAATATGATGACTTATACTTAATATTCCACAGAAATCGAAGAACTAAAGATCACCACATTATGTAGAGCTCTTTAGATTTTACATAAAACAACAGAAGGATCTTAAGTTCAAGATGCATCAACAGAAGGACACGTTGGAGTCGGAGGAGACTGGTGTTGGTGGATTGCAGTTGCCGGGGAAAGATCGAGTCGTCTTCGGACCGTCCGTCTCAGAGGAAATCGTTATTAGGTGAGGACTTATGTTTATTACATTGGGATGATGTATTTGCCTTTTGTTGTACTATTATGTGTTATAGTAATATGATCGTACGGGATTTAGGGGGTGTTTGGGTAAGCTTATTTAAAGTAGCTTAATAGGTTATTTGGTTCTGAAAAACCTGAAATTAAGCTGAAATTTTTATGTACAAGTTTTCAAATTATATGTATGACATGTTTATAGGACCATAGTATTGTTTATATAACCAAGAAGTATGTTTGGAAACATTAATAAGCTATTGGATATAAAAAAAAGGTACAGAGCTTATTGAATGTGTTTGGGTAAGCTCATGTCAAAGTGCTTTATACATTGAGATGTATTTGTATTTTTCCTAATTATCATGTGTAAAGCAGCGTGAGTTTGTGAGAGGGATACCTGTCATGGGAATATGGGATTTAGGGGGTGTTTGGTTGAGCTTATATAAAGAACTTACAGGCTGGGCAAGCTTATGCCAAAGTGCTTATTAGTTATTTGGGGGAATAAGGGGTTTTTCGATAATGAATAAAGGCATAAGTTAAGCATAAGGATATCCTGATACATTACATCATCTTAGTATCCTTTGGGCATGATTGAAGCCAATATAATGTATGTAGCCTTGTTCTGCCTCGAGATAAGAACCACATATCTAAAGGCGTTATCTTTGTTAAGTTTGGTTATAAAAGTTATAGGGATTAGTTTCTCTGGTTTACACTCTACTTGTATCTTGTTTGTGTGTTAACATTTTGAGTAGTAGTCATTCAGTTTCAGTTTCATTGATGACACAAAGTTTACTTGTATCTTGTTCTATAGACGAAGATGTGGAAAAATCCTTACTCGCTGGTCAAGATGATGTTGGAAGTGATGTATCCAGCAATGGACAAAATAAAAGCAGAAAGTACCGTTTAACCAACGGTCTGGTTAACCATACCTCCCTTGTTGATCAGATGAAGCTACTGAGCTGTGGAAGATGTATTTTTCCTTAACCAAAGGGTATGTATCTTGGTTTTGAAAACCTTTGCTTCAAAAGCTTTTCTATCTTCTGATACAGTGTGTTTGGGATTGGCGGCTGTATTGTCTTCTGATGTCTTTGGCTAGTAGAAATCATAAGGATAGTTTCCTGTTTGCTAGTAAATTAAATGATCTGTCTCGAGTGATTAACTGGTTAGATTTGGAAATATCTGGTTATTGAATAGCAGTTATCTTTAAAGGTACTGAAATTCTGTGACTCATAAACTCTCTTTTCTCGCACTACTACAAAATCTGAAATAAAGTCCCCCTAATAGAGCCCTGTTAATAGGAAAAAAAGGGCTCTACAAAGGTGTCTGTCAAAAACAAAGGCATAAAGCCCGGTTATGAAATGAAAAAAAGGGGTCTAATTCGGCCACAAAATAGAGCCCTGTTTTATAATTAAAAATCCGGCTTTATTTGTTTTAAGTTTTCTCTTTTGAGCCGGATTTCTCCCTTTTCTTTTTTTCACTTTGCTTTCTTATTTCTTTTCACCTAGACCACATCAACATAAACCCTTAAATCACTTTTTACATGATTCCAGTTGACGGCTTGGGTTCGAAAATGTTCAATAACTGTTTGTTGGTCCTTTTTTCAGAAGATCTAACGCCACCATTAGTGTTGGTTTAAAGCTCGATTCCACATAGAATCCTTGCCAGCCTTGTTCATATTACCTCAAACTAGAAGTTTATTGGTAAAGCTTTTGTATTTGGGTTCATCTTTGCATTTTTTTTTAAGATCTACTAGGCATTTCATCTCTAAACACTTCATTGATATCACAGAACATGAGGGCTTAGAGATAAGGTGGACCAAAGAGAACATGAAAGCCTATATATACACTAAATACAAGGGTACTTGTCAAATTACTGCTCGATTTTTTGTCACTATAGATTCAGGTTTACATCGTATCACTGTCACATGTTTCTTATAAATAAAGACATGGATATAGAAACTTGTTATTTTTCACTTGGACATGAGACTTAGATACATGAAATGTATTGGTGGAATTACAGATTCGTAGAAGAATGGCTGCACATAAGCTAAAATACCCTGATGAACAAATGATAAGCCTTGGCATTGGTGATATAACTGAGCCCATTCCAGAAGTTATTACTTCAGCCATGGCTAAGGTAGGATTATTTCTTTTCTTGTCTTTCTTTCTTGTGTAAATGATAAGCCTTGGCATTGGTGATAAGCCTTGGCATTGGTGATAGCTCTGAGCCCATTCCATAAGTTATTACTTCAGCTCCATAAGAAAATTACGTGTTTAAAACATTATTGATATGTTTGACTTTTATTGCAAGATCCCCAATTTTGCTACTGTAAATGGTTGTTTTTGACATAGACTCGTTAACATTGTGAACCATATATATGACACTTCAGTCCTAACCCGTTGGTATTCCCATTTCTTTGTATGGCAGAAAAGCATTGGCTAAAGCTTCATCAATGACACCGTATATGTGGACCTTTGGAAATGCAGGCTTGGGAGCCTTGCAGGTAACACAAGATCTAAACTAGAGGTGTTCCATAACGGGCAGCTAGTCAGGTTGGGAAACAAGTCAAACTGGTAATTTTGTTCTGGACTGGATCAGGTTGACCTGCAAAAGTGGTCGGTCCTTTTTCTTAAAATTGTTTAAAAATAATGATTAATGAATGTTTTCAGCCCGTTGAACCCATTAAATATAACATAACGTAAATTGATCCATTTATAAGTAAAATGCTTGAAATTGCGACCTCTGTATTCGACAGTTAGTTTCTTACCAACGTAAATATTTTCTTCCCTTTGAAAGAGCAACAAATTACTGGAATGGGCTCAGTGATATCACCAATGCCAAGGCTTAACATTTACTGCCATTCATAGGTTTGAAGCTCGAAAGAATGATAAAGTGTGTGTGTTTTTGTTTTTGTTTTTGCAGGTCGTCAATGTGGTGTATTGCTAGTTATTATTGTTATTTGGAGCTTGTACTTGGATGGGTAAAGTCAAGATTTATTATGTATTCGTCATATGGTCTGATTCTCAATTCTAAAGGCAGATTGGAGACGACATCAACTTCATCAAACCCCATCTGTTTTTCTCGAGTTATTCAAAGGCAGTGACGATAACGATACTTACAGTGACGTCTGTGGTGTATGTATTAGTTTCATTTCCGCTCTTGCAGTTAATAAGGTTGGCATGTATCTTTTTAGATGTGTTGTTTGCAAGAATAGTCATACAGTAGGCAAGCTCAATGTATCAACTCATTTGTAATGTCGATGGATATTTCCTTATTTGAATCAATACTATTTTCATTTCGGAAAAGAAGAGCAACAAATTCATTCATGGCTGAAATTATCTCAGAAACTGTAGTGGTTGCCTTGTTGGTTTAACATTGTAAGGCTAATGCACTGAACAAGGCTATTAGTAATGGTATCTGATAAATTATTACAAGATAAATCGAGATGGTTCAACATCTTGAGGTCTTCAATCTCTGATGGAATGGAACAAAATAATGACACGTTCAGTTAAAGATGTTTTTTGAATGGGTGTACAGTTTCATGTTTAACCCATTTCATATTACTGTAATTTAATTGTTTGACCCAGCTCAGTTTTATCTATATTTTTAGGACAATCCATAACTACACCTTTTTTGTTAATTAAACTTCCATTAAGTAGTAACTTTGGCAACACTCTCAACTCTCAAGTTTCAAGTCTCAAATGTGAATGTAACTTTGGACCAACTGTATATCAAAATATTCGAGCAAAAAAATATTATAACAAATATTAACAACTTAAAAAATATACCATACATATCCCGGAAACACAAGCGGCGGCAACAATATTTTCAGGAGCGGCGGGCATCGGCGGCATCTGCTTTTTCCGACAGTGACCAGTGGTGGTTGTAACATTAAAAAAAAACCAAAATATTTATAAAAACTCAGATCTAAAATAAGCCTATAGATCTAAAAAAAACCAAAATATTGACCATGCACCTATTATATATAGTTAAGATAAGATAAGATTAAGATTAAATAATAAAATCAAAGTTTTAAAGTGTTTTTTATATCCGAAAGAGAAAAAAAGTAAATGGGCCTGAGCTACACACATAAAAGTTTTGGGTCCTTGTCCATTTAAATATAATTATAAAACAAACATACAGAGAAAAGGGGTAAAGTCAATCGAAAGAAATAAAATTAGGGTTTGTGTTCTTCCTTCCTCCGATTGAGTTATGGGTGACGGCGAAAAGCGAGATTTAAGTATATCATACGTACCTGATGATGCAGATACACATTATGATGATATGGGGTTTGAGGTAGAATCATACGAACCTGAGGATGTAGATTCACATGTTACAGATATGGGGTTTGATATGGGGTTTGAGGTAGGATCATACTATCCTGATGATGCAGATACACATTATGATGATATGGGGTTTGAGGTAGAATCATACGAACCTGAGGATGTAGAGTCACATGTTACAGATATGGAGTTTGATCTTCTAGATCTAGACGATTTGGGGTTTCGGAAAGGAACATACGTAGATGATATGGGATGTGTTGTAGGTGGAATTAAGTTCATAGATCGTCAACTAAATGTGACTGACTGCACTCAATATACAGTTGCAAACATTCCTTTGGATGTGGATGGGATTACGGTCACCAATATTTATGCCAAGTTTATACTTTTGGTTGAAAGAATTGATTTGGCTAAGCATTTACGTGCTAGTCGGTTTTTTTCTCAGTTTTCTTGTGTGATCGTGGCAACCATGAGGAGGGAACCTGATTATTCTACAAGAAAATTCTTGTATATGCTGAACAAGGGCGAGGACCTAAAGTTGCAGTTGTTTGCTCTTTTAGATTGTATCCCACGCTCTCTAAAGACACTTTCAGATTTGGCTTATTATGATAATCTGGATATATACTGGTTAGGGATTCAGCCATGTCATGTCCCTGAGTTAATGAAAGCTAATGCACTTGTAGGGCTGACACTTAAGAGATGTAAGGAAAAGGAATGCTGGGATGTGTTGGATTTGTTTCATCTACGGCCGCTTTTTCGCAGGCAGTTGCGTCTTATGCTGGATAAGAACACGTACAGGGTACCCGTGGAAGCAATCTCCTACGACTATCTAATTAATTGCTATCTGCCTGAAAAATTGACGGAATACAGTCTCGGTGTATAAGACCTCTATGGGTAACTTCCTCCTTTCTTATTTTTTATTATCTTGGCTAAGCTTGCGCATGTTTGCTGTGATATTATCTGCTTAATTTTGGATACTTTTACTCCCCTTCCTTCTGTTAACGTGCTGGGGGAATGCTTTATGAATTTTAAATGAAAACAATTGTTTTGTTTTATTTGACAAGTATACCAGATGGGCTGGTGTACTGTAAGGGTCGGGTCTGTTGAAAAGTGTAAAAATTAAATTTGAGAAACCATGGCATTTTTCCACTCGTGGATTTGATCATAAATATTACATAGATTTAACCTTTTTAAAAGTTCCTTAACTTATTTGCGTAGTTGTTAGATTCATGACTTGTGGGGGGCGAGTCAAAACACAGCTAAAACGATTTAGACGAGCGAGTCATAGACCGACTCGAACCAAATTGAGTTGACATGTGACTCAATGGTGAATAAGGTGATGAATATTTAGGCGGATTTATGCAAATCGCTTCAATAAATGGTATATAGGAAAAATAAACATATGAACTGGACTAGAAGCGTATGGATATGAACATTGAACTATGAGCTCGTATTTAGTGTGCTCCATCTTTGCTTGCCCTCCATGGTTATTCTTGACTTGTCTCAAATGTGAATGTAACTTTGGACCAACTGTATATCAAAATATTCGTATTTAGTGTGCTCCATCTTTGCTTGCCCTCCACTTTGGCCATTATTGACACATTTTTTTAATACAGTATACTTGCAATAATAATACAGTATACCAAAACATGAGGTTAACTTTCCATAATATTGAACCATACACTGCTCGAAACAAGAAGAGGGGGAAACCTCGAGCTTCCTCATTCAGATATTCAAGAAAAAGTCAAATTTCTGAAATTAAAAGTCAAAGAACACGAATAACATTAGGCTGTTCATTAAGGAATCGAACACCAAGTAGAATTCAATACCACAAATTGGATTCATGGAAATTAAACCACACTTACAAACATGATTGATACATATGATACGTCTCCAGGAATGTAAACGTACTCTTATGTCTCGTACACTTATGCAACAAGAAAATTAAACCACAATTACGAACATTTATATGCTGCAACTCATTGACAAAAATTTCAATTTTTAGTCGTTGGGGTGGGGAATCCACAGAGCATGATACTCCAATCTTGATAGTTGCAGCCAAACATTCTTCCACTTTCTTTGCATTCGCTTCGGTACTTTGCAAAACAATTGCATCATTATCAATAACATCGATTACTTGATCTGGTAATGCCATGTAAGCAAATTTATGAAGGCTAAGACCTTCAATAAACATGTCGTCTATCGGCTTTTTCCCAGTCATCACCTCCTGTAATAATATTCCAAAACTGTAGACGTCCCCACAACTTGTCATCTCGCTCCCGATACCATACTCCACAAATGAATAACAATTAATTAATTTACAAACTTTAACCTGTAAATAAATATAAGCATCATGGAATAAAAAAGGAATTACCTGGAGGTGCATAACCAATAGTTCCTTTAACCCCGGTTGAGCTGTTTTGTTTTAATTCTGTACCAAGTAGTCGAGCTAATCCAAAGTCTCCAACATGAGCCACCATATCATCATCAAGTGGAATGTTACTTGGCTTCAAGTCACTGTGAACAATCGTTGTTTGGCAGCGATTGTGAAGATAATCAAGTGCAGTGGCAACATCTCTAAGAATATTTATTCTTTGAAGAATGTTCAGTTTCGATGTATATGCACTTGAATGAAGCCAATCGTGTACACTTCCATTGGGCATAAACTCGTAAACCAGCGCTTTAAAGTCATTGCCTTGGAAATCGGTACTCGAACATGAAGTTACTATCTTCAACAAATTACGGTGCCGAATATTTCGCCATGCTTCACATTCTGCTATAAAACTTTTGTGAGCTCCTTTATTTTGAAGATGCAGAACTTTGATTGCAATAAATTTGTCATCATCGGGATCGAGGATCCCTTTATAAACAGAACTGAAGCCACCCTCTCCAATCAAATTTGTTGTAGAGAACCCGTCGGTAGCCTTGAGAAGTTGATGGTATGAAACTTTCATGAACTGTTCACTCCCTGCTGATTGAGATGGTTGATTGTTGCGTTTCTTCTTGCACAAAAGATACACACAACATAATACGAAGAGCAACGTGACTGCAATCACGATGGCTAATATGAAGAAAGGAAACCTTTTTTTCTTACCACCCGTCTCCTTGCATTTGGGTAACTTAAGTGTAACCAAACCACCACAAAGCCTATCGTTCCCCAGAATTTAAAATGCACTTGCATTGGCAAACACTCCTACAACCGGTACTTCACCCTCAAAATCATTAAAGGATAGGTTCAAATACTCTAAGGATTTCCATTTGCCTAAAAATTGTGGAACTCTACCTGATAAATTATTTTCAGAAATGTCGAGTACCCCCAATCCTCCCAATGAACTTAATGAAGATGGTATTACGCCTTGAAATTGGTTGCCACTAAGGTCTAACTTTGTAAGGCTAATGCACTCACCAAGGCAACTAGTAATGTTGCCTGATAAATTATTATGAGATAAATAGAGCTCGCTCAACAACTTGAGATCTTTAACCTCTGGTGGAATTGAACCAGAAAGGCGGTTTTGAGAAAGATCTAAAAAATAAGTTAGTGATGGAAGCTGAAGAAGTTGCTTGGGTATTTTTCCACTCAGTTTATTGTCTGTAAGGTTTAACCCATTAAGTTGTTTACAATTCCCAAGGCTTGATGGAATATGGCCTTTTAATATGTTGGAATCTAAATAAAGTAAAGTCAACATTGATAAGTTCCCAATGGCATCAGGGATAGGCCCTGCAAATTGATTCCTATCTAGTACAAGAACTTATAGCTTTTGAAGTTTACCAACGCTAGTGGGGATGTTTCCTTTGAATCGATTAGCTCCTAAATCTAAAGTGGTCAAACCAACTAGACTGCCTATACTTAAAGGTAGGCTTCCAAATAATTTATTGTCTTCTAAATTTAGAGAGGTGAGTTGATGAGAGAGATTACCTATTGATATCGGAAGCACTCCTATAAGGTTGCAACTCTGAAGTTCCAAAATTGCTAATCTGGTGCAGTTTTTCAGAGAATCAATAAACCCCAGGTCATCAGCTTCTCTGCGTCCATGGAAGTTGTTATCACTTAATTGAATATAATTAATATCTCTTAGTTTTGAAAAATCAATTGTCAACTTCCCACTAAAATTGTTTTGACTCATTTCAAGAACTCCTAATTTAGAACAATTAGAAAGAGAAGTTGGAAGAACTCCATTCAGTTCGTTATCCCTTAACTGAAGGAACTCAAGATTTGGGAGCTGATTACCAATTTCTGAAGGAGTGAGAGGTTGAAAATGGAATGAGGGATGCTTCCATATAAGTTGCAGCCACCAGAGTGAAATGCTGTCAAGCTTTTCATATGACCCAAGGTATCTGGAATTCTCCCACCCAACGGGTTCCCTGTAACAGAGAACATTTCCATTGATGTAATATTCCCCAAGAAAGGTGGGATTCCACCTGTTAACTTATTGTTGTGAATTGCAAGAAGAGAAAGTTTCAACAGTAAACTCATCTCCTTGGGTATGCTTCCAGCTAGCTTATTTCCACCTAGCGAAAGCTCTTCAAGGTTAAAACAACCAGACAAATTTGTTGGAATGACTCCACTGAATCTGTTTGTATCAAGATAAAGAATACGTAGCCTAGATAGACGACCAAGTTCATGAGGAATGGTTCCTTGCAAGCTGTTGTTCCCGAGATCAAGCTCACGGAGGAAGCTGGGGTTTCCTACATGAAGAGACAATGAGCCTTCTAAGCCTTGCGAAAACAGTAGTTAAACAGTCACTCGTTTGTGCCGCTTTCCACATGAAATACCACTCCAGTCACAGAAATGAAAGGAATGGTTCCACGAAGTCAGAACTTTGTACGGATCGTGGGTGATCCTTGACTTGAATGACAACAACGCGAGATAATCAGGCTCATGACCGCCATAGGAAGCAGAGACAGTGGCGGAGGTAAGACATGTTATCGCGAGACCGAAAAAGAGAAAAGAAATAAGAGATGGAGATGATAAGTGAATTATTGCTCGTGGTGACTTCATTTTTGGAAATTTACTTAAAATCATAAGAATACGTATTGGCTTTTTATAATCTGGTTGAGCAAGACAATTTGATTGATAAAGACCAATTTTTATGTGTAATCATGTACTATCACGAATTACTTTAAAAAAGAATTGGGGGTAGGGAAGACCTTTTGTCAAAAAAATGAACAGAACTTTAAGAAGAATTGACATGCACCTTCCTTTGTCTGTAACAAACTACTTTTGGTACAGATCTTATATTATAGTATTAATCTTTACTTTTGTGTAGCACTTATTATGATAACGTTGAAAGTGCTATATTTCTTTATTACTGTAACTGATTCAATTACGAGCACATTCATATATTCATGTTTGTTTTTAAACGATGGAAAAAACTTAGTAAGTTTAATTAACTTACCAAAGACGTACTACAGAAAGGACCCAAAGCAAAAGTACCCTCTTCTACCACTAACATAAGCAGTATTGTGTCTTGTCGGCCATGCATGTGTTTGATTATAAAATGACAGTTGCTTAGTTTGCTTTATTTTATTACTATTTTAAAACTCGTGTAACACACGGGCTATTTTCATTTATTTAGATTAAACATAACAAAAAAAATGTTAAGTTGTATAGTAAAAACTGAGTAACATATATGTATCGAAATAATTATCAACGATAAACAAATCTAATGGATTGTACGTATATACTTCATTTTACTAATGAATCACATTAATAGTTTTATTCATGCCCTATTGACACTCGGGGTTGCAAAATGAAACTGAAATAATGAGGCATTAAAAAATACATGGAAAAAATGAGCCCGGTAAAAACATAACCTGAATCGACCTATTCATCAAAATAATAAATGGGTCTCGGTTACCACTTCTAAAGTACACATTTGAGAACCTACACACGACTTCATCTCAAAGAAACAACCGGTCGAGCATATTCTTGGAATCAACACTGGTCCAACGAGGTTGATTTGCAAATACCAAAAATGGCTAGATATGTATCTCTTGACATGTTGTGGTTGTTGACTCTAAGCTTTCATGTAACCATAGCATGAAATACAACATAGTCCACGAGTAAGCACTAAAATTTAGGAAAGATTATTGCAGAATAATTTTATGACCATAAAAACATAAAGGATAGCTAAATGGAGATAACGACAATATAAAAGAATCTTACAACACAAAATGAATTGGTATTAAGTTTGCATATAGGTAAGTCTAGCTTAATGGAGATAAGAATGTCATAGCTTTTTACTATTGGATAATGAAATTAGGCGAAGTACCAAATCATTACATACTTGTTACTATTTTCATTCATTTTAGCGTGTAGAATGGATATGTAGTTCAATGCACCTTCCGCCGTTACACTATGCTAAAAATATCGTTCAGCAATGTTAAAAGTTGATAGCACTTGTAATGGTGAATAAGGATAACTGTTTATTCTTGCATCAACCCAGACTGATGTACTACTCTATCTGATAACATAAAGTGTATATATATCAATTATCAACTAAGATACTCAGCTTACCAATATGGACCGCCTGTACTACAATAGGCGCTAAAGAAAAATTTGAGAGAGAGATTAGATCATGAAACACAGTTTCTCCTAGAAAATTTCCATGTTTAGTTTTACTTGTCATATATTTTTTATGAGTTTGGAGTGGGTAAAGTGAAGGATACTGATACAGTGATACTTGGATTGACATTGGTAGCATATGCTTGAAACTTTTTCTCTTTACTTAATGATGTGGCGCAGACATGTAATACGTGAATAGTGTCATTTCCGCGCATAATGTATGTCCTTGCTTGTTGTATGCATTTTAAAACTATATTTATTGACTGAAAACTTGCATCAATGTCCTACAAGTAAAACAAATTTACAGTTAGTTATGCTTACCTATCCCCTTATAAGGATGAAATGGACAAAGTCAAGTAGTCAACTCTACTTCTTGCTTGGTCTATGTGTGCAAAGCGACTGTCTATCTGTTGTATCTTATTTGTATCCGAAGTAAGGCTTGTAATATTTTTGCATCATGGCAATGTGTACCAACAAATAAATACTATTTAATTGTTTATGATTGTCAATGAAGATAATATCATATCATTTATGCAGCCCGACTTACTTTTTCATAACTTTTGATGTGAACCAACTAATATAGGGCCTGAACGCGCAGGTGCATGACAATCTGGTTTTCGATTCCTACTTATTAATCACATTATATGCTATTTCTTTTTATAGGCAGAAGTTACTCAGAGGATGAGTCACCTAAATGAGGTGGCTGGTTGAGCTTCTGGCTATAATAGGCATGAGGAACTGGCAAAGAAACTTCAGGTATGAAATATATAACCCAGAAAGTAATACATGAAATGTGCTATTGCTGCTATAATATATGCACATTGTGACTCCTCCTCTCTTAAAAAATCAGCCAAAATGTTAATTGCTATCAGCACACCATTCGATTATCTAGTTGTATTTTTGGTACACAAAACAAAATATTGTCCTAACTTAGATATGGTTGATACCTTGCTGAATAAGTTGAATCTTATAGATATTATAGATATGGTAATCTGAAGCAGGTGTTGCTTTGCATTAAACCATATATGTTGTCGCCTGTCAGGTTGTTAGTTTAAATATGCCGAGTGTTGAACTACATCAAGATGTGATCTAGTAATTAATCTAAATAAATAGAATGCTGAATCAGCTGTTCATTAAAATAAAACTAAAAGTAATTTAAAGTTCTATGCAAAATGTTGAACTACATCTGCTTCAGAATTTGTGACCTCTTTTAACATGTTTAGTTTAATAGGCAAAATGTTGATTTAGTTGTTACCGTGATGGTTTAGTTATAGGTTAAATGCGTCGTGGGTCGAAACGGGTGAAATGGAAACAAAGGTCAAACGGGTCGTGGGTCAACTGGTTCGGTGTGGGTCAAGATTGCCAAGTTTATGTTGTATTCAAAATAGCTTAGCGAAACAATTTAAGAATGGGCTTATTAGGTTTTTTATTTGAAGGTCACTGTAGTAGTAGTCAAAAGTATGGAATTAACATGGCACTTTTTAATACGATTTAGTTTTGTTGTACATACAAACACTTTCTAATACGTTCTACCTGCAATTTTCTTTGACAGATTTGGAAATGAAATGATCATTAAATTGGATGGTTATGGATAAACGGCTTGCAGACCGGAAATGTCATGAAATTGTTTGCTAGAATAATCTGCCTCGAGTGATTAACGGGGTTAGATTTCGAAATATCTGCTTATTAAATGGCAGTTATGTTTAAAGGAGTGTTTGGGTTTGAAGATTGGTCAGATGGCTATGTACCTTGGTACCGAAATTCTTTGACTCAAACTCTCTTTTCTCATGAATAATGTGGCAGAGAGGATGGACATGTGTGTCTTGAGTCTAGCTATGTTTATGTAGTCATTGGATACTAGATACATAAGGATAGTTTCCTGACATAGAATGCTTCTCTGCTGCTATGACTGGATAAAAATAATTGGAAGAGAACAGATTGCAAATTATCTTGATATGAACCCGTAAAAATTATGGATTATTATCATACTATTTATTGCGCCCGAGAATGCAGATAGTTATGAATATTTATCTCGTTTCAACAGAAATATTGACACCGCACACACGGTACTTTTCCACCGAGTATCTTAATAGTAAATGTGAAATTATTATTGTCTAATTTACAATTTTAAGCATACGTAAGCTTAAACAGTGTTTTGGGAGGTTATCACGCACACTGCACAACACAGTAACACACGTAACTAGTATTTTATATTGAAATAAGCGAAACTATCACTTTTTAACACATACTGATGATTCTGAATGAAAAAGAGAGGTTATCTCATTGTCTCCGGAAAACATGGCACCGCATGTGTACCGACACCGACTTAGTTACGGCAAAACGTTTATAACCCAATTCCAAAATAATAATGATACCTTAGTATTACGCGCATGAAAACATTTCCAGAAACATATTTGACATATTTTACGCGTATCGTGATACTGCGTTTAAATTGGAACATGACGGGACACGAGGTACAGTTAATACAATGGCTCATAATAAAAAAATAAATAAAATAAACTAACATTAACCCACCCCCTAGGCCCCCATCCTTTTCATCATTTCCTTTTCTGCTTTTCCTTTTCGTCTTCTTCCTCTTTTTGAAGTCAACAACCTTCCTATCACCATCACCACATCTAAAGTAGAAGGCTACCATCATAGATATCACAAGTTAGGGTTTTTCAAAATTGTTTTGGGGGGTTTTGTAATTCGAGGTGTAATTGTCTAATTCAAGCTTCCATTGTTCGATTAATCAAGAAAACTCATGTTAATTCTTCTGCCTATTCGATTCAACCCATTTGTTTTGGTAATTAATCTTTTAAGGTTATTGTTGTTGCCGTGGCTGCTAAGGATTAAAAACACAGGACCAAAAACTAAAACCAACTGTTTGGTTTCGGATTATGTTTGGATTAATTAGTTTCGGGTAATGTCATGGCTTGTTAGCTTATTGCTTTACTTGGTTTTCGACTTAAAGTTGTGGCTAAATTGCTCACTTTGGTTTCTCGGATTTTACTTGGCTTATTCCTTATTTGGTTTTTGGTCTAAGTAAGCTTATGATACTTTTGGTTATTGCCTCGTTGCGTCTTCTTTGTGATCCTTGCCTCGACCGGAACGAGCACACACTCGAGGGGGTTAGTTCCTAGTCACTATAATCGTTGTTCACATTGTTCATTGTGTTCTGATATCATTAGAAGTTTAGAACTCAAAAGAGTCGAATGTTGTGGGTCCTTTTGAGTCACCCAACTGGGTGCGTTCGTTTACTCACTTCGAGCCAAGGGAGAACACCCTATGGTGTTTCTACCCGCTTCAACTCTAGACCACACCAAGAGGTCTCGTAAGAGCTCGTTGGTGTCGCGTATGTGATAGAAATGAGAGATTGGTGTGATGTTGGAAATCGTTATTAGGTGAGGACTTATGTTTATTATATTGGAATGATGTATTTGCCTTTTTTTGGACTATTATGTGTTATAGTAATACGGGTTTTAGGGGGTGTTTGGGTAAGCTTATTTTAAGTAGCTTAATAGGTTATTGGGGTTCTGAAAAAAGCTAAAATTAAGTTGCAAATCTAAGCTAAATGGTAAGTGGCCTAAGCGAGGGGAATGCGTGGGTGTATTGGAATTTTTATGTACAAGTTTTGAAATTATATGTATGACATGTTTTGGAATTTTTAAGGGAACATTTTGAATGTGTCGAAAGCAGTTTGTGTGATTTAGACATATTGAGATGCATGAAGGCTTTGAATTATATGGATAGAATCATCATACTGCTGCCTTCTAGTGAATGATAGTTATTAACTGTTTTATCGAGTATATTCAAGTTTCCTATATATCAAGTTAGTTTACATTACTTATGAAAAGTCAACTCTTTACACATGCTACTGTAATGTAATATGATGACTTATACTTAATATTCCACAGAAATCGAACAAAAGATCACCACATTATGTCGAGCTCTTTCAGATTTTACATAAAATATGAGAAGGATCTTAAGTTCAAGATGCATCAAGAGATCTCGTGAAGTAGGTGCTACTTGTATTAAACCTCATATAAAGTCAGGTTTAATTTTAAATAATTGTTCGAATTACATTTAAGATGTGCTCTAATTATGTAATTAATTGGCACATAATGCTAACCTATATTTAATTATGTTATGCAACTCAGATATTAACTAACAGTTGAATTAATTCTTTACTAAAACTTTATTGGCCATTCTCGTTTTTAGGTGGTTGCACGAAATTGTCAAGTTTATACCCTTCTTTGTTTTGTTTAGCTTAAATTTATCTTGTTTGCCTCTTGACTAGGTTTTTATTTCATAATAACGTGCACATTAACAATTTGGTAGCATATGCTTGAAACTTTTTCTCTTTACTTAATGATGTGGCGCAGACATGTAATATGTGAATAGTGTCATTTCCGTGCATCATGTGTGTCCTTGCTTGTTGTATGTATCTAAAAATTGGATTTATTGACTGAAAACTTGCATCAATGTCAAGTAGTCAACTCTACTTCTTGCTTGGTCTATTTGTGCAGAGCGACTGTCTTATCTGTTGTATCTTATTTGTATCCGAAGTAAGGCTTGCAATTTTTTTTGCATCATGGCAATGTGTACCAACAAGTAAATGCTATTTAATTGTTTATGATTGTCAATGAAGATAATATTATACGGAGTATCATTTATGCCGCCCGAATTACTTTGTCATAACTTTTGTTGTGAACCAACTAATAGGACCTGAACGCGTGTATACACGTGTATGGTTAGAAACTAATCTAGTAATCGATCTAACGCATAATATTAAAAAGTTCATTTTGAAAATTTTCATGTGCGAGGTTCAAATTCGTAAACTACTATGTGGAAAACTAGAAGAGGGGGTTGAATAGTTTTGCCAATTAAAACTTCTTTTTAATCTATTTAGATCGACTTATGTCAATCTATTTGGATGTGTGTGTTGGATGTTGATAAACAAGCATATAAGGGTAAGTAATGAAAAGATAAGAGTAAGAAGCACAAAACCACAACACGAATATTTATAGTGGTTCGGCTACAAGGACATCTTCCTTGCCCTACTCCACTCCCCGAGTCACCTACTCGAGAGTTCGTAATCACTACACCAATCTCCTTATGGCGGAGAAGCCTTCACAACGTAGCCTACCCTTTTCGAGGTGCTAGGCTAACCACTTGGGGTTTTTTCAATCAAGGTGAACCACACCTACACAACGTCGCCTACCCTTTATAAGGTACTAGGCTAAGTACCTAGTTCTTTCACTCCAAGGTGAACTATACCTTCACAACGTCGCCTACCCTTTATTAGGTACTAGGCTAAGCACCTAGTTCCATTGCAATGGAGGAACTACTACCACACTACACTAACGACTAATCCCAAAGGAGATCTACTCCTTTACAACATCATCAAGGATATCAATATCCTTGGATCTAATACTAGTCTATGTTGTACATCGAAACACACCATATCGAATGTACATCTAAGGCACCTTTCACTAATGCCTTTGACTAGATATACAAGACACCTTTCACTAATGTCTTGTATCTTCACTTCTAAGTACCTTTCACTAATGCTTCTTTGTCTTGACTTCTAAGCACCTTCCACAAGTGCTTATCCTATAGACGATAGATATCCTTCACTAATATCTTCGTCTTGACACTTGAGACATCTTTCACTAATGTCTTCAACACTACACTTCTTTGAAAAAAGAAAGGAATCATCAACAAGAAGACTTCAGTAGCCTTGATGATGAGGAAGCATGGCAACTCGTGGACTTGAGCTTGCTCGACTTCAAAGGTGGTGATCTTGCCTTTAAGAGGAACCTAAAAGATCACACAAAAACAAAACTACAAACACAGATCTCTTGGATCTGAGGTTAGTGGGTTTTTAACTCAGTGAGAAAGTGTGTTAGAAAGGGTTGAGAAATAATGAAGAAATGACTCACTATTTATAGAGGAAAAATCCTACTGTTCCCCGGATCCCACGGATCCCTACCACAAGGGATTCGGCTAGCACAAAGCTAGGGATCCGTGGAACGCTCCTCTTTGTCCATGGGTATTTTGGTTATGGGTCATGGGTTGAACCATGGATCTTTGGCTAGATACAATGTATCTTTGAGTGCAATGCACTTAATCACTTGGGTATGGGTTGATCCATGGGTTATGGATATTATACATGTATGATATAAGCATGATGTCATGCAATGGGTTATGGGTCAAGATCCATGGGTTATGGGCTTTGGGTTGTACCCAACTACATTCAATGTATTTGCCCAATGGGTTGTGATACTTAAGTTTCTACCCATTTATATTACCCAATATACTACATACTAGTTATGTGTATATTTTATCCAAATATGTAAAAACTAGTTGTTTTACATATGTATTACTAAATCATAAAATCACTTATACTTGTTTTAGTGTTTTATGTGAAAATGTGAATATGTTAGAAACTATTAGTTCAAACCATTTACGTATTTTATTTGTTTCGTTAATATGAATTTACGTTTGTTATCGACAAAACATTAGAAGATCGTAAAATATAAATAAACGTTTTTACGGCTTATTTGTATTAACATACTACTCCCACCGTCCCAAAATTATTGTCCTCATTTGACTTTTTCGGTTTTTCATTTACAACTTTGACCTTTAGTATTTTTATTTGTATTATATAATACTTAATGAAAAATATATGAATGGATTGAGTTGTGAATATATTTTCATTAGTATAATTTTCATCAACTATTGTATAGAATAAACAAAAACATTTAAGGTCAAAGTTAGAAAAGAAAGACCGAAAAAATCAAACGGGGATAATAATTTTGGGAAGGAGGTAGTACTATAAAAGTTCATTTAATAAATTTTCCTTTTCGTCTTCCCCACACCCCAAAACATCAGAATAGTATTGTTCTTCCTCTTTTTGAAGTCAACTACCTTCCTATCACCATCACCACATCTCAAGTAGAAGGCTACCATCATAGATATCACAAGATGGTTGAAATATGGCTATGAAGATACTGGGCAAAATAGAGGGCAAAATCACAGGTTATCTCCTCACTTGCACACAAACCTCACATAAAATTAGGGTTCCAAAGTTAGGGTTTTTCAAAATTGTTTTGGGGATTTTGTATTTCGAGTTGTAATTGTCTAATTCAAGCTTCCATTGTTCGATTAATCAAGAAAGCTTACTGCTTTACTTGGTTTTCGACTTAAAGTTGGGGCGAAATTGCTCACTTTGGTTTTGGGATTTTACTTGGCTTATTCCTTATTTGGTTTTCGGTCTAAGTAAGCTTATGATACTTTTGGTTATTGCCTCGTTTCGTTTTCTTTGTGATCCTTGCCTCGAACGGGAACGAGCACGCAAACACTCGAGGGGTTAGTTCCTAGTCACTATAATCGTTGTTCACATTGTTCATTGTGTTCTGATATCATTAGAACTCAAAAGAGTGGTATGTTGTGGGTCCTTTTGAGTCACCCAACGGTGCTTTTCGTTTACTCACTTCGAGCCAAGGGAGAACACCTTATGGTGTTTCTACCCGCTTCAACTCTAGACCACACCAAGAGGTCTCGTAAGAGCTCGTTGGTGTCGCGTATGTGATAGAAATGAGAGATTGGTGTGATGTTGGAAATCGTTATTAGGTGAGAACTTATGTTTATTATATTGGAATGATGTATTTGCCTTTTTTTGGACTATTATGTGTTATAGTAGTGTGATCGACGGGATTTAGGGGGTGTTTGGGTAAGCTTATTTAAATAGCTTAATAGGTTATTGGGTTCTGAAAAAGCTTAAATTAAGTTGCAAATCTCGCAAGGCAGCAGCGAGTAAGTGGCCTAGGCAGGGAGTACGTGGGGGTATTGGAATTTTTATGTACAAGTTTTGAAATTATGCGTCTTCTTGACAGGTATACATACTTGAAAACCCATAAATTAGCTCATTTTACACTGAGTATTGACGAGATGTATGTTGAAAAGGTTCTTATGATTGTTTGTAGAAGGCAAATATAGAATTTATTTTTAGGTTGATTATTTTTTAGATTTTTGTGTAGATGATGTTTAGATAATGGTGAGATTTGTTGATGTTCTTGCGAGCTTTATTAGCTTTAATTGGTTTTTGAGAATTTGCTAAGCATATGAATGTTTTTTAAGATTTTTGAATTGTTTTTATATGGATTTAAGATTGCTTTTGATGTTTACTCCTTGTTAGTATTTGATGATAAGTGATGATGATGATGATGTAATGTAACTATCCTTTTTGGATGCGTATGTTGTGTGTTGTAATGGACTAATGGTTGAATTATGATGTATATATCACTACAAAATAAATACCATTTCTTTGAGGTAATTTTATATCTTATGAAGTGCACAAATGTGATTATATGATTTACAAGTGTTTGATGAAATGTTTGAATGAAATATGTGTTCTCTTTGTGTATGCAATCCAACTGTTTGATGAAATGCTTGAATGAAATATATGTTTTAATTAACAAGCTGTTTTGAATAAGCAAATTGAAGTTGTTCGTTTAACCCAGATAAGCAGTTTAATAAGCAATCCCAAACAGGACATGTTATGACATTATACGTCATGCTGTTCTGTGTTAATACTTTTTAAGAATGGCCATAATGTAAACAGTTAGAAGCTGTATTGGTGTTTAAGGAATGCTAATTATCGAATGGTCATAATGTTTAAGTTGTGCACGGAGCATCGAAAGTCTTTTTACCTTTTCCTAGTGAGGACATGGATCAATGTTAGGTCATAGAGCGGTATTGTCATCTATCAGCACAAAACACACACATGCAGCTAGGACCAATTTTAGTGAAGGGCTGTTGTCAAATTAACATTTGTGCATACAAGATATAAAAAACACATTATTTTTTTGCTGAGCGCAAAATGGCTGGCGGGTAATGAGCTGGAGTCAAAACTAGTACTGTATATGATTAGCACACGTCTAAATGGTTTGCATTGGGTCGGCATGCAAACATTTTCTTTAGATTATACAGTAACTAATGAGTTAAAATTCACACAGCGGTAGTCTAATACAAATCGACTAGAAAGGTTTTGTGCATTAGAAACATTTCGAGTGACTTCAACATGTTTAACACTTTGACCCGCTCCACCCATTTCCTTTTAAGTTATACTTTCAGTTTGACCTTTAGTATATAAGTATGTCAAAACTTCCACCTCTGATTATTGTTATACAACTTCTAAATCTGCTCAAGTTATACAACTATAAGTTATACCATGTCTTAAAAAGTTCCGTTTAACATCTGGAAGAATTGAGATATTGTATTTTGAACATTTCTTACTTGATTGAATGCAATTATCATAAGAGTGTCTTTAGCCAATAATTATACTAGGAAGGATAATATACAACGTTAGATTTTTATCCTGATGTTAAAGTTAAGGTACTCTTTTCATAGCAAACAAAACCGTTTGAGTGGATCGTCCTCCCAAATATTAATTTATCTATATTCTTCGCGTCGTCGGTTTCAAAAGATCGTTATTTTCTTCTTCTTTTAAGTCTTCTGTATACAAATATTATGGTATGCAAATGGGACGGTCAAAACAAACTACTCTGTAGTAGAAATATGATTTTGTTCTGATGAAATCTTCCATATGCTGCAAATTCTGTTTTTTTAACACACTGGGATGCCCATCTAGGAGTGTAAGGTGAACAGGGAGTTGTAAGATGTTGGACTGAACAACTATCAGTTAACATATTTGGAAGTAGGACAAAACCAACGAAGGATCTTTTCTTTTCTTTCAAAGCATATATTGTATGCACCTCAATGGAGTCAGTGTCTTAAGACTGATTACTACCTTTGCCACATATCTGAGTCACAGAAGAAGTTAAGTGGCTCGCTCGTCAATTACTATGGCAGATTAACGGATATTGTTCAGTTGAACTATTCTGGAAAATTAAGGGTCGTTTTATTCAAATGTGATTGGGTTGACATAGATAAAGGGTGCAAAACTGATGAATTTGGAATTAAACTTGTGAACTTCTCCCATCTTACCCACAAAGGTGATAACTTACTTGACGACCCTTTTGTGTTGGCATCACAAGTTGATAAGGTGTTCTACACTCATGATTCGAAATTCGAAGATTGGATGGTTGCACGACATGTTAAAGTTAAGGATGCCTTCAACATGCAATGTGATATTGATGATAATATTTTGAGTTCACTCCCTCACTCTAATGACCTGCCTAACTTTAAATCGGGTTGGGGTTGATGTTGATGATGGAGTGGATGGTACACTGGTTTTGGAGTCTCAAGAGGTAGAAGATGATGAAAATGAACAAGAATAATATACTTTATATCATTGGTTAATCAGGTACATCACTTTTCTTTAATCCCCTGTTTGGAATGTTTGTATGTTTTCTATGGAGGACTTCTTGAAAATTGTATTTAATTTTGATTTTTGACAGTTAATTTGTTACTGAGTAACAGATATAGCTTGTTTGACTTTAGTTGGTGTATCTATAATCGAAATTGTTAATTGCTAATTAGAACCCTTTATTTGCTTATTGAGACTATAAATATAAGCCTTATACTTGAGACCTTCTTCAAACTACACCTTTCAATCCTACAAACTCCTTTAATTGGTGTATCACAAGCTCAATTTCGATGCATTGTTCTATTACCCATCTGACCATATAGCTAAGTCAAGAAACCAATATTTTGGTCGACAAAGGGTCAATTTTGTCTAACGGGTCAACAGTTGATTAGGTGTGTTTTAATGGTACAGCATACTGGTGTTTTATATCAATCAGTTACTTATGGCCTTGATAGTTGATATGAGCTTTATGTGTGGACTTGTAAAGCAGTTTCAATATGGTAAATTTAGAAAATTTCTCCGATCCGTATGACATTCAGATTTCTGTATGCAGGGATGCAGGGCAAGCTGACAGAGGAACAGGTACTGAATTATCCGATAACTTTGCATGTGTTGCCTCTTTATCTCGTTTCCACTAACTTACCAGTGCTTTCTTTCAGCACCTCCACAAGAACGTTACATAGGCGAACTAGTATTTTGGTTGGTATGGATACAGTTGATGGCATTCATGAATCAAGAATGCGCTGACATAACAATGGAAGTGTTGTGCAACTCGTCAAAATGATTTGTAGTTATATAACAGTTGATTATTATTCTAGTACTGTGAATGAAAATGTCATTAAATGTGAACCATTTCTCGACTGGCATATAAGTAACTACTACGTATCAGTTGAAATGTTTTGATATTGTTTGTTTTAATGAAATTTCTACATACATGTTTGGATCAAATTTTGAATGCCTTAACTTAAGTACCTATTCCGGTCTTGATTCTGCTTGGCAAAGTGTCGTAGGCTTTTGTATGCCTTATGGCTTAACTTTTTGATAATACAAAAAATTCACATTTGCAAAAAAAAGGGTCATAAATCTTCGTGGTTTTCCGTTAGCTTCTAGTTACCAACTTAAATCCTATGTTTAAGCTCTCTCAAGTGAGCTCACTTGTGATAGTTCTACCATTTTTCATTGACTTGTGAATTGTGATTACCGAACTACCGACTAACAACCACGAACTATCTCATGTGAATTTTGGTATCAAATTTGCGTATATTACTCGTGCTTTGAGCATGTTTTTCTTTATAAGAAGCTTAATTTGGCTTTAAAAATTCATGAACTAGCTCGGTGTGCAGAATAGTGTTAACTGGAAAATTCATGAATTTTGGTATCAAATTCATGAATTTTTTGCTAATTCATTTTTTTACTAACATATACTTAAGTCACTTAGGTGGTGTTTGTTTTCGACTTAATATGAAAAAAACTGAATTTATTAAGTCATATGAAAACTGTTTGTTTGTGACTTAGGCTATGTTTGGCAAAAGTAGCGATGTCGATGCATTGATGGCGGTGGTAGTGAAGCATGGCTGTAAACCCTGACTCACAGCTCACGCTCACACTCCCTAAAGCATTGGAAAAATGAGCTTTCCTAAAAAATAGCAAAGCTCACCGCTCCTTTGCCAAACGAACACTAAAAATAAAAAAGCTCACTTCTCGCCGCTCATCGCCTCAAAAAGCTCCAAAATGCTCTGCGCCAAACATAGCCTTAATCTATACTATATTATAATGCATGTAAAAACCAAACCTCATTCCAAGCCTAACTCCTAACCAAAAATTAAGATAAGGAGCTCCAATCATGAGATGACATGTGTCACTTCTTAACATAACAAACTCCAAGCCAAACTCCTAACCACTAAAAAGTAAGATAAGGAGCTCTAATTATAAAGTGACATGTGTCACTTATCAACTAAAAATTCATCTTTATTTTCAAATTTAAATATCTTTTTATCTACTTATTTTTTTTATAATCTAATTTCACCATATTTTCTAAAATTTTATCCTCTTTATTTCAACATCCATTTTGATATATTTTTATGAGTTTTTAGTTTTTATATTTTTATTGGGTTTATTTTATTTTAATTCAAATTTTTACAACTTAACTTTTATTTAATCAATACAATCTTGATTCATCAAAATCATATACTTTTGGAGGAGAGTTAGACGGGGTAAGAGATTGTGAGAGTCTTTCTATATGCGGGAATAATGATGACACGGGAAAGCTACGGGTAACCCAAACAAACACATACAACTAACACATATACATTCGAAGTGTTGTGAAACGAATTCACTAAACGGGTAAGCAAACACATATAACTATACTTATCACTGCCGCTGTGCGCGGGTATCCAACTAGTAAAGAAAGATGACTTAAAATATTAAGTAATAAAACTGAGGATGTCTGCATTAAGTCATCTCTTAACTAAACATGACTTAATAGAATATTTTAACAAACAAGCCCTTAAATATATAAAATATATAAATTTTACCCTCAAGTCACTTGATTAAAAGCAGTCACTTGCAGTATAATAATTTGGGCGGAAATCAAAACAGTCACATCCAAACCACCATCTACGGTCATCTTCTCCGGTCATATTATCATCACCGAAGGTATTATTTCTCTAATAATTAGGGTTTCATCTAATAATCGCTTAATTTGAGCTTATTTCAAGCTGAATTTGTTATTTTAATCTCTTAATTTTGCTATTCGAGCTTAATCAGGTTATGAATTTGTGTTTAGGTTATGATTAATCTCTTAATGTTGATGATTAATTTGTGTTTAGGTTATGAATTTGTTAGGAATTATTTGAGCTTATGTTGATGATCATTTTGTATGACATCATCATCGTTACTATTTCGTTGAATTTGAACTGAATTTGTGATTTTGCGCAATTTGTGATAATCGTAATGAATTAGTTTATGTTGTAGAATTACTCATGATGAGGTGATTTCATTTCCTTTTTCTTACATAAAGTATATATTGTTATATCAGGTTTGCGCCCATACCTATTACTGACTTTGTACACAGATGTTGCAGCATATGAGCCTTGATGCTAAGAAATCAGTAGCAGTTATTCAAACTTATAAGATATATGACATGAATGGGATTATGTGAAGAGTGAGGGGTGGTTTCTTTAGGATGGGGGCTAGTGAGCTGTGAAAGATGAAACTACTTTTCCCTAACTAACGGTCCTGTTAACCATACCTCCCTTGTTGATCAGAAAAGTTGTTATATGCCTAACTGGTGTTTGGAATAAAGGTTTAAACAGATGGCTATGTATCATGGTTTTGAAAACCTTTGCTTCACAAGCTTTTCGTCTGTGATATAGTGTGTTTGGGATAGGCAACTGTATTGTCTTCGATGTCTTTGGCTAGTAAAATCATATGGATAGTTTCTGTTTGGTAGTAAATTAAATGATCACTCATTTGGATGGTTATGGATAAAGGCTTGCAGGGTCGTAAAATGTCATTGTCTGCTAGAATAATCTGCCTTGATTTGGAAATATCTGGTTATTGAATAGCAGTTATCTTTAAAGGAGTGTTTGGGTTTGAAGATTGGTACTGAAAATTTTTGACTCATAAACTCTCTTTTCTCACACTACTACAAAATCTGAAATAAAGCCCCCCTAATAGAGCCTTGTTAATAGGAAAAAAAGGCTCAATAAAGGTGTCCGTAAAAAAAAAGGCATAAAGCCCGGTTATGAAATGAAAAAACGGGGGTCTAACACGGCTTTATTTGTTTTAACTATTCCCTTTTGAGCGGGATTTCCCCCCCTTCTTTTTTTTTTTCACTTTGCTTTCTTATTTCTTTTCACCTAGACCACATAAACATAAACCCTTAAATAACTTTCTACATGTTTCCAATTGACGGCTCGAGTTCAAAAATCTTCAACAACCAGGTATGCAATCTATCTCTGACATCCATTTAATCATAAAATTCCAACTGTTGATGTTCAATTACGGGTTATTGGTCCTTTTTGTTAACAGATCTAACGCCGCCATTAGTGTTGGTTTAAAGCTCGATTCCACATAGAATCCTTGCCAGCCTTGTTCATATGACCTCAAACTAGCAGTTTATTTGTAAATCTTTTGTATTTGGGTTCATGTTTGCATTTCTTTTATGATTAGATTTGTTAGCTGTATGAAATAAATGTTTATGCTCAAATTATGTTGTATATGTGCATTTCTTTTATGATTAGACTATAGTAGAAGATCTACTAGGCATTTCATCTTTGAACACTTGCTTGCCATTTTCATTGATATCACTGTGAGACGTTTCTTATAAATAAAGACATGGATATAGAAACTTGTTATTTTTCATTTTTGCATGAGTTTTAGATTCATGAAATGTGTTGGTGGAATTACATATTCGTAGAAGAATGGCTGCACAGAAGCTAAAATACCCTGATGAACAAATGATAAGCCTTGGCATTGGTGATATAACTGAGCCCATTCCAGAAGTTATTACTTCAGCCATGGCTAAGGTAGGATTATTTCTTATCTTGTATTTCTTTCTTGTGTAAATGATAAGCCTTGGCATTGGTGATAGCTCTGAGCCCATTCCATAAGTTATTACTTCAGGTCCACAAGAAAATTATGTGTTTAAAACATTATTGATATCTTTGACTTTTGTTGCAAGATCCACAATTTTGCTCTGTAAATGGTTGTTTTTGACAGACTCGTTAACATTGTGAACCATATATATGACACTTCAGTCCTAACTCGTTGGTATTCCCATTTCTTTGTATTGCAGAAAAGCATTGGCTAATGCTTTATCAGTCACACCGCAGATGTGGACCCTTGGAAATGCAGGCTTGGGAGCCTTACAGGTAATACATGATCTAAACTGGTAAATTTTAGTCTGGACTGGATCAGGTTGACCTGCAAACGTGGTCTGTCCTTTTCTTAAATTGTTTAAAAATAATGATTAATGAATGTTTTCAGCCCGATGAACCCATTAAATATAACATAACGTAAATTGATCCATTTATAAGTAAAATGCTTGAAATTGCGACCTCTGTATTCAACAGTTTGTTTCTTACCAACATAAATATTTTCTTCCCTTTGACAGAGCAACAAATTACTGGAATGGGCTCAGTGATATCACCATTGCCAAGGCTTAACATTTACTGCCATTCATATGTTTGAAGCTCGAAAGAATGATAAAGTGTGTTTGTTTTAGTTTTTGCAGGTCGTCAATGTGGTGTATTGCTAGTTTTTAGTTTTCGCTGTTCTTTGGTTTGTTTCACAAGAGTGGGTGTACAGTTTCATGTTTAACCCATTTCATATTACTGTAAAATACATGTTTCCACATTACATTAGTAAGTAGATACAAGACACATATTCTGTAATTTAATTGTTTGACCCAGATCAGTTTTATCTATATTTTTAGGACAATCCATAACTACACCTTTTTTGTTAATTAAACTTCCATTAAGTAGCAACATTGAAACTCCAGTGTTTTACTACCCATAAAGCTTATTCACGTTGTAACTTTGACAACACTCTCAACTCTCAAGTTTCATGTCTCTAATGTGAATGTACGTGTGTTGGACCAATTTAATTTTCTGAATTTGTATTAATAAATGATCTGGTATTTTTACGGCTCTTTCTGGATTCCTGATGTAATTATTAGTCTGCATTAATGTTAGATTTGTAACTTGGTGGTGTCCTAAACTTCACGAACAAGGTTGGAACCTTTCTTGAAATCTTAGCCATATCGGACGAGTCATCCTTTAAACAATTATGGGTTATGCTTGTTTTGTAAACACAGTCATCTGTTAGTGTTAACAGGATCCAAAAGCATTCAGTACAGCAACTAACCAACACTAGTACAGATGGCTATTTCGACCCATTTTACTTATGAGTGGTAAATAAAAAATTAACTTGGAGAAAGAAAAAAAACGGTGCGCAGTACATTGAAGCTCCCATGTCAAATAATTTTAATAATATCAGATTTTATTGAACTCTTGTACTCATAATTAGCATACTGACTACTTATTAATGGAGAGTACCAAAAAAATTATATATTATTTTCTTTGTTATACAGAGCTGCAACAAGCCCCTTGGAGCTGTTTTTCTAGCTACATCGACTCGTATAAAATGGTTCAGTTCAGGTTATGTTGAAAAGATATAAACATAGCATAAAAAAAAGGTGCAACATGCCGGTTCTGGTCTTGCATAGCTTAGAATTCAGGTCCTACATGTCGGTTCGGGCTATGTAAAAAGGATACAAAAAATTAAACCAGCTTAAAACGGGTCAGCTCGGGTCATTTCATTTAAAAAGTAAATATGGAATATTAATCATTTGTAAAACTTGATGACAAAAACTTTTAGAATACCCAAACGCTACATACCATGCGTCATCCTAAAGCATCCAAGTAAGAAAATAAGATTAGAAGTCGCAACTATACTAATCACTGTCTGGTTTCATACATAATAACTCTCCTTACATACTAACTTAACTGCTTAATTACACAACTTTTTAATTCTAAATAATGTGTTATGTAATTCAGCTTGAAAGTAAATGTGTAGCAACTGGCATTTTCAGGGCAATACTTGTTCGTAAAACTCAAAAACTGTTTATTTTGGACGACCACTTTATTACTTTTACGTTAACAGTTAGGTAAAATCGCGTAAACTAAAAATTTCAGAAACAAATACCGGCAATGTTCAAATTATTATTTTAATGGTAAAACAATTTATTCCTGAAAAACGACCTCGCACGCGTACCGACACTGTATTAGTAATGGTTTAAGTCCAAAAGAAAAGTTCAATATAGAACTCATATTTGTCATAGAACCAATCAAACAATCATAGCCACTCATTTCTTTTATTAAAATATATTCACCTTTTTTTTTTAAATTAAATATCTCACAAACCGTTAATCATTATGCCAAAAAAATCATATCATCTCGATGATAATTAAATTATCTTTCTATATATATGCATTGTTATATACTTTCGAAGAACTTTTTTTTATATAAATTTCGTCCAGAAGAATCACATGTGATTTGTAAAAATCACATGTGATTTGTAAAAATCACATGTGATTTGTTAAAATCACATGTGATTTGATTTTTACAAATCACATGTGATTTTTCTGGGCGAAATTTAAAAAAAAAAAAACCTTCGTCGAAAGTATATAAAAATGCATATCTATAGAAAGATAATTTAATTCTCGTCATGATTGTGTATTTTTTGTAGCTTGAAGATTTACCGTTTGCAAGATATGTTGTTTTAAAAAAAAAGATGGAAAATGGTTTTTTATTAATTTAGATAAAAAATTGATGGCTATGATTGGTCTATTGGTTCTATGACAAATATGAGTTTTATATGGATCTCAACTCTTAAGTCCAATAATTATTTTCGGAGCCATTAATATTATTTTTATATTATTTTATAAAAACATTCAAAAAAATGTAATTTTCCCATTTTTGCTCAAAAAGCCAAACCGAGTTATCGCGATTACACTTTAGCTCAACGGGACACGGAATATACGGAATAAAAATCAAAAGTACACCACTCGCTCCTTTGGTTTCGTTTTGCTGCCACTAACCCAACATGTAGACAACTTTTGGTCAAAGTCACAAGGTGTTATAAGAAATTGAGAAGTGAAAATGACTTGAAACCATTTTGTACACACAAAATGTCTACCATCCAAAAGCAAAGTCAAAAGTTTCTATTTTTGGCTTCTTATTCTGCCGAGAAACCATAAGGTGCAAACACACAATTACATTTCTTTTTCAAACTATATTGTTCCTTAACCCAAAATAGCCACACATCTTCACCTCACTTTATATTCAAAGGTCAAACATGCATTTTCTTCCTCCTTTTATGTTGTTCGAAACACAGAAACATCACACACCACTTTTTCATTCAACTTTCACACACCAAGAAGTTGAAAAAGTCTTATCCTCTTTTCTTTTTTGGTTATAAGCTGTCGAACTACAACAAACATACACCCTCATCTTTCAAATTCATTTCACAAAAATATAAGGGGTAATTCTCAAAAGAGGACAAAAAGGTCCATAGTGATCACTTTGAGGTACAAAAATAAAGTCTCTTCCCAAATTGGTCATGTGCGAATGTGCGATTCCACTAAAATGTTGACGATGTCCAGACAATAAGTACTCTTGCCATCTTGGTCAAGTACAGTCACTATCAATGTCTTGTTTGACTTTTTTATACAAATATGCGAACGGTGAATGTGCGAATGTGCGATTTGAACATAACTTTATTGGGAAAGACCACTTGTAAGGAATAAAATCTTACTTTATGGTACAAAATCTTTATTAATTCTTTAAAATATTTATTTAAAATACTTTAAATAAATAAATATTTATTTAAATTATAATAATTTAAATAAATATTTTAAATAAATATTTTTAAAATATTTATTTAAAATATTTTAAATAAATAAATATTTATTTAAATTATAATAATTTAAATAAATATGTATTTAAATTATAATAATTTAAATAAATATTTTAAATATTTTAAATATTTTAAATAAATATTTATTTATTTAAATAAATAAATATTTATTTAAATTATAATAATTTAAATAAATATTTTAAATATTTATTTAAAATATTTTAAATAAATAAATATTTATTTATTTAAAATAATTCTTTAAAATATTTATTTAAATATTTATTTAAATTATTATAATTTAAATAAATATTTATTTATTTAAAATATTTTAAAGAATTAATAAAGATTTTGTACCATAAAGTAAGATTTTATTTCTTACAAGTGGTCTTTCCCAATAAAGTTATGTTCAAATCGCACATTCGCACATTCACCGTTCGCACATTTGTATATAAAAGTCAAACAAACGATATTCAATATTGATAACACTGACAATGATTGAAATAGTACTTATCGTAGTGGAATCGCACATTACACATACCAAAAAAGAGACTTTATTTTTGTAAAATCACTATGGACATTTTTGTCCTCTTTTGGGAATTACCCCAAAATATAACTACTTTGGGTGTTTAGATACAAGGCTAAATTTGGTTTGGGTTCAAGCAGATTTAGTTTGGGGTTTTTATTGGATTAGTTAAGCTTGTTGGGTTATACTTCTTTGGTTCTTGGTCATCCTCTTAGTCGGCACAACATACACTCCATTTGTAAGAATCATTTAATCTTCAAGTCTTGTGTAGTTTCTTGAATTAAACTTGTTACCTGATGTTTATGTGTTATAAACGTGTCCTTGATTTTAATATGGATCGATCTATATGTAAAGGTGGATTAAAGTTTGTGTGGTATAAGTGAGCTTGTAAAACATTAAGAAGCAACACAAAAATAAGCCTAGCTTATTCTTGTACATATCGACATACACACATGCTTTTGAGAATTGTTAAACACTTTTGGTTATAAATAAACTGAGGATTTGTAAATCTAATAAAAGCATAAGAGTATGGCTCTACTTGGAAAGTGCTCATTTACTGCTTAATTATTATAGCTTAAGTAATTATTTTTATTTATTTATTTATTTATTTTGCTTGTTGTTGTCAAAGACTTTGGGAATATATTTTATGCTTGGGCTTTTTGTCAAAACCAACTGTTAGAACACATCAGATGGATACATTGGGTTTTGTTTCATGTGGGAAACCAAATACAAAATGAATGAAAAAAAAAAAAAAAAAAAAAAAAAAAAAAACATTAATAAAATTATTATTAACTCCTAATTTGTTAGACTAAAATTATTATTATTATTATTATTATTATTATTATTATAAAGTGATGGTTTATAATAAAAAATAAATAAATAAATAAATAATAATAATAATAATAATAATAATAATAATTATTATTATTATTATTATTGTTATTATTATTTTATTATAAAAATCATTATTTTATTACTATTATTATTATTATTATTATTATTATTATTATTATTATTATTATTATTATTATTATTATTATTATTTATATTTTATTTTTATTATTATTATTTTTATTATGAAAGATCATTTAATTATTATTGTTATTATTATTATTATTTTTTATAAACAACCACGTTATTAAGATTTAAAAATTACTATTTATTTAAAATTGAATATTAGTTATTATTTATTTAAAAAATTTTATTATTATTATATTTATAAATTATTATTTATTTAAAATTAAATATAATTTATTTATAGCTTACTTTATTAATTTATACTTTAAAAAATACAATTGTATTTTATATAAAAAAAATATTTATTTTATATATTAGTTTATATAATATTATTTAAAAAATTATTATTATAATTTGATAAGTAATTTATTTATAAAATATTATTTAGTTTATTAATCTTAAACTAAAATTAAGTTTTAAATATTTTAATATAATTGTTTTTTCTCATTTCATTCTTCCAACCAAACATGCGCTAGTATTTGCAAATTTCAATTCCGTCATATTTTAAATCCTAAGGATTTTAATTTCTAACATTCCATTCCTTCACATTCCAATTCCTTAAACAGATTCCAATTCCGTCAAAAACATTCTGCGAACCAAACGAGCCATAAGAGTATGGCTCTACTTGGAAAGTGCTCATTTACTGCTTAATTATTATAGCTTAAGTAATTTTTTATTTATTTATTTATTTATTTATTTTGCTTGTTGTTGTCAAAGACTTTGGGAATATATTTTATGCTTGGGCTTTTTGTCAAAACCAACTGTTAGAACACATCAGATGGATACATTGGGTTTTGTTTCATGTGGGAAACCAAATACAAAATGAAAAAAAAAAAACATTAATACAATTATTATTAACTCCTAATTTGTTAGACTAAATTTTGTTTTGTTGTATGTTGAGAACTCACTCAAACCCAATAGTGGATATGTTTAATGTTTGCTTATTTTGCCAACAAAGCTAATTTTTAAACATAAAATAACTCACTAGTTTAACTTCAATTTGTTGTATTAGTATGATTCGTATATGGGAAACATTCAATTTGTTTAACTTCAGCAGTGAAGGCTTTGGTTTTGCTTACTTACATGCATATTACAATTTCAAATTTAATGATTTGGTTACTTTGACATGGGTTTGTGTTTAGTGAGCTGAGTAGTATGGGCCGAGCCCAATTAGTTAAACAGTGAGGTGCGTTCGTTATCGGCTAATTTTTCCGACTTATTTTATGCTCATTTGATATAAAAATCCAATGTGCGGCTTCTTTGATTTATTTTGATATAAAAATCAAATCTGCGGCCTTTTTGACTTATTTGAAGTTGTTAAATGATTTTAAGATTGTTTTATTGTTCTTAGTGAGAATTTGCAACAAATGGTGTTTTTGGGAAAACGACTAGATACGATTGGGTCATGCCGAAATTTTCGTCAAAATCTATACTTAGCATATTTTTCTATATAAAACGACTAAAAAACGAAAACTAAATATTATAATGACAACTAATATATTATAATCTACCCACTAACTCGCTTTCCACTAATTTATATACTTATATATTTAAACATACACTTTAACCATCCCACTAACTAATACTTATATAATTTTTTTCAAATTTCAAACTCTTATAAAACTAACTAACTATTACCTATAACTAAATGCTTACTATGTGTATTTTAATAACCAACAACGTCACTTTTCACAAGTTTATTACTGTTATATTTTTCGTACATGGCATTGTTAACTTTCGAGCCGGAGTTTTATTCGTCATGTATACTTTTATTATTGTATACTTATGTATATACTTATGCACTTTCCAAGGGCCAATACTTACAAACACTTAGAAACTAATTAAACATAATCACTGGCACACAAGCAAAAATAACACAAACACTTTAAAACTTTAAAACTTATTTAAACTTCACGCATCGAGTCTTAAAAACGAGTCTTGTTAACTAAACTTGTCATACTAATATAGGTCGCGTGTCGGTGCCGTCCACTATTACTACTTGACTATTTAACTTCGGACTGCTTATACTGAGGTGAGTTCTCGTAGCCCCACTTTTTATATGTTTTCCTTGGGTTGGAAATGGTACTAAAATATTTCTAAATGCTTTTATGCTGTGATTCATTGTTTACATATTTTTGGACAATATGTGCCTTTGATTGCAATATATGCCTTGTTGTGTGATTTTATCATATGTGAAATTTGTGCGCAACTGTTTAACTCCGTTTTGGAGCCGAAGCATTTGATAGTAGTATCTGGGGTAGCTCCCCACTGTGGTAACATGTGTGTAACATTTTGGCAGGTTCAGTTGTCGCACGTATCGTGGTTTCATTAAGTGCTTATATGTGTATATCATGCTCACTATTGTCCTACACTATTGTTCACAGCTTCGTGGTTTTACTCTTAAACCTACGAGCTCACCAACATTATGTTGACGTTTTCTAGTACCATTTTCAGGTGATCATTAATAAGGTATTTGAAGGCTTTTCTTTTGGAGTCAGAACATTGTTATCATGCTTTCAAGAATAATGAGATTCAAAGTAGACATATGTTTTACTTTTCAAATTTTAGATCTGAGATGATTTATAACTGGTAACTACTGTTGAAACAAATGTAAGGCATGATTCTATGATGTTATGCAATGTGCCTTCTCAGTTACATCTCGTGTTTCCGCCATTGACGGGGTGTGACAAATGCCTCGTTAAATCCTTTCCTTTCTACTGCTTAAGCACTTTTTTATAGACACTTGATACTATGTCTAACTAATTTAACAGCTTAATTACACAACTTACACTTGTACCCCTACATTATATTCAGTTTCCAGACTAACCCCTTAATTTCGCCTATAGATTATAAAGAGGTGTTTGGGACTGCATTTCAAAAGAGGTTACATGTTATCCAAGAAGCATATCTTAAGCCTACTTTTTCAAAACTACTAATAAACTCAAAGGCTATTGTTTGCAAAACTAGCTGTTCGTTTTTTCAAAGCGTTTGGTAACATAATAGCTACTGTAAGTATACAGCGTAGACTGACGTAAAAGCTAAAGTCTCCATTTATTATCGTTTCAAATAGGAGAGACAACATCCAAAAGCTAAACGCTTGTATTTCTAGAAATATGGTTAAAACAACAATGATGACCTTAAAGCTGCACATTAACTGCTAAAGGGTTGTTTGGGCTTGCTTAGACTAAACAGCAATACGCAGTTTTGAGTTTGGGATTGCTTATCCAAACGCTTATCAAATGAAAATAGAGTTGTACTAACTGTATAAGGAATACGAAAAGTATCAAAATATTCAAGCTAATTTATGTATAAGAAATACAATTTGGTCATTATTGACCCATTTTTAATACAGTATACTTGCAGTACTAATACTGATTTTGTATAACCAAACATGAGGTTAACTTTCTATAAAACTGAACTATACACTGCTCGAAACCAGAAGAGGGGGAAGCCTTGTGCTTTCTCATTCATATATTAAAAAAAAGCCAAATTTATGAAACTGAAAGTCAAAGAACACGAATAACATTAGGCTGCTCATTAAGGAATCGAACACCAAGTAAAACTTAAGTAGAATTCAATACCACAAATTGGATTCATGGAAATTAAACCAGACTTACAAACATGCTTGATACATATGATACGTCACCAGGAATGTAAACGCACTCTAATGTCTCGTACACTTAAGAAACAAGAAAATTAAACCATAATTACGAACATCTTTAACAACTTAACATTTATTTAACTACGACATGCACCGCTCCTTGTTGCAGTTTCCTACAACTTCATGATAAAAGCTTGATGATAGACATGAAAGAGTTGAAAAATAAAACCAAGTTAGTGATTGTTTATTAACAAACTCATTTAAAATCATATTCTGCAAAAGGATAGAACATAGTACCTTATATATTTTGAAGCACGTCGCGAAGACGCTGCAACTCATTGACAACAATTTCTATTTTCATCTGTTGTGGTGGTGAATCCACAGAGCATGATACTCCAATCTTGATAGTTGCAGCCAAACATTCTTCCACTTTCTTTGCATTAAACGCCCGGTACTTTGCAACACAATTGCATCATTATCAATAACATCGATTACTTGATCTGGTAATGCCATGCAAACAAATTTATGAAGGCTAAGACCTTCAATAAACATGTCGTCTGTCGGCTTTTTACCAGTCATGATCTCTAGTAATAATATTCCAAAAATGTAGACGTCCCCACAACTTGTCATCTAGCTCGGAGATACCATACTCTACAAATGAAAAAAAGTCAATTAATTTACAAACTTTAACCTATAAATAAATGTAAGCATCATGGAATAAAAGTGGAATTACCTGGAGGTGCATAACCAATTGTTCCTTTAACCCCGTTTGAGTTGTTTTGTTTTAAGTTTGTACCAAGTAGTCGAGCTAAACCAAAGTCTCCAACACGAGCCACCAAATCATCATCAAGTAGAATGTTACATGGCTTCAAGTCACCGTGAACAATAGTTGTTTGGCACCGATTGTGAAGATAATCAACTGCAGTGGCAACATCTCTAAGAATATTTATTCTTTGAAGAAGGTTCAGTTTCGATGTATTTTCACTTGAATGAAGCCAATCGTGTACACTTTCATTCGGCATAAACTCATAAACCAAAGCTTTAAAATCATTTCCTTGGAAATCAGCACTTGAACATGAAGTTATTATCTTCAACAAATTACGGTGCCGAATATTCCGCCAAGCTTCACTATGCTAGAAAACTTTTGTGAGCTCCTGGATTTTCAAGACGTAGAACTTTGATTGCAACAAATTTGCCATCATCGAAATCAAATTTGCTGCAGAGAAGTCATCAGTAGCCTTGAGAAGTTGACTGTAAGAAACTTTCATGAACCGTTCACTACCCGATGACTTAGATGGTTGACTATTGCGTTTCTTCTTACACAAACGATATACACAACATGATATTATGAGCAACGTCGGTGCAATCACGATGATTAATATGAAGGAAGGAAACCTTTTTTTCTTACTACCCGTCTCCTTGCATTTGGGTAACTCAAGTGTAACCAAACCACCACAAAGCTTATGGTTCCCCAAAACCGAAAATGCGCTTGCATTGGCAAACACTCCTACAGTCGGTACTTCACCCTCAAAATCATTAAAGGATAGGTTCAAATATTCTAATGATTTCCATTTGCCTAAGAATTGAGGAATTTTACCAGATAAATTATTTTGAGAAATGTCGAGTACCTCCAATCCTCTTAAGGAACCTAATGAAGATGGTATTATGCCTTGAAATTGGTTGCCACTAAGGCATAACTTTGTAAGGCTAACGCACTCACCAAGGCTATTAGTAATGGGGGCTAATAAATTATTATCAGATAAATAGAGCTCGCTCAACTTATTGAGGTTTTTAATCTCTGATGGAATGGAACCAGACAAGCGGTTTTGAGAAAGATCTAAAAAATAATCTAGTGATGGAAGTTGAAAAAGTTGTTTGGGTATGTTTCTAGTAAGTCTATTGTATGAAAGGTCTAACGCATTAAGTTCTTTACAATTCCCAAGGCTTGATGGAATATGGCCTTCTAATTTGTTGGAATCTAAATAAAGTTCAGTCAATAATGATAAGTTCCCAATGGCATTAGGGATAGGCCACGAAAATTGATTGTTATTTAGACCAAGATATTGTAGCTTTTGAAGTTTACCAACGCTAGTGGGGATGTTTCCTTTGAATCTATTATTTTCTAAATATAAACCGGTCAAACCAACTAGACTACCTATACTTGAAGGGGGGCTTCCAAATAATTGATTTTCTCTTAATCCTAGATAGCTGAGTTGATCAGAAAGATTACCTATTGATATAGGAAGCACTCCTATAAGCTTGCAATTATGAAGATTCAGATGTACTAATCTGGTGCAATTTTTCAAAGAATCAATAAACCTCATGTCATCAGCTTCTCCGTGTCCATTGAAGTTGTTATTCTGTAATCTAATTATATTAATATCTCTTAGTTTTGAAAAATCAATTGTCAACTTCCCACTAAAATTGTTGTCACTCATTTCATGATACCATAATTTAGAACAATCAGAAAGAGAAGGTGGAAGAATTCCAGTCAGTTCGTTATCCCTTAACTGAAGGAGCTCAAGATTTGGGAGCTGATTACCAATTTCTGAAGGACGACTACCAGTGAGTTGATTAACAGCTAAGGAAATATTAACTAGGAGTGAGTGGTTGAAAATGGAATAAGGGATGCTTCCATTTAAGTTGCAGTCAGGAGACGCAAATACCTTCAAGTTTTTCCAAAGACCCAAGGTATCTGGCATACTCCCACCGAACGGGTTCCCAGCCGCATAGAACTCTTCCATTGATGTAATATTCCCCAAGAAAGGTGGGATTCCGCCTGTTAACTTATTGAGGCTAATTTCAAGACGATAAAGTTTTGAGAGTAAACTCATTCCCTTGGGTATGCTTCCAGTTAGCTCATTTTGATAGAGCCAAAGGTCTTCGAGGTTAGAACATCCAGAGAAGTTTGTTGGAATGACTCCACTGAAATTGTTTTCATAAAGTAAAAGAATATGTAGCCTAGATAGACGACCAAGTTCATGAGGAATGGTTCCTTGAAAGCTGTTGTTCCCGAGATCAAGCGCACGGAGGAAGCTGAGGTTTCCTACATGAGGAGACAACAAACCTTCTAAGCCTTGCGAACCCAGCCGTAAAGAAATCACTCGCTTGTGCCGCTTTCCACATGAAATACCAATCCAGTCACAGAAATGAAAGGAATGGTTCCACGAGGTTAGAACTTGGTATGGATCATGGGTGATCTTTGATTTAAATGACAACAACGCGTGATAATCAGTCTCGTTACTGCCATATGAAGCAGAGACAGTGGCGGAAGTAAGACATGTTATTGCGAGACTGTAAAAGAGAAAAAAAATACATGAGGAAGATGATAAGTGAATTATTGCTTGTGGTGACTTCATTTTTGGAAATTTACTTAAAATTATGAGAACAAGTATTGCCTTTTTATCCTTAGTTTTTGCATGTTAACGTTCATGACAAACAGTGCTGGTGAATGAATGGCTTCCACAAATTCCTTATCATCACCTGTACCTGGTCTACTAACATTAATTATGCAACCCAAGTAGCACAACTACCATCACCTGTACCTGGTCTATTAACATTAAATATGCAACCCAAGTAGCACAACTAGCATCACCTATACATGGTCTATCATCCACAAATTCCTTCTGAGCTCGGCCAAGACAATTTGATTGATATTAACAATTTTTTATGTGTAATCACCGAATACTTTTAAGAAGACTTAGGATATGGAAGACTAACGACTGTCGTTTGTAGCCGCACTTCATTGCATATTTCTAATGTCCGTTTATGTAAGTGTAAGTGAAATAAATCGTATAACATCATAAAATAACACTCAAAACTCTAAAAATTTTATGAAGAAGAATTAATATATTTAAATGAAGAATATGGAAAAAAATTTATATTTTCTAAGAACGTATAAATGACAGTTGCTTAAATTATTACATTTATTTTAGAAGGTTAAGGAGAAAAATTATTAAAAAAAATACTTATGGTGTGATGGCTATGGCACGACCGTGTTCGCCAGAACATATGAACAATACTTTACCTTAATCATGTCAAATGAATACCGTTATATAAAACTGGATATGTTCTACTATCCGTTCTTTGTGGGATAGAAATCTGCTGGTGGTCTTGGGTACTAGTAATTTTGGTTACTGTCTTGGTGTGGTCTTTGGTCTTGGCACTTAGCTGGGTAGTATTTATGTTTGGAAGGTCAAATTCAGTGCTTCGGGATTTGGTTGGTTCATGACTCTTTGAAGAGTATTTGGGTCAAAAATGATATTGGGTTAGATTCCTCTTCTGTAATGGTGGTATGATTAAGGGTACATTTGGTATGCACGAATGGGAATCAAGGAATGAAATTTCATTCCATTAATGATGTTTTCTATAAAACTCTTGACTTTCAAATTAGAAACGATATACAAATATGTTCTATACTTGATAGTCACCAAATTAGTAGGATATGATAGTTTCATTCTCGGGCCCACATTCTTCCTCACACTTCCTCGCATTATTAACAAGATAATCAAATATGATAAAGAAACCAAACAAAAAAATTGGATTTCATTACTTAACTCATATCTATTCCAATTCCATCTTATATCGAAACTCATACCAATTGTGATTCATGAGAGCAAACAAAACGGACCCCAAAAAGTTTTTGTTAATGGGTAATTATTTGTGGAGGATATATAGTGATATGGATGGCTTCCACAAATTCATTATCATCTTGACCAAGACTTTTAAGAAGACGTCCCGCACGTAGCAAGGAACAAACTTCTGAACCACCGATGGACCCTGAGCCTTCTCATGAATCATCATCATCAGACTCATCTTCTCATTCCTCACCACCACCATCAAAGGCTACCACAAGATCAGCATCCAAATCAGTGAAGAAACCTACTGACACTTGGGCTTCACGAGCTAAGTCTAAGATTGTTAAAGCTGTCAGGCAAGCAAGGAAGAAGACTGTGGTCAACAAGAAATTGATCACTTGCGGACGAAATCAATCTACTTCAGAACGTGATTAACGAGATGTTGGGAGAAAGGGAACAAATTCAACAACTTCTTAACAGAGATATCCAAGGGGAAATGGAAAAGACGGTAAGAGAATATACTCACAAATTTCTTCTCGACACTGTCCCTGGCGTGACAAGAGAAATGTTCACCAGACAACTCTATCCGAATCTCATGCAGTTGGCCAAGCAAACAATAAGATCAACGCCTTTAACAGTTACAATAAACCGAGCCTCAGCTTTCTCCGATGCAGAATTGGTTTCCAAGCTTGTACTTCAAATGTCAAAACGATCTGCAACGTTTACCTCTGACGAGGTAAACTGTTTGGCCGCATTGCTGGATTACCAACTAAAACGTCATGCAAAGCGGCAGTCGCGAAGCGGCTAAGCGTCCAGCGATGATGATCCGAGGATAAGGATAAAGATAAAGAGTCCAAACGCAAGAAGTCTGGTGAATCCTCCTCCATACCTCCACCACCCGAAGGACCTCCAGAAGAAGATCTCCTCCACGTTCTGGCGCTCTTGAGAAACCTCGGACTCGAGTTACCACCCCAAGAAAAACCGGTGATCATTTGAATACATTGGTGGTGACGATGAAGAGATCCCTGAGCCCCAACAACCCCCTCTTTTGCCACACAAAGAAACCCGGAATCATCAAAGCCAAGAAAAAGAAGACGAAGACCGCTGTTGTCTCATGGCTAGATGACGATACAACCGAAGAATATGATTGGTTTTCTAAACTTGTTGATGCTACACCCTCATTACCAGAAGGTCAAGAAATGGTAGATGGCCGTACAATGGAGCATGTGAAGCTTTTACAAGAAAAGTTCAAAGTGAAGAAAATGACCAAGCAGAGTTGAAGCGAATCAAGAATGATGCATTTCAACTACTTAAAGACAGCTCAGACAATGCAATTGAAGTCGAATATCACCTCGACAACATTGCACGAGCCATGTCTAACAACATCGATTGGCTAAACCACGGAAGCAAACATCGACTACGGAATAGACAAAGCTCCATACTACTTGACTGGACCAAACCTCTACCTACCATTGGCCGACGGATCAACAAGATTCCATTCTGCTATTTCTTCAACAACGACCTAGAGTTTCTTCTACACGGTAGCGATGTCTCCAAGAAATACGCTACATCACTCACACTCCCTTTCCCGGCAGCAACATACTCCAACAGCATAGCCATCGAGGAAAATGCCACACACATGTTTGTTGACAAAGTGGAAAATTATGACCTTGATGCATTGTATGGGATTCATCACTGGCCTGAACGCCGAAGAATCTACTACAAAAGCTTCCAGGTCCTAAATCTAAGAAGGAAGTGTTCAGTGATAAACGGATGATAACGCTACACGCGTCGTTCGGGGTCAAAGGAACTTCCTTTTCTTCGAGCAAGTTTTATAACACCCTAGGCAGTGAACCTAATCGTTGTAGTGTAGTAATTAGGGTAAGCCACGGGTATTGATATCGTTCTCTAGGGGAATAGGAATGCTAGTGAGAAGTTACTACGCTAAGGTTGGGGTTGAGGAAGATTATTTTTTATCTTTTTTTGTTTTTTTAGAAAATGGAAAGGTACGAATCTCGGGGTTTGGATTAAGGGGTTTGTATTTCTACCGATTACTCTACTTATCTAATTATCTAATCTAAGGTGTATGTAGTCTATGTCTAATTATTGTGTACTCGTATGATAGTTTAAAGATGTGTTTACTTAGGTTTTATTACTCCTTAATTATCTCCTATTGATGGTTGAATTGTCACGTCCTTATTCTTAATCGCGTTGTGTATCTAAAGTCGTAGGGTATGCGTATGTTCCCTAACTCTTTGAACTTACCAAAGGGTCTCGTCTACAAAACCCACTAGGGATGATAAACTCTAACTCTAAGGCACTCTTTGGATGGTTTAGCTTACAACTACTCTAGGAGTTATAGTCTAAGGTTCACAAAGATTTAATCAAGCATTAATTACACAACGAATGACCTATCGCATTACTAGATCATTAACAATTAAGATAAGAGACAACCAATCAATATTCAATAATTAAGTTTCATATTTCCTAAGCAAACACACAAGTAAATTAGCCGGACATGGATAACATGCAAGCATACACACAAATAATCAAAGACATAATTGAATTAATGAAGTAAAACACTTATCTTGATGTAAGTTAGGGTTTGGAACCCTAAAATACTGTACAAGACAGCCTTGGTTCGGTTTAGGTTTTTACTCCAAAAGACTACACACTAATACTGAAAAATTCGATATATAAGATTACAAGTGCGACGGCGTCACCTTATGATTTGTGACGGCGTGGTGTCGTCATTAGGGTTTCGTCTTGGCACGTTAGTCTTGCGACGCGTCACCTTGTTGCTTTGTACGTCCTTCGACTTATGACCCGTCTGGATCGAATCTAGGCCGTGATTGCGCGGCCTACTCTTTTATAACTTGACGTCGTCACTTGAAAATAAGAGTTTTGGCTTCGTCGTCACAAAATCCTCCACGGCGTCGCGGTTAAGCAGATGGCCGCGTCACCGTGTTTTCAGGCAGCTTGAGTGTCTCGATTCTTGACTTTGGCCATTTTCTTCATTATATCGCGCCTTTTCGTCCAAATAAGTGCCATTACAGCAATTTGCCTTCAAGAGACCTAAAATGTGAAAAGGAACGATATTAAGTAATAACGGATACAAAAGTGATCAAATAAGGGCTTAAACGACCCCTCAAAAAGGTACATTTTAAAACCTTATCAACGGATCGTGGCTATTCAGCATGTTACTCTTTCGTCAAAGTGGGACTACACATTCCTCAAGAAAATAGTGGTCAAACGACAAGACGAAGAGAAATGACTTGACTGTTAAGCGGTTTTTCGAGATTGTCGCTAAATGACATTGAAGATATGTATCTCGCCAAGGTACAGGGACGAATGCGACATTTCTCTACCACAATACAACGCGAATACATCAAGTCATTGTTAATCTTCATCAGAAGCATCGTGATCCAAGAACGTGTAGAAGACATTCAACTTTCCGTGGAATCTTATCAGAAACGCGTTAATCTCACAAAACCTCAGCTCGACCTTCCCGACATAAACCAACTTGCTCAGTACACCTTAATCAAGAAACCATTTGGGGTAGTCTACAGAAGTGAAATACACCACAATTGCTTCATGGCGTGCAAAGAGCTACACAAGTTTGGGGATCACACACTGAAGAAAGTCAGGGACGGTTTAGCTTATCGGTTAAAGGAGATACATGAAGGCATAGGGTCGAAGAAGAGATGGAATTCAAGGGACAAGAGGGATGTTAAGAAGATCATCACGCTGATTGATGAAAGGTTGTTTAGAAGGGATCAAATAAGAACTTTAGAGAGTTTCGTAGGCGGTCGTCCAAGCATATCTCTCACAGGCTACCAAAGCCCAGAACGCATTCCTGGAGTCATTGCTGGATTACCTGAGAGTCCTGGTACCCCTTGATCTGGTTCTCTTATAATTATTTGGATGCATGATTTATATCTGACTATGGCTTGTGCATACATAACAGTATACAACCCGTACTTGTAATGAAAGGACCCTGTGGTACGCATCAGTGCCACAATCCTATAAAATGAGCAAAAGCTTCTTACTTTTGAGTAAAACTAATCAAAACTTTCATTTTTCAAAGTTTTGCTCTAAAGAACAAGTACTTCCCCTTATGATTTTCAAAACCTCAAAAGTTAGCATCACTTGTTGAGGGGGAGTATTTGCCAACCAAATCTTTGTTCACAAACGTTCTTTGTGGAAATCTTCCCACAAAACTCAAAATGGTCATATTCGAATCAAAATTTCGTCAAAAATAACATTTATATGTCATTTTTGAGGGGGAGAAAAATTATGTGATAAGAAATATGTTGCGAGTTGCAAAAGAATCATCATGGGAATAGACTTAACCAACAAATTGACGAGCTCTTAAATGTTAGTAACTCGAAAAGACTTGTCCGGGACGGGTAATAATTTCAAACTAGTTCGCTAGTGATGTAAACGTGTCTCGCAAAGGACTTGTCCTAGTAGAATGTACCTATTCGAGAATCTCTTGATAGACATGAACTTTGACGGGTTTTACAACCTTTCGAGGTTTGTCCACACCTTCAAGATAGTTATTAGAGCTAGTTGTCACCTAAAAGCTGAAAATGTATCTCTTTAACTATGCAACGTAACTGTGTCTCGCGGGGGATTGTCTATCTTGAGTCGATCAATTCAAAAGTGCGCGCTCTTCTCTCACCGTGCAAATTTCTGTCAAAATATTTAAGCACGTGTGGAGTATTTCTGCAAACACATTAAACTCTCACAGTGGTACAAAATGTCTTTACTCATAACCACTTTGAGAGATTTTCATGAAATTGGTTTTATGGCAACATAGGTTAGTCATGGAGTTATAAGGTGACTAAGATTAGGAATAACCGTCCTATGATCCGCCAGAGCCGGAGGGATCTACCCAAGGACACCACCAATAGTTAGAATCTAGAAGTCCTTAGGTATGATTGTAAAAAGGAGAAAATGAGAATCGGAGAAAGAAGGAGTTGAAGAATTAAAAAGAAAAGTAAAAGAAAAGGGTGAAAAGAAATAGCCCTCCAGATTATTCAACCTAGGCTCTGATGCTAATCTGTAACACCCCCAAAAATGGCTCAGCGGAAGCATACAAGTATTTGGGGTGCTACTAAATTGATATCATAACATAAGCATAGAACAACGGATTTTTATAAATAAACTTTTATTCATTTCTTAAAAACAATGTTTACATTTTTTATTTGATGCGGAAAATGGCCCATTTATAAAAAGGTGGTCCCAATACATAAATCAGAGTCGTCTATGACCATGCCATGCCTTCGCCTTGCGCCTCCAAAGATAAGCTATCACTTCGAAACCTGAAGATACATGCTAAAAGGGGTCAGCTTACGCTGGTGAGTTCATAGATTTATTTGAAAAGGTATTTCAGTACATTGTTTCAAATTTGGTTTTTGATGATCATTACGTCTTGCATATTGTCATAAAGTTTATGATTTCATTTCATAAAAGAATTTCATTAGAGGATCATAAAAAGGGTATATGTACACTATAATGAATATAATGCCATATATTTTTAAGTCTATTACGCTAGCACTAAGTTCATGCAACCGAAGCTATGACAGTTCATGTATGCATAAGGAAGTCATACAAATAAGGAGCCCATGGCGAGTGTTTATCCCAAGACACTCGATCCTGACATACTATATGTTCGCCTTGACCCATGCGGGGCCAACCGAACAGGGGAGTCACCCCCAATAGATCTATTTATAACATTTGCGCTCCCAGCAGGAATTGGCGGTTCATGAAGAGGGCAATTTGGGATCTAAATTCTTAGGCTAAGCTGCGTAATATTCTAGGTCAAAGGTTTTGGTGTGGTTCTTAAAGCATCTAGGTATGATGTATCTTAAAACATATCAATCAAAGGGCATAGTATGCATAGAATGCAGAATTTTAGTAATTAAAGCATTTAAGTAAAAATGAGCATGTATCTTCCCCCAAAACAGTTATAAAACAAGTAAAAGTAGGGGCTATGAAACTCACCTTGGCAATGTGCAATATGAAGTATAAAGAGAATTAAAAAGTTAAGCCATAAGGCATACAAAATTACGCAGAAAGAAAACCGTATGCAGGGACTTCACCACTGTGTAACCGATGCACTCTGCATCACCAATGACAGTGTACAGTCAAGTGCCGTAACTGTCAGAAAATCGGACACTTGACCGAAACTGCAGTCCAAGTCATTGGCGACGGTTCCAGCCCGACTCAAGACCCAAGCTGCTATAACTTGCTTTGGTTGTGGTGAGGGCATTATAAGAATGAATGCCGAAGACCGAAACCAAGGCAATGGAGGAAACCAAGGAAACCGAAATCCGGGAAGCCATGGAAATGGCAGGATTGGGAAATTGGACAGCCAGAGTAATCAGGAAATGGCGAAGGAGTCGTGGAAGAGTCTATGCGTGACTAAAGTGGAAGCTCAGGAAGACCCGATGTCGTGTGAATACGTTCCTTATAAATAACCGTTATGCATCCATATTGTTTGATACGGGAGCCGATAGGAGTTTTGTTTCTAATGCAGTTAGTCCACTACTCGATATTGCCCCAACTGCATTAGGAAATGCATACAACGTGGAATTAGCTAACGGTAACGTAGAAAGGGTAGATACCATCATAAGAAGTTGCACCCTGAATCTGTTAAACCACCCATTCAATATCGACCTGATACCAGTAGCATTGGGTAGTTTTGATGTCATCGTCGGAATGGATTGGTTAGCAAAATATCATGCTGCCATCATTTGTGACGAGAAGCTCATTCGAGTACCATATGGAGATGAAATCCTAACTATAGAAGGAGACCGGAGTGACAGAAGAAGCATTTCAAGACTACATGTCATTTCCTGTACCAAGGTGCTGAGGTGTATTGAGGAAGGATGTCACATCTTCCTAGCACAAGTCACCGGAAAGGACGAAAAAGAAAAGGAAGAAAAACGTTTGGAAGACGTACCAATAGTGAGAGAATTTCCTAAAGTCTTTCCTGAGACTTTCGGGACTCCAGCCAACCCGACAGGTTGAATTTCAAAGCGATTTAGTTCGGTGCCGCAGGTGGCGAAGCACCTTATCGATTAGCTCTAACGGAACTCCAGGAGTTATCAAACCAGTTTGTCGGAACTTGCAGAAAAAGGGTTCATTAGACCAAGCTCATCACCATGGGGAGCACCAGTCCTATTCGTCAAGAAGAAAGACGGAACTTTTAGGATGTGCATTGACTATCGTGAGTTGAATAAACTAACCATTAAGAACCGTTACCTACTCCCGAGGATCGATGACTTATTCGATCAACTTCAAGGTTCAAGTGTTTATTCAAAAATCGACCTAAGGTCCGGATACCATCAACTAAGAGTTCGGGAAGAAGACATTCCCAAAACTGCCTTCAGAACTCGTTATGGACATTACGAGTTCCAAGTCATGCCTTTTGGGTTAACCAATGCACCAGATGTGTTCATGGACCTCATGAACCGAGTGTGTAAACCCTACCTGGATAAATTTGTGATCGTATTCATTGACGATATCCTAATTTATTCCAAGAACGTGAAAGAACACGAGGAGCATCTTAGATTGATTTTGGAATTGTTGAAGGAAGAAGCTGTATGCAAAGTTCTCGAAGTGTGAGTTTTGGATATCGACTGTGCAATTCCTAGGTCATGTAATTGACAGCCAGGGCATTCATGTAGATCCCGCTAAGATCGAGTCAATAAAGGATTGGGCGACACCCACAACTCCTACTGAAATACGCCAATTCTTAGGACTCGCTGGATACTACAGAAGATTCATTGAAGGTTTCTCCAAGATTTCTAAATCTTTAACCGAGCTAACCCAGAAAAACACTAAGTTTGACTGGGGAGAAAAAGAAGAAGAAGCTTTTCAACTCCTTAAAGAAAAGTTGTGTAGTGAACCTATTCTGGCCTTACCCGAAGGTAGTGAAGACTTTGTTGTTTATGGCGACACTTCACATAAGGGGCTAGGAGCGGTGTTAATGCAAAGAGAGAAGGTGATAGCATATGCGTCCCGCCAGTTGAAGACTCATGAGAAAAACTACACGACGCACGATTTGGAGTTAGAATCAGTTGTGTTCGCACTCAGAATTTGGAGACATTATTTATATGGCACGAAGTGTGTCGTATTCACCGATCACAAAAGCCTACAAGACATTTTGGATAAAAAAGAACTGAATATGAGACAACGCCGATGGCTGGAATTACTTAGCGATTACGACTGCGAGATTCGTTACCATCCGGGTAAAGCGAATGTAGTTGCTGATGCTCTGAGTAGAAAAGAGCGACCAAAACCTCTTAGAGTCAGATCTTTGGGTATGACAATCAGTTCACCTCTTCCATCCAAGATTCTCGAGGCTCAATTGGAAGCACTCAAGGAAGAAAATCATTCAAATGAAAACCTTTACGGAATGCCAGAAAGTGAAAATGGATTCGTAAAGAGGTCGGATGGAATTTTGTGTTTCAAAGAGCGAAGTTGGATACCACTTTATGGAGGAATTCGCGATATCATTATGCACGAATCCCACAAGTCTAAATACTCCATCCACCCAGGATCCGACAAAATGTATCTCGATCTGAAGAAATTGTACTGGTGGCCAAACATGAAAGCCGACATTGCAACATATGTCAGCCGGTGTTTAACCTGTTCAAAGGTTAAAGCTGAACATCAGAGACCCTCAGGTCTACTAGTACAACCCGAAATTCCCGAATGGAAATGGGAACGTATAACAATGGACTTTATCACTAAGCTACCTAAAACCTCTAAAGGCTACGACACTATTTGGGTAATAGTTGACTGTCTCACCAAGTCAGCACATTTTCTACCGATGAAAGAAAGTGACGGAATGGACAAACTTGCACAACTATACCTGAAGGAAATCATCACGTCATGGCGTACCAATCTCCATCATCTCAGACAGAGATAGCCGTTTCACCTCAAATTTCTGGAAATCGCTTCAAGATGCTTTAGGATCTAACCTCGACATGAGCATTTTACCATCCTCAGACCAAGCCGGACGGCGAGAGAACCATTCAAACACTGGAGGATATGCTAAGAGCATGCGTGATAGACTTTGCAAATGGCTTGGATAAGCACTTGCCGTTGGCCGAGTTTTCTTACAATAACAGCTATCACACAAGCATAAAAGCCGCACCATATGAAGCACTCTATGGTTGAAAGTGTAGATCACCTGTGTGTTGGGCCGAAGTTGGAGAAAGTCAACTTACTGGCCCGGAGTTAATTCAAGAAACTACTGAGAAGATCGTACAAATCAAAAACCGACTGCAAGCAGCTCGTGACGAAAGTCAAAAAGCGCGGATAAAGGAGGAAACCACTTGAGTTTCAAGTGGGAGATAAAGTTATGCTCAAAGTTGCGCCATGGAAGGGCGTGATCCGTTTCGGAAAACGCGGAAAGTTAAATCCTCGTTACATTGGACCTTTCAAAATTCTCGCTAGAATCAGACCGGTAGCATACCGACTCGAATTACCACAGGAACTCAGCTCTGTACACAACGTGTTTCACGTATGCAACTTGAAGAAATGTCTTTCTGATGAAACTCTTGATATTCCCTTGGAAGAAATCCAAGTTGACGAAAGATTGAATTTTGTCGAGGAACCCATTGAAATTATGGATAGAGAGATCAAACGGCTTAAGCAAAGCAGCATTCCTATCGTCAAAGTCCGCTGGAACTCTCAAAGAGGTCCAGAATACACGTGGGAATGTGAAGACCAATTCAAGCGTAAATACCCACATCTTTTCTCTACTTCAGCAAATAACTCTAACTGAAAACCGAGGACGGTTTCCTCTTCTAAGGCGGGGAGGATGTGACACACGGTAAATTTTCACTAAAATTTAACTGATAATTAGTAATTTATTATTACTAAGCATAAGTCATTAAGTATGCATAAGCTTAGCCTGATCATTTGAGTAGATAACTCGCACACTGTAGACCATTGCATCACTTTTGCATTCATATCATTTTATAAATATTTCATTTTGTCTTATGATTTAAATTGTAAGACGAGAAGTTATCTCGTTTTCCCCATGGCTGACACGCACTGCGTACCGACACTATGATAAGGACTTGATAAAACAAATGACAAATGTCCATGATATGGAATATTACAAAGATAATAATATTTCAGACACATAACAATAAAATACTACATTATAAAAAGTTATCAAACAACGATACTTTGATCACAAATAAATATCGCGGGACACAAAGTATATAACACACTTACACTTAAATATGAACTTTTATAAGACTCAAATACGATAAATACCTAAGTGTAATGTATATACATACATCTTCACAATTTGTACTATAAATAAAATACATATGTACACACACATGTATACTTCCATTTTAAATAAAAACCTTTTATTAAAGTGATATAAACATCTCTTTGTCCCTCACACCCACACGTTTATACTTAATAAAATTGAGATGATATCTCTTTTGTCTTTCTCTTCCCACACACGACAAACATGAACCAGGAAAAGGAAGATATCAAATCCATCTTCAACCTCTCTCTACCCCTAAACCCACACCTCTTATAGGCCGAATCTCCCAAAATGGTAAACCAACATACCTCTTTTTATTATTCCTCATCTTCCTCCCAAACCATGAAAGGTTTGCTTCTCAAATCTCTCCTAGATGCGCCTGCAACTACTCGTACGAATCCAAGGAGAATCAAGGCAAAAATCACTTAAGAGAATCATATCTTCACTTGTGTCTACCTTGAGCTAAAGTCCAAAACATTTTAAGGGTTGGAAGTTAGCCAAATTCGGCTTCAAACCAAGACCCAAGGAGAGAAAGGTAGCCAAGCATCTTCCCAAAATACTTCTTTATCTCTAGTAGAGATGCAACGCCCCAAACTCAGTTTCATTATCAATTTTTACCAAAAACTAGGGTTTGTGAAAGATAGGGTTTTCTAAAATTGATTTGGGGGTTTTGCAATTGGAGGTATTTTGGAGCTAATTCAAGTCTTGTTTGGTCCGAATCCAAGAAACAACCTTTCGTTCATCACCCATCATTTTCGAATTGAGGTTATAATCTTTCTTGATGTAATGTTTTATGTTCTTCTTATGATATTATGTTGGAAAGATTTTTATCAATAAGATTGTTATATGTTTTGGTCATGTTGAATTTTTACTTGTTCTTGGTTACCATGTCAAGTCTCGAATGTGATCACTCATTTGGTTTGTGTGTTTGATTTTCTTTCTTTTTGTCGAGTTGTATAACCAAGAACTAGGGAAGTTAAGTTTTATAAAAGTTGGATAATATAACTATGAATTTAGTGATTCTTGATAATGAAATCTTTATGTTGATAAACAACCTAAGTTGCCTTAGTTTCAAGATGTCACTTACCAATTTCTGTCCGTTTGGTTTTTCTGTCGAGAGACATTAGACAAGAAAAAATGAGATAAGTCAAGTTTTATAAACATTAGTATTAAGTCTAGAGTAATGATGTTGGATTTTGTTAACTTATGTAGTCATGAGATTAAACTTGGTAATGATGTGTTGAGACATTGTCTAATCCGACTAGTAACCCATTTCAATGCTCGTAACCATTTCGAGTCAACCTCGGTATTACTCTTTGTGTCGACAAGAGTCTTAGGCCAAAGAAACTCACACTAAGTTATGACCTTGTGATAGCTTGGGAAAACTGATTTTTCGTTAAAGTGAGTAACCGGTGTCATGGACTTCGACCATGAGTTTTGTGTTAAAATCGTTATGTCCTTTGAATAAAAGAAACCCAATTAAAGTGTGCTCTCTTGCTAAAACACATCATGAGTAGTCATTTTGTCAAAGTTCCGTAGTAGTATAATAGATCGTCGGATGAGATCGAGTTGAGTAGTACTCGACTAGCACAAGATTTCACCACACTCTTGCCCAAACTTCCAATAACTTGTTGACCTTGAGCACTACTCGAGAGGTATGGATCACACGGAATAGGCATGCCCGGCTTGAGTTGTGTCTCGAGTTAAGACTAGTTGTGTTAAACTCCACTTGATGAAACCTTGTTATGTAATGTGCTAAAATTAAAATTCTGCACATCTACTCTTTGTTTGGCTTTGGGCCGCAGCCCAAATTTAAACTCTAAAATGCTTACTAGACCAACTATGGGCCTCAGCCCACACTCATATTAGAACTATAGTTATTTTAGTTTTGGGCTTAAGCCAGTCTTACCCGTTCGGCCAGACGCGGCCCAACCGTGTCGGGTCCATACTCAAACGGCAGCAAATGAATAAACAATCAGACTCAAATGTAAACCCGAAGTCTAGACATAAGCTTAACCCGTTCTCGTCTATTCTTTTCCTTCATCTCGTTGCATATCGTCATAATGCCAAGTCTATAAAAGTCTTAAAGCAACTAAACAAGTGTAAAGATTTTTGTATAAGAAATTAGTGCTTAAGGACATGCTACACATAATAATGTCTACAACAATGTTTAACAACGATAAGTAAACAAATATATGTCAAGAAAATCTCACGTAAAGGACTATATATTAAGAACAAGTTTTGATAAACAACTAAAGGCCACTATGTCACTTTATCACTTATTAAAATTTGAAAGTCTTCAACTTTAACTCATATATTTTCTAAATACAATTAGAGAATAAATCGATTATACGTAATCTTGACAATACCAATTTTGTGTCAACTTAAATAAGTATATACACATTTATATACTTACTAGTGGAATATTATAATTATTTTTCATATCAAACTTTGGATATTAAAAAAATCATATTATAGTGTCTACATGAAAAGTATATATATTTCATATACTTACTAGTAAAATCATTCTTATAACTTTTACAAACTAAAGTTTAGTTTTAATACAATTAAACTATTTTGAGTAAGCAATACTTAAAACAATGAACTAAAACATTGCCCTCCTTATCTAGGTCGCGGGTCTTGCCGCTCCACAACATTCACTAGATCCCACATTTGGATTGCACTTTTGCTAGGTAGTTTTCATAGCCCCTCTTTTACTTGATAAACTGTTTCATACATTTTGGGGTGAGAAATATGCAAAATCTTTTTATGGACCAAAACTATTACATGGTTACTATTACGTGGTTTAGCCTAAGCCCATATGTCCCTAGGGAATGCCCTTTTTCATGAACCGTCAATTCCCCATTGGGAACCTTGAATGTTATAAATAGATCTATTGAGGGTGACTACTCCGTTCGGTTGGCCATGCTTAGGCCAAGGCGAAACGTATACCATGTCGGAATCAAGTGTTGAGGGACAAAACACTTGCTATGGGCCCTACATTGTATGACATCTTTTAGCATACAAAAGTCGGTTGCATGAACTTAGAGCTAACGTAATCGACATTCATTCATATATCATTATATTCGTTGTAATGATTATATGACTTTGCTTATGGTCCAAACTTACTATTTTAACTTAAACCTATGAACTCACCAGCTTTTAGCTGACCTTTTTAAGAGGTTAATAAGCTATTTGGTATAAAAAAAGAGGTACACAGCTTATCAAATGTGTTTGGGTAAGCTCATGTGAAAGTGCGTTATACATTGGGATGTATTTGTGGTTTTTTTAATTATCATGTGTAGAGCGGCGTGAGTTTGTGAGAGAGATAATTGTCTTGGGAATATGGGATTTAGGGGTGTTTGGTTAAGCTTATATAAGCTATACGCCTACTTTGGGCAAGCTTATCCCAAAGTGTTTATTAGTTATTTGGGGGAATAGAGGTTTTTCGATAATGAATAAATGCATAAGTTAAGCATAAGGTGACCTTGATACATTACATCATCTTAATATCCTTTGGGCATGATTGAAGCCAATATAATGTATGTAGCCTTGTTATCGAATCATAATTATTTAGAGAAATTTGATTTTGTGTGAGAGACATCTGCCATGGGAATCATTAAGATTTAGAGGGTGTTTTGGTGAGCTAATTTAAAAGAGCTTAATAGTTTATTGTGTTTAATAAAGCTAAAAGCATTAAATTTTTGCTTATTTTAAAGGGCTTGTGTGTTTTTGAGGAGATGATTCCATTAATTTGGGGTATTTCGAGAATGCATAAGTTTTATTAACTCTTACCTTACCTAAATGTCCCCCTAGTATATTTTGGGCATGATTGAAGGCAAATACTGTATGTTGTTTTGCTTGTAGTGAGTTATTGGCCTAGGCGGGGAGTACTCATAGTCTTAGATAGGAATTTTTATATATAAGTTTCGAAGCAATGACATGTTTAAAGGACTATATAAATGTTCATGGACACTAGAAGTATATGTTTTAGAAACTTTAACACACTTGTTAAAATACATCGGCCAGGAGTTTTTACGAGTTAGCACCGAGCTGACCAACTTGTGACCAAATTGAATCTTTTGGCCGATTCGTCAAGCTAATACTGGTCACTGGCCTTGTTGCTAGTAATGGTTGAATCACTTTGTGATCCGAGTTTTACTACTCTGTGTAGGCTTATTTCAAGAGGTTAATATAAGTTATGGGTATAAAAAAGTTAAAAAGCTTATTGAAGGTGTTTGGGTAAAGCTTATGTCAAAGTGCGTTATACATTGGAATGTATTTCTTTTTTCCCTAATTATCATGTGTAAAGCAGCGTGCGTTTGTGTGAGGGATACCTGTCATGAGAATATGGGATTTAGGGGGTGTTTGGGTAAGCTTGTATAAAGAACTTACAAGCTTATGCCAAAGTGCTTATTAGTTATTTAGGGGAATAAGGGGTTTTTCGATAATGAATAACTAGATAAGTTAAGCATATGGTTATCCATATACAGTACGTCTTAGTATCTTTTAGGCATGATTGAAGCTAATATAATGTACGTTGCCTTGTTCTGCATCAAGATAAGAACCATATCTAAAGAATTTATCTTTCTCAAGTTTGGTTATAAAAGTTGCAAGGTTCATTAGTTTTTCTGGTGTACACTCTACTTATATCCTATCTTAATTTTTGTCTAATTGTGAGATGTTTTTTAATGTTGCAGAAAGTATCACTGAAGAAGAAAGATCTGCTGGATATGCTTCTATCTCACATTCAGAGGTAACTTGGATGTTTGAGATAATGTTTTTAATCTTGTTAACATGTTGAAATTTTTGTATATGCAACTGGTAATCAAAGTTGTATTTTGCGTATGAATGTTTTTTCAGGTTTGCGCCCATACCTATTACTGAGTTTGTACTCAGATGTTGCAGCATATGAGCCTTAATGCTAAGAAATCAGTAGCTGTTATTCAAACTTATAAGATATGGGATATTGACATGAATGGGATTATGTGAAGAGTGAGGGGTGGTTTCTTTAGGATGGGGGCTACTTTTTCCTAACTAACTGTCCTGTTACCAGACCTCCCTTGTTGACCAGAAAAGTTGTTAGATGCCTAGCTGGTGTTTGGAATAAAGGTTTAAACAGATGGCTATGTATCTTGGTTTTGAAAACCTTTGCTTCACAAGCTTTTCTGTGTGCTGATATAGTGTGTTTGGGATAGGCAACTGTATTGTCTTCAGATGTCTTTGGCTAGTAAAAATCATATGGATAGTTTCCTGTTTGGTAGTAAATTAAATGATCACTCATTTGGATGGTTATGGATAAAAGGCTTGCAGGCTGTAAAATGTCATTGTCTGCTAGAATAATCTGCCTTGATCAATTAACTGGTTAGATTTGGAAATATCTGGTTATTGAATAGCAGTTATCTTTAAAGAAGTGTTTGGGTTGGCAGATTGGTACTCAAAATTTTTGACTCATAAACTCTCTTTTCTCACACTACTACAAAATCTGAAATAAAGCCCCCCCTAATAGAGCCCTGTTAATAGGAAAAAAAGGCTCAATAAAGCTGTCCGTAAAAACAAAGGCATAAAGCCCGGTTATGAAATGAAAAAACGGGGGTCTAACCCGGCTTTATTTGTTTTAACTATTCCCTTTTGAGCATGATTTCTCCCCCTTCTTTTTTCCACTTTGCTTTCTTATTTCTTTTCACCTAGACCACATAAACATAAACCCTTAAATCACTTTTTACATGTTTCAAGTTGACGGCTTGGGTTCGAAAATCTTCAACAACTGTTTGTTGGTCCTTTTTTTAAAAGATCTAACGACGTCATTAGTGTTGGTTTAAAGCTCGATTCCACATAGAATCCTTGCCAGCCTTGTTCATATGACCTCAAACTAGCAGTTTATTGGTAAAGCTTTTGTATTTGAGTTCATGTTTGCATTTCTTTTAAGATCTACTAGGCATTTTAAGATCTACTAACAGTTTAAGGTGGACCAAAGAGAACATGAAAGCCTATATATACACTGAAGACAAGGGTACTTGTCAAATTACGGCTCGATGTTTTGTCACTATAGATTGGTTTACATCCGTATCACTGTCATGTTTCAGATAAATAAAGACATGGATATAGAAACTTGTTATTTTTCATTTGGACATGAGACTTAGATACATGAAATCTGTTGGTGGAATTCCAGATTCGTAGAAGAATGGCAGCACATAAGCTAAAATACCCTGATGAAACAATGATAAGCCCTGGCATTGGTGATATAACTGATCCCATTCAAAGTTATTACTTCAGCCATGGCTAAGGTAGGATTATTTCTTATCTTGTATTTCTTTCTTGTGTAAATGATAAGCCTTGGCATTGGTGATAGCACTGAGCCCATTCCATAAGTTATTACTTAAGCTCCACAAGAAAATTCTGTGTTTTAAAACATTATTTATATATTTGACTTTTTGTTGCAAGATCCCAATTTTGCTACTATAAAAATGTTGTTTTGACATTGACTCGTTTACATTGTGATATAT
>OU343225.1:29659199-29682229 GCA_910596185.1 Chrysanthemum makinoi | reverse complement strand
TTATACACAAAAACACATACTAAAAACACACACACACATAAATAAATAGATACCTGTTCTTTCATCAAATGACAAATGAACAGCTAGGACAACCCACCGGAAAACGTGACTAAGACCTGATCGATTAAGTTTGTGGGAAACTAGAATAGGGGTTGAATAGTTTCACCGCTTTTTAATTTAGTTATAAAAGTTTACTTGTGAAATACTTCGATTCAATCCTTTGTGAAATCAAACTACAACAATATGAATCCTACTTAACAATACAACAATAAACACACTACAACTATTGAAAGTAAGTAATGAATGTAAAGAGTAAGAGATGGAAAAATCAAACCGAGACAAAGAGATTTATAGTGGTTCGGTAACAAAGCTCTTCTTCACCATACTCCACTCCCCGAGTACCCAACTCGAGAGTTCAAAGCACTATGTCAACAAACTCCCTTTAGGTGGAGAAAACCATATAACTTCGCTTATCACGATTTTCGACACTAAGCTAAATGTCGAGTACTAATCTAGCTAGTACCAATCTCACTCACGATCTACACGATCCTTGTTAATCACAAAACCTACTAGATCCACACGATCTAGACTGGATCCACTTGACCAATACACTATCACACAAACTACTAGAGATCTTCAAAATCTCACCACGATCACAATGATCCACACAAGCTATCAAAACAAGACTCAAGACTACTTGATGTATATCAAGATACAACAAGTATGTAACAAGTGTTACATGTGCACATTACTATAACTACAACACTTAGTATCTTCTTGATACAAAGTGTTCTTCTCTTGTACTAGGAGAGGAATGAAGGTGATCACTTGGTTGGAAGAAAATATCACTCTTAAACAAAAAAAAAACTATCTAAATGATCAAAGAAATGTAAGTGTGTTAATGGAATTAAACTCGAAGTTTTGTGTGAAAAAGGGTGCCCAAAAACAGTGAAGGTGTCTGGTATTTATAGGAAGAAAAATATACCGTTAAGAGGACGGTACCACTAAATACCCTACGTTACCAATATTCCACTGGCCCCATAAGGACGCCCAATTTTGTTTTTAGTGGTGAAAGTTTATTTGGGGAAGTTTGGTGCTGTTTTTGGAGGGAAAATAGTTGTTGGGATTTTTAAACTTATTTTTTCAATTAAAACATTTCTTTATTATTCAAAATAATTTGTAGAATGTATTTTTGAAAAAATGTTTTGTCACATTAAAAATGTGAAGTTTGAAACATAAATTCACTTCTTTGATCATTTGCGAAGTTGTAAATTTGTTTGTTTATACCTAGAGTGATGTATATAGAAACGAGATATTTCGACTAAAAATTTGTTTACGTTAATTTTGACGTAACGTGTTTTTACATTTTGTTATCATCAAAACGTAGAGATATCGAAAGACAGAAATATTTTTTTTAGACATTATTTGTATAAAAAATCTCCCACTTTTTGATGATAACAAAACATAAACTCATTTTAGGTGAAAATTAATTTTAACAAGTTTTTAGACATTATTTGTCTAACTTCTTTCGTTCGTTGTTTTCGTTTGATGGATCACCAAGTGGGTCATGGGCGGTCGATGATTCAGGAATGAAGAAGGAGGCAGTGAAGGATGCATTCAATGGTTCCATCATTTTATTCACAAGTGAATATTGAGGGCTTTGAAATTATGGATGATAGTACATGAAGTGATGATAGAGGCATGTCAGGAACATCCCATAAGGTATTAGTTTGTTCTTGTTGCCTTGGAGGTTTATAATTCGCCTGGCGAAGAAATAGGCAAGATTGTATGGTTGTTGGATTATGAGACAATAGATCATGTAAGCACAACATGCGGGAAGTATCTCACGATTTCCTATAAGACTCCAAACATTCTCACGTAGAATGATTGCAAGAGGTTTTAGTTCATCCCGAGTTCACGTGTGAATTATGTTTGTATTTGGATAGTTGAAACGTTGAGGAACACGCAGAAGAAGAGTGGTTTCCAGTGGAGAGGGTATGTATGAATAGTATGGACTGTTTTCTTCACAATAATTAAAGAGAGAGTCAAAGGACCAATCTTCAGTGAAAGCGCATTGTCCATAATTTGGAATTCGAAGAATTTGAGCAAATTGCTCAAGAGTTAGAACAAAATTTTGGTTTTTGATCCAAAACCAGATATCGTTACGAACGAGCTCAACTTGACGAAAGAATTCCAAAACAAACCGCGGGCAAATTTTCTCTGATGGTAGAAGACACACAATTCCTATGGTGCGGAATGAAGTATTGATATCTTCTTGGAAGGTTAGAGGTGAGTCAACAATACGTCCTTCATGAAAGAAACGAGTTTCAAGATTATTGAACCCACGAACATGATTGCCAGGGGTGTTTTGTTCAAGAGAGATGTTTGGAATGTAGATATAAGTGAGTTGATGATCGAAGTCATACTCATGAGATATGTTGAGACCTATAGATACGGGACGAATATTTACATAAGTATTTTAATACATAGTAAAGCTTCAAGAATACGAATGTTTTTTATTGGTGACACTTTTAAGCATTCTTAATCACAGTTTTGGATTATAGCAAAGTGACAAGATAGGATCTCCTAACGTTTTTATTATATTGTTTTATTTTATCAACAATGACAACCCTATATTTTTAATTCGCTCTTTTTTAAAACTTAGTGAAACTACTTATTATAGCAAGTTTTCGTAAAATGATTTTTAGGGTGATATTAAGGTGTTGTGTAGGCAAAGGAGAAGAGTGCATGAGTTTCACAAGTATTCTCATCATCCTGTTCTTTCTTCCCGGTTCCTTTTAAAAAGGGATCCGCCGTTAAGATTCAGAACTGCACCTACAGAGGTGACAGATATTTGTTTTGGTTTTGACGACGTTCTATTTATATAACTCATAGTTTTATGTGTTACAAAATAAATGTGTTTTAGCCAATGTTAATTCTTGAACTCAAATTATTGGTTTTAAACAAGTCGAGATTTTGAGTGCTCGTGTGAGAAAAAAATAAAAAGAAAGCATATTACGCGGAAATGAAATGAGATAACTAAGACATCATTTATATTTCATTTCAATGCTTAAAGCAATACAAAGGATCGGATAGATGATACAAATGTATATTAACAAAACAAAAAACATGTCTCCATGCGAGTATGTGATCATGGGGTAAACGAGGGCGATGACAATGATTACGAGAGTGATGTAAACCATGAAGACGAAGTTCTTCCTTGGATGGGATTTCTCGAAATGAGATGATGAGGATGATGAACTTGTGAGTGTGTGAGAATTTTGAAAGTGGAAGATTTGAAAAATGGGTTTTGTTGGTGAGGGGGTTTGACGTTCGAGATTTTTATGGAGAATGAGGAGTTTTTGAAATTTGTGTTTAGAAAGATTGGATTTTTAGAGATTAGGTTTAGACAACACATATTGACACACCAAGGTTTAGACGGACGACAACACGTAAGCACGAAGTTCTCTAGGGACACCACGTATATACCACATATATTATATAAATATATTTAGACATTTATATGAAAAAATAAACACATAATTTCCAATTATTGACATGTATAGGTCAAGCACACACATGATTACTAATATAATATCACTTAGAGATAAGTTTTATGAAAGTCGTGCCTCTATTCAATTTGAGTGTCCTTTTGAAGAGAATTATCAATGGACAACTCCTGTGTTCTTCGAGATCTACTAGGTAATAGGTTTGGACAACGCTTGGGAAAGTTATCTTATTACCAAAGAATCTTTATGGCATGCTTATTTTGGAATCTACTAAACAAAATGACAAGTAAGACTAGTGCATTTTGTAATATAGAAACAAAATAAAATGTAAGATAAAGTAGAGGATAACATCTAACAACATCCAATGATATAAAAATTCTTGAAACATAGTTTTTGTTTTAAGAAATTCCTTTCTTTGTAGTTTTCAAACATACACGGATCGTATCAAGTTTTTAAAGTACAATATACTCAAAGAAACTTGGTAACGGCAATCGATGCCAACTGGGAAAACTAGAAGGAGGTTGAATGGTTTTTCCGATTAAAACTTTGTTTTAAAGTAATTAGATTGACTTATGTCAATCCATTTAGGTCGTGTGTTGGACATTGATAGATAGACATAAAGATAAATAATGCAAAAAGATAAAGAGTAAAGGAACACAGAACCACGACACAAGTATTTATAGTGGTTCGGCTACAAGGACACCTTCCTTGCCCTACTCCACTCCCCAAGTACCTAACTTGAGAGTTTCTAAGCACTACACAACATAAGCTCCTTAATATGACGGAGAAGCCATCACAACGTCACCTACACTTTATCCGGTACAAGGCTAGACATCGAGTTCTTCCACGAGGTAAACCAAACCTATCACAACATCGTCTACACTTTATCCCAGTACTAGGCTAGATACCGAGTTCCATTACAAAGGAGGAACTACTACCCAACACTACAACCCAAAGGAGAGAAACTCCTTTTTATAACACTTCAAAATATATCAATACCCTTTAACCTAAACTACACAAATATACATCGACGCCCCATATCGAATTTACACCTTCTATGACTATACACCAATGCCTTCAACTTGACACACTAATGGAGGGAGAGAAGAACTATCAACAAGATGCACTTCAGTGGTCTTGATGATGACGAAGCTTAGCAACTCATGACTTTGAGCTTGCACGTCTTCAAGAGGTTGTGATCTCACCTTTACGAGGAACCTAAAGAATCACACAAAGAGGAAACTACATAGAATGATCCTTTGGATCTGAGGTTAGAACATAAAGAGAAGATATGTCTAAAAGGGGTTTGAGCAAGAGAGAAATGGCTCACTATTTATAGGCAACCGCCACAGCCCCACGGATCGGCGGATCCCTTACCCAAGGGATTCGCCAAACTGAGGATCCGGCACTGGGTAAGGCTAGTCCAGATTATGGGTTGCAAATCGGGTTATGGGTCATAGACTTTGGATTATGGATACCCAACTAGATACATTGTATCTAGTCAATGGGTCATGGGTCATGAAATTTGGGTCATGGATCATGGATAATATCCAACATGATTTCATGCATGATGTCATGCAATGGATCATGGGTCATGGATCATGTTCCATGGGTATGGGTTATGGACTTTGGTTTTTACCCATCATTTACCCATTACAAGTTATACTAATCACATACATATTTTTATAAAATATAAGTAAACAAAATTACTTTGTAAGTGTTTTATAAAAATGGTTTTTGTTTTATATAACTTATTCAACTAAACATGTTTGATTATTTTATATGTTTAGTAAAAGTGTGTTAGTAAAGTATTGGTTCAAAGCTTTTACGTATTTTATGTATTTCATTAAAATGATTTTACGATTGTTATCGACAAAACATTAGAAAATCATAAAATATAAATAAATGTTTTTATGGTTTATTTGTATTAACAAATCACACATAAGGTGTGAATACAACATAAAGACAAGAAAATTAAAACTACATGAAGCATATATTAATCTCTAGTGACTTTAGAGGCCCTAATATTTGCTTCAAATTCAAAAGGGATCCTAGACATTTATTCTTGAATACTAAACATAAACATGTTTACTTGGTTGGGCTATTGGTTGTTAGAGGAGGTTGTATGATGGGATCTTATGGTGGTGTCAAGAGGTTCTCCACATAGGAGAACATGAAGTGTAGTTCATCCCTAAGAGAGAATAGGAAATTAGCACTATGGATATCAACCAGGTGAAGTTGGATAGGTTGTCCAATGATAGGATATGAAGGATTTGGTGAGTATGTAGGTGATGGAGTTGCCATAACATAGTCCAATGGGGTGATAGGTGTGAGGGTGAGTGTCATGTCCATAGAGGATAGACGAGAATCAAAGGATGAAGAGGAAGATGATGTAGTCCCATGGAGGATGATTGGATGGAGCATTTGGTGGTGGAGAGTAACGAAGTTCTTTGGGAAGGTAGTGTACTAGCTCCACCATCATCATTTTCATGAGTTAAGTCAATGAACTCGGTGTCTTGTAGTTGTGGTGGTTTGAGTGTCATTTTGGTTGGTGGTCTAACGGTAATCCTAGGTTTCTTGGAGATGTAAGTTATTGATCCTTGAGTGGAAGACATGGTGAAGGAGAGGATTGGGTTGAGGATGTATTGTAAGAGACACTTGCAATGGTGAAGCCTTATATAGGAAAGAATGGTGTGTTTTGAATTAAAATGAGTGAAGGTGTTCTATGGTAGACTAAGGGAATCTTAGGGTTATGAAGGTTTGCAAAACATTGCAAGTTTCGAGGTTAGGGATGTAGGAATCTAGAGTGAATAGGAAAAATTTGCCAAACAAGGACTGGTACCACTAAATATCCCCACCGGTATCAAGTTAAATTTAACTGCATGTCCTATTTATCTGGTCGTGACCGATGGTCACGAATTTTCCTATTTTGTATGGTTTTGTGCAGCTAAAATGGATGTTCTAGGAAGACTATTTGCAAAGAAATCCTAGTTCCTCAAACCACTAAAGATTAATTTGCCAAATATAACCCATATTTACCTACTTCTAGCAATCAAAGATAAGCATGCAAATATCTAAAATAAGTCACAAGCATGCAATCAAAAAGACAAAATAAGCTATCATACAAGAGTAGCATAGATTTAAATTCATGCAAGGTGATAAGTTAATAACCAAACATGCAAGTAAGTTGGGAAAATAACCATAAAATAAATAATTTACAATCTTAACTAGATAATCCACTAAGAGTGATGTTAATCTCTTGTTTTTGACTTGAGCTTGTTCCCGTAGCTTCACTCATCGCCATCACCCGATGAATCATCAAAGGGTTTGTTTTCAAGTGTTAGGAAGGATGATATACGGGACTCACTAAGGGGTTCCATTACTATATTGACAAGTGTGTACTCAGGACTTTGGAGGTATTGGTGAGTGTTCATGTAGTAATGGTAAAGACGAGTTAGAAACATCCCATAGGATATTAATTTGTTTCTTTTGTATTTGACATGTATGATTCGCTTAGCAATGAAGTAAGGATTGTACGGTTGTCGGGTGACACGCAATATAGCATGTGAGCACAACAAGAAGGTAGATACTCATTTCCTACCGCACTTCAAGACATTTTCACACGAATAACCGCCATGGGTTGAAGAATATAGCCAAGTTCAACTAACAAATTCGTTGGGATGTTGGACATCGTGTGAATTGCAAGAACATTAATTAGTTCTTGCAAGGAGGGAACCTATATGTATGATATGGACCATTTTCTTCTTGACTCAAAGAGTTAAGAGAAAAAATTTCAGTGTAGGCATATTGCCTAAGATTTGGAAGACCAAAAATTTGAGCAAATTGCTCAAGTGGTAATAAAAACATATAGTTTTGTATCCAAAACCATAAAGAGAAAGATCGATACTCATTGCGTATTTCAGTTCAACCTAACGAAAGAAATCCAGAATAAAATGATGACATATTTGTTCATTGATGGTGAGGAGATTTTCAAATCCTATGGCTCGAAAGGCAGAATCGATTTCTTGTTGGAAGACTAAAGGAGTGTTGAAGATACGACCCTCATGAAAGTAATGTGACTCAACATTTTTGAATTGTTGAATAAATTCTATACATGCGTAGGGTTCAGATGAAATTTCTAGAATGTAAATGTTGGTTAGTTGATGATCAAAGTCATATGCGCTGCATATTAATACCTATAAAAACAAGATTGACCAAAATTAAAATTTAGTGTTTCAAGGAATGTGCCTAGTGTGCCTATATGCAAACAATGTGGAGAGGCGCGTAGTCTCAACTCCAAAATAATGAGATTACCCAAACACTCCTAAATTTGCTATTACTCATTCGAATATGTCGAAGAATACATATTAGTTATGTAATTAGACCAATATTCGTGAGATCATGTATGCATGAGAAAACGATTTTATTTTGTATCAACAATGCACAAAAAATGTTTCATGATCCTAGTTATGTGAAAATTTTCGAAAACCATGGAGTTGGGGTGTTTGGCTAATTCAATATTTCGGCCCCAAAATTTTTCAAAGTTGAAAAGCTTTGAGTGTTAATGACTCCTAATCCAATTTCAAGTATATTAGATATGATTACACTAAAAATATTCAATATTTTTTGAATTTTGATAGCAAAATTCTGACCTAAAATATGCAATATAAGCATGTTTATGTAAATCCTATGTTTAGGGAATCATAATAGTTATACATTGTCTAATCCTATTCCTAATTTCAAAAAGATTCAATCAAAATTGAAAAGCCCCAATCGATTTTGTATGCATGAACAAACCCTATACTCAAAATTAAAGAAAATTATAGTTAATTGACTTACAATTGATGTTAAGGAATGAGTAATGATTGATGATCTTGAAGACTAAAGCCTCGAATTTGATTTGAAAGGATTTAATTGGATTTGGGTGTGTATGTTATGTTCTGTTGACAAAGAATGGATGAAGTTGGGTTTGTTTGAAAATGAATAGTGAGGGAAAAGAAGGAAGAAAAAGGGGCTACGCTGTGACACCGGCACCTAAATTTAGTGGTTTCGTGCTCACTTTAGTGGTGCCGGACCATGAGATGAATTTTGTCTCGCTTTGATTTTTGATGGATAATCTCGCTGATTTAGTAAGACTTTTTGACACGATGAGAGAATTTATACCTAATAAATTCTTTTACAGGGTAGCTCTAATAAGATTTGACTAATGAGACTGTTAGATATTAACTTTTCACATACACATCAAACCATAACACAAGGTGGCGTTTAAGATGGAATTCTAGAGAGAGAAAGTTAGAGGTTTAGGGAACTTAGTGAGAGAAAGTGAAATTAATAATATGAGCTCCAACTCTACCTGGGAGGTAGAGAGTATTTAGTATCTTACATAAAACGCCACACATCGGCCGTGGATCGCATACAGCTGGGTAAAGACCCATCTGGTCCTCCACTGTTACTTAACAAATACTACTTAACCTTAATATCACTACTACTCACAGCTTTCTAACGATTACATATACTTGAGGTGACCGACTCTTTAATACCGGAATTTCTAATTCCTAACAATCTCTCCCTAAGGGAGGTCACCTCAATCATGCACTAAAATTACATTGAATACAAATAGATATGACATTAACAATTGTTCTTGCATTCTTGATGTAGTTCTTTGTTCCTAAGCTCGTAGTCATTGATTCTTCACATTGCATGTTTGGTTAATCCAAGTGGAGGTCTTTTACTGATCCACGTGATAATGATGTTGAGCCAACTTTGGAGATCATCATCTAATAGAAAATCTCTGATACATCCATTGTGGTGTTGGTATTATGTTATGTTGTGACATTCGACATGCTCACATTCTCGATCATGATATATTCTCATGAGTAGCGGAATCATTTGTTGATTCATGATATTGGTAGCCAGAGTAAGCATGGAGTGAAAATATCGAGTCATTTATGCACTAATCATGATTTCTTTTGAGATGAATGTTATGAGCATGCGCTATGGATTGACCGCCTTCTCAATACCGCAGAACGCCGCATCGTGATACAACAAGCAGCAATAAATCGCACGAAAGTGTCTTTGATCACTTTCGTTGAATTGAGGTACACGCCCACCGGTTCCCGCTGATCAAGATAAGTACCGCCTGATTAGGTATAATTCAAGAATTTTTGACAGGTTTCAAGAAATGCTTCTAGTTGCTCTCAAACCGAACATCTCAAAGAAGACAACACTGAGTGAGTGAACCAAATAATTTGAGTCCATCGATTGATGAAAAGATATTTGAAAAATAATCGAGTATTGCTCAATAGAAATTGTTTTTGCAATACAAATGGGTTTTAATGAAAATCAATTATCAATCATAAAACACCTTTTGATTTGAAAATTAGTACACCGGCCGACGTTAATGAAAAGAGTTTTAAAGCACGTAGACCGTTTTTCAAAGGTATCCGCCAATCCATAACTCGAACCTGATTGATTCAAAAGATTGAATCGCCCATTGTTTCTCGCTCGCTTGTCACATGGTTGATCTGTATAATAGGTCTCACATGCCACCTACCAGAAGCTTGTTAGATGTTGGCTCCGTAAGGCTTTCCATCTTCATAGTGAATATGTAAACACATCACTCGATGTGCCCGCAATACCACAAGGATAATGCTGACTCAAGATATAATCTCTTTCCACATTGCGTGAAACAGAGAGTCTTCATTGAAAGTGTCCTAATGAGATTTATTGATGATCTCGTGGCTCTAGACTCAATTTTGCATATTTGGATCCCGCGTCGAGACTAGGGAGGGTCTCCTTCTTCAATATCAACAATCTCTAAGAGAAAGTCGATAGATAATGTCGGTTCCTCGTGAGAATGAAACAAGCCCTTTTAAGAGGAACTTGAGTAGCTTGGGAAGTTGAAGTGCGCGGCGCCACCGTCCATGACGCCTTATCTTCAATACCGATGTTACCATCGTAGTATATGAATTGAACCCTGCCGCCTCTAAGGTTGAATAAATGGAGGGCTATTTGTTTTCACCCTTTTCTCATTCAATTCTATTTAATTCTTCAACCCTCTGCTAACCGAGACTTCATAGCTAGAACCTTGTTGGGTTTATTCCAAAGATTAGCCTCTCACCTGAGACTCTTCCCATTCCTCATTTTTTTCCTTTTATTATCATACCTAAGAACTCTACACTAACTAGTGGATAGTTCCCGGTAGATCCCTCCTGCTCGCGAATCTTGGGAACAAAAACTAACCTTATCATCCTTATATCACCGTACATAAAGTAAAGTTGGTCGGTCTTTTGGTATTGTTCATCTGCCGTTGGAACCAATTGAAAACCATTTGAAAATCAATTCAAATACTTGTGATATATTATCAAAGCATTTGTACGAATTGTTTTGATATTTTTTTAGAACGAGAACTCTCCCTCAACATGTGCATCAAGTATTTGAAAATGTTTTGCACACGGAGGCAAGAGAAAGAACTAACTTCTTTGATTACCATTTTCTAAAAGATCAACATCACTTCCCAAATTGAATCAATTAGATAAAGCATTTTGGGGAAGGATGAGTTTTTCATGATTTTGCCCTCAATACGAGGTTTGAAAAGAGTTTTGCACATACTAGAGGGAACCTGCACATTGAGATAAGTGATCACGCTTCAAATCATTGTGGTTTAATATAGATGCTCCCCCTCAATGTGTGCATGGAAAATTTGAAATCGTTTGTCACTTACGGGGAGGCTAACATGCTAATCACTTAAGAAACCATTTATCGAATTATCAGTTTAAATCCTATTTAAATCACAACTACTCTCCCGATCACAATTATTAAAACATTTGAGATTTGTGATCTCTGTAGATTTAAATTGATTTTGAAAGCTTTTAAGGAGAATTGTGACTTGATTATGAAAGCGTTTTAACCGATAAGGATCTGATGTTGAGATTTTAAACTCCATTGGTTAAACATGCATATACATCTTTTGAAAACAATTTAATGCCAAATAACTTTTAATTTAATTGAAATCATTCTCCCCCTCAATCAATGACATAGGTTGTTGAATGAGCGATAGAGATTTTGACAGATAAGTCCTGATGATTATCAAAAATAGAGACCGAATTATTTTTCAAAGCATTTAGTTTTCAAATAGATATGTTATAGAATCGAGCATGGAATTTGAAAACATGGTAAGCATGGCTCTGTTCTTTCTTTTAAACCCGGGTTATTGCTTGAAAATGACAATAAACCATTGTTTCTCTTTCTCTCAAACATATTTTTTTGATTTTTTTTTTTTTGAAAAACATTCGAACAACATCTAAAGTCCCGTGTCATTCTTTGAATGACAAAGACAAAGACCGAGATATTATCGAACCGAAAAACATGACAAATTGACAATATTTTTGAAGATTTTATGGATTTTGAAAGTTTTATATTTTTCTATTTGGTTTTATAGGTTTTATAATTTTGTATTTTGCTTTTTGGATAAATATATACAAAGATATAGATGAAGGAAAGACCTTTACTCCTCGCCTTCCTCCCCAAGACGCTTGAGTGTTTCTCGTTGAAGGCTTTTCTGCCAAGTCGAGGAAGAATAAACTCAAAACGCTCTCAAGAGCTTTGGTGAAGATGTCGCTAACCGTATTTCGACTTAACAAAATAGAGTTCCACCACACCTTTGTCCACTTGTTCCCTGATGAAATGATGTCGAATGTCGATATGCTTTGCTCTTGAGTGTTGAACGTTGTTGCATGAGAGAGCAATATCACTTTTATTATCACAAGATGTAGGGATTTTGTTGAATTCAAAGCCATAGTCCGATAATTGAGATCTCATCCATAAGATTTGAGCACAACAAGATGACATGGCTATGTATTCAAATTCTCCAGAGGAAATAGAAGTACTCATTTGCTTTGAAGACCAAATCACAAGCTTATCACCCAAAAACTTTGCACCTCCGCATGTACTTCGACGTGTATCTTGACAACCCGCATGATCAAAGATCAAGATAGTCGTTAGTGATACCGGTGTCCTTCGGGTACCATAGTCCCATATTGATGGTTCCTTGGAGATACCGAAAGACCCGCTTAACCGCTTCAAGGTGCCTTTTAGTAGGCTTAGCTCGTATCTAGCACACATGCAAACAATAACAAGATGTCCGGTCTACTAGCGCGGAGGTACATCGTGGATCCAATCATACTACGATATTTCGTTGGTCAATCATGATCCCGAAAGTGGTCCTCATCTAGTTTGGTTCGATCAATCATGGGAGTGTCAACAGGTCACATGAATCAAATCCAAATTTCTTTAAAATCACATTTGCATATTTAGATTGATTTATGAAAATGCCTCCGTGACTTTGTGAAATTTGTAATCCCAAGAAAAACGACATTTGTCCCATCATTTGACATTTGAAACTTAGAACTCATTTCATTAGAAAAATGATCACATTCCATTGGGTCACTGAAGCAAAAATAATATCATCAACATAAACATGAGTTAAATGTTTGCCCACTTCTCGTGAACAATGTAGGATCAATCTGCCTTTATCAATCCGGATGATAGAAGAAATTTTGATAAGGTATCATACCATGCCCCTGCTTGCTTTAAACCGTAGCCTTCTTCAGACGATAAACGCGAGAGTAGGATGCTCTTGATTCACAAATCCTTCGTGTTGGTCGGAGACGATTTCAAGATCTCCGCCTCAGTTTTACATCCATCATCGATACACTACCATGTTCTTACTAGCAGCGTGCCAGTAGAAGATTGATTGTCATTCGGAGCAAATAGAGAAAAGATTCTTCAAATTTATACTACCCTCCTTCTTGACGATATCCTTTAGCAACTAAACGAGCCTTGTTTTTCAACACATCACCATGCTCATCAAGTTTTACTTTGAAGATCCATTTTAGAGCTATAATCATAGACAGCCGGAGTACTCCCAACCAGTGTCGATCAAACTCATGAATTTCATCTTGCATGGCATTGAACCAAATTGCCTTCATTCATGGCGGTTTTAACATCTTTGGTTCGATCTTAAAAGTACGGAGTTGAAGAAAACAATAAGGCAAGGCATCGTTAGCGTTTCCAGTTACAGTGATCTATGAGGGGCTATGTGAGATACGATCATGAGTCCATTTTCGAAGGTGTTCATGTGGCTTGTTGAGGAACGGAGGTCGAAGTCGATGTCTCTCAAGAAGATGGTTCTGATGATTCAGAGTAGCAAATATGTTTTCAAATGGAGCATCTCGAGTAGCAAAGGGATTAACTTCATCATTGGCGCTTAAACATTTCCATGATGTACATTTGAAGAATGATGATTTGTTGATGAGAGGGATCAAAGAAGCAGGTGCTTCTTGACTTAAAGATATTGAGACAAGGATTGACTTCATTCACGAAATATGATCCTTCATCCATGTGCGGAATCATTACTCATTAGTGTTTGAATCATATAGCTTCATCAAACATAGGATCAAACAATTTTTTTACATCATCTTCAGATGGAGGTACATATGGAGTTTCTTGAGTAGAGTTTGGAACAAGAGGTGAACCAATGGGACTGCTTTCGCGGGTCCCTGAGCCGGATTGTCGGAGCCATAGGACCACCGCGATAGAAACTCTCCTGACGATCTTTATCAACCCATATGTAGACAAATTACAAGTGACCACCGATAAAGAAAACCCGATATACCAAACTTGAAGAGGAATTCCAAGAATTCCATGCATTTTAAGTTTCGCTTTTGTGAATTTTAACTTCAATTCTAAATAAGGATATACTTGATTAACTCAAGTAATCAACTGTGCCAAATGTGAATAAACATACAACCTGATGTACATTTCCCCATCTAATGAACCCGAACAAATGATGCCTCAACATCAATGTATTCTTCCTAAATGTATTCATGTAGACTGATCCGGAGGATACACCAATAACTTTGTTTGATGAGGTAGACATTTTTCTTGAAGTTCATGTGGTTGATTTATAGCATGACGATGAGAGGAATAATAATCCATGAAGATTTGGCAAAGGAATACCAAAGAGTGGATCATTATTCATGAACAATAATCCGTGAATATTTGGCAAAGGAATACCAAAGAGCGGATCATTATTCATGAGTGCAACCGCAATATTATGATAATCATTATCAACGCCAGGAATAATCGAGATGGGCTTTTGAGTAGTCTCAGTTGTACTTTTGATGATGAACCGCTTGATTCAATAGAAACCCGAGCATGAGCTTCGTAAACCGGATGATCAACATTCGCCTGAGGTTTAAAGTACTCATCAAACATATCTTTGAAAAACAATGAATCCCAAACATTGATTCCCAATTATCCTTAATAAGTGAAGCATTAGCGCTGAGGAGAGTCATCAAAAATCAAAACAATGAATCCCATTTATCCTTAGTATATTCACTCTTCATCAAGAAGAATATACACTCATCATCATCAAAAATTAAGTCGATACCATTATTCAAACATCCATCATCATGTAGTATATTCACTTTTCTTCCCTCAAAATTGCATCCGTTGCCATTTTTGATTTAAAAAGTGAATAAGAGTATACACCAATGAACGCAGATCCACTTGATGACTGAATGAGCGTGGCAAAACATGAAGCTTGTTGATGAAGAATGTAGATAAGTATGGCCATTCATGAGAATTTCTTTAGTGAAGATAAAGCGCACGTAAGAGCGCATTTTTTTTCTTTGAAGAACGGGCCCGAAGTGTTATTGCAGACACCATAATGATGAAGAACGAGGCTGAATCGATGTGAATGACGTCATAATGTTGAAGTACGAGGCCCGAACTGGCGTGAGCGACGCCATAATGTTGAAGTACAGGCCCGAATCATGTAACGAGACGCCATTGTTAAGATCCCAGCTTATATGTTTAGAGCTCAATCCATACCAAGGGACTATTTGTACGACCGCTTGGACAAATGACGAAGACGAGAATTGAAACATTGGATCCCCACGTGCTCATGGGGTCCTTTTGGTTAGTACAAACAATCTTTGAATCAGCATAAACCCTAGGTGCAATGTCATTGTCACTAGGCTGAGCTGAACTAGTGGCATCGGACTTAGTCGAGGGACATTTTGTGCTTAATGAGATTATTCTACCAGCTGGCTTCCAAACCTTAAGGCACTACTCAGGCATAGTGGGTCTAGTTAAGGCAAGGTTTGCCATTCGTGAATATTCACTTGGCTTCCACCGAAATCCTACATTGGTAAAGACCTTCTGTAGGTTTCGTGGATTGCTTAACTGCTTTGCTCTCCAAACTTTCTTAACCGGGTTATGAATCTTAGACCTCAGAAATAACACATCACATTTATCATGATTACTAGAAATTAAACATTTTTTGCATGTTTTGCGACAAAGATAAGGCCTCGAATTAATTTTAGTAAGCTTGGAGCTAATACTAGAACTAACACGATTCTTTTGTTCAAATCAAACTTCTTGTCCCTATGGTGTTCTTTCACTTCCTTATCATGACCACTTTTAGTTTGCGTAATCCTATCCTTCTTGCATAGCTTCTAGGTTTTGACCCGCTAACTTTAGTGTCAATCTTAACATCCGTAGAAGTAACGATGGGAACATTACATGGCTTCACTACTTTCTCGCATTCCGTCTAGAAGTGCTGGGATTTGAAATTCTAGGAGGCACACTGCTGTGTTGCTGCTTGAATTTAGATATGGAACAAGGCATATCAAGGGTCACATGCTTGGCTTTAGGTATAGAACGGATTTCCTGTTTGGCACTAGGCATAGAACAAGGCTTGCCAGCCCTTTTTCACCTAAGGGTTTTGGACATGTTGCAATTACACATCTAAGCGTTCTTGAGATCGTTGGCCCGGAGGCAAGCAAACCTAATTTCACTATCAAGAGGTTTGTTAATGAAATCCCCTTCGACAATCTCTACCGGAGACATTCAAGACTATCCTTAAGGTGAGCACAGTAGTCACGAAAAGCATGTTCATTATTCCTAAGATGAGGAGGAATATATTTAATCACAGTATTTGCAATCTAAGGGTGACTTTGAGACAACATTCTTATTGAAAACAAGTGGTAGCTTTCCCATTTCCCACTTCTCGCATTCTCATTTCCTTTGTAAAGACGCTTATTTTTCGTTGTTTTGGTCACGGGTGACTTTCATTGAATCATATAACTCTTTAAAGTGTCGTTTAACTTTTTCATTTTATTCGAGAAAACTCTTTGTTTTCCTTTTGTAATGCATTGACTAAGTTTTGAAGATGAAAAGTTTGAGAGTACCGAGAATCTAAAGGAGGAGGCATTTGGGATCCAGTCACTTCCTTCTTTTCACCTTCGGTTGTGAGACTTGGTTTTCAATCTTCCGATCGTGTTACAATGAGCTCGAACCGTTCATCACGCTTGCTAATTTCAAAAATCATCAAATTGTGAGCATCCAAGGATGTCTTGATATTTGAGGTTTTAACATTTTCTTTTAGATGTTGATATTTTAATTGCAAAGCAAGATACTCAACTTCTAATTTAGAAAACTGTTTCACGCAAGGTTATATGATCATCCTGCTCAATTTTCTCATGCAATTTAGAATTAGTTTTTCAAGTCAAATTTATTAATTTCATCATGGAGACTTTTCAAAAATAGCGTATAGTTCATGAAATTTAAAGAGTCTATAAATTTGAAGTGTCAAAAGATATCTTTGAAAGCAAACTAATCAACTAATGCAAGAGTTCCATTTCATATTGATTAATTACCATTTAAGACTCTCAAATGATCTTTATTGTTTAAAGAAAGGCATGACTCAAGCAAATAATAACATTCTTTTCATTTGTTTCAAAACCCCTTCCCTTCAGCTAATCAATTGTGGTGATCCTTTTCTTACAAGTTTTCTCAAAATCTTAAATAGTTGAAGAATAACATATTGACTGATTAAGGTCTTGCTCTTAGTGGCAATAGTTCTAGTAACTAAATGCATTGGTGTATTTGGAGGATACACGTACGCTTTGGGAATTTCTACAAGGGATTCTTTTCAACAAGATTTTCAAATTTTTGCAAGTCCATATCCTTTTCCAGTAACACTTCTGTTCAGGGTCATCAGAGTCCGGGAGGCTTAAACATGTTTAAGGATATCCAATTTTCCTTAGTGTAACCATGGGGTTTTATCGTTATCTTGTTCTTTTTTCGGGATCTTCTAGCTTTATTCATTTTCTCCCTAGTGACTTCATCGATTTCTTATCTTCCTCGGTCACTCAGTAGACTAGGTTTCTGTCTAGGCTTAAGGATCTCATTACCATCATACAGTACCTTATGAGCATTTCTAGCCTTTTTAATTACCTCCGGATTAGGTTCCTCAACAAGGGGAATGCTATGCTTATCGCTTAAGACTCTATGCTTAGTGATCATGTGAAGCTGATTAGATGGTATTCCCTTTATGCATAACTTATTTTCAAGCTTGTTTTCAAAGTTTTTAGATTGGAAAAATCAAAGTTTTGATTCCTTAGCCTTGAATTCTTGCTTAAGCATTTTAACATTTTCTTGAAGTTCTTGTTTTTGCTTAGCGGTTTTAGAAAGCTTTTCTTGTATGGAGTTTAACTCTTGTTTTAATACTTCTTCTCTAAACCTACTTTTTCTAATAGTTGTACGTATGTGGACATCCATTTCCACTCACGCGGGGTCAACTCAAACTTAGCACTTATTGTTCATAAATAGCAACGATCCTTATATATGTTAAGCTTCGGTGGTAAGGGAATCATCGGGCACAAATCACAGCGTACTCATGCGGTTCATAATCATCATTTTGGTAGAAGATGCACAACTAGGTACAGCAGAAACATCCATGCAACTTACCTGAGCATTGACATGCCTTGGTGACGGGTGCATCTCTATCTTGGGTACATCCGAAGCTTCCATGGAGCGTTCCTGTGCATTAACTTGCACGAGGTTGTATGCGGTGCACCTCTCTCTCTGGTTTGAGCGAAGATTCCATTTTCCATTATCCGACTCATCAATTTTGTTGTCAGCGACATTCCGCATTCAGCAACACGATTCTTCAACATATACATTACCCAACTTATCACAACAATCTTTCAACCCTTTTGACGACACTCATTCACGTCATCATTCTTTTGGCGATTCTTCAATGTACTTTTCACATTATCCATGAGTTGGATAAATGTCTCAATAATTCTCAATTTCCATTCGGTATGTTTTTGAAGGAAATTCAGTCAAGTGTTGATCGTATCTGAATATTCCCCGATGAATGGTGAAATTGTTTTAGATTACTTGAAGAGCACTTTGGAACCATCCTTTTGAACCTCTTTATTGGTAAGTTGCGGCTTTAAGTGTTCTAAGTTCAGCGGCAAGCTTCTTGTCAATGTAGGTAAGTCTGGCGGAAAAGAGCACTACATATACGATCCCGGCTATGGATACTTGGTGAATGAGGTGCGGATGAAGTAGGCGATAGGGCTCAATCTTTGCATTTCATTTGCATGGCATTTTTGCTTGAGCTTGGTGCGATTCTCTCTCATTAGATTGAACACGGAGATCTCACATCCTTTGCTTAATTCAATCATCTTTAATCGTTGATGTAGCCTACATTATCATTGTTGTCCACAACATCATACAGTTTAAGCACTTACGAAATCACTGGGTAGAGTAGGAAGACATGATGTGGAAGGATGCACGGAGGATTTTACACGTCTATGATTTAAACCAGAAATAGAATCTTTCGGCGGATTTTACTAAAATCAAGACGAAACCGTTTGCAATGACCAGTGAGGGTGTTAAGATGGCCGATGGAATGATACAATGAAAGGCGATTGTGTGATAGGACTTTAGATTGTTCGTGGGATAAGCAGAGATGTTGTTTGGTTGTGATTCGGATTGGTTTATGCCCGTTTTGCCTAAGAAATTTAGGTCTAAAACTTAAAACCTCAATAACTTTTGTTGGGGAGTTTAGACCTCGAAGATTTCATTCCGTGCCATTCTCCTCGTTCTCACGATCTACCGTTTTGATGGGTAGAACGGAAAGCGGAGTTACTGATTCAAAAGTTATGGCCGTTTGAAGTTTTGTGGTAAAATCAACCAAGTCGCTACGAATTCTTGAACCAATTCGCTACAACTAATTACAGCTACCACGCTAAAGTCGCAGAGTTCCAAGTCGCTAGCCAGGATGTAAATTAAGCTAAGTGGTAACTCGCTAACACTCAAGTAAGCTAGCAAAATTTTGACAATTAATTACTCAAGTAAGCTAACAATGCAAGTTAAGCTAAAGAAACAGCTACATTCTGAGACCAAGTCGCTACCACCAAGTCACAATTACGTAGTGGAAAGTCCACTACTTGTACTTTTAACTAGCTAGATCTAACTCGCTAGCAACAACGTAAGTTCTACAAAAATGTGAAGCAAGTCGCTACCAAGAATATTATCCGTGAACTAAGTCGCTAGCATGAAAAACCATATAAACATCACTTTTCAATCCAAAAACAACCCAACCAAGATGATTCAAGCTTATCAAATGAAAACCTAAACACTTTTGATGATTCTAAACATAAAAGTACAACCAAAATCGAAACTTTAACACTAGAAATCAATCAAATGATGCTAAAACCACTAAACTTTTTCAAACTTAAAAACCACCTAAAACCACTAGAAATCCAAAGATGTGTAAGATATGATCTAACCATGGCTCTTGATACCAATTGTTAGATATTAACTTTTCACATACACATCAAACCATAACACAAGGTGGCGTTTAAGATGGAATTCTAGAGAGAGAAAGTTAGAGGTTTAGGGAACTTAGTGAGAGAAAGTGAAATTATTATTATGAGCTCAAACTCTCTACCTTGGGGTGAGAGTATTTATAGTCTTACATAAAGCATGCACATGGAACGTGGATCGGGCATACTGATGGGTAAGCAGGTCCCAGTCCTCACGGTGTTACTTAACAAATACTACTTAACTTAATATCACTACGACTACGAGCTTTCTAACGATTACATATACTTGAGGTGACCGACTCTTTAATACCTGGAATTTCTAATTCCTAAAAGAGACTAGACGAGTTGAGATGACATTAATATTTCCAAAGAAACATTCAAGTAGTCATTGAGGGAGTTTGTGCCGGATGTCATTAATATTTCAATGAAATATTTAGATAGTCATAAGGCGAGACTAAATGGATGACTTTAATATTTCCATGAAATATTTAAGTAGTCATTTGGCAGACTTACGGAATATGCCATCATTCCTAGACCTAGAGCGAATAGTTGAAGGATTCTCATTTGAGAGATTTGGTTAATATGTCGTGATGTTATCATGGGAAGGAACTTTCTCAATAGAAATGTTTTCTTTTTGAGCGTTATGTGAAGAAGTGATGGCGTATTTCGATGTGTTTAGTATGAGAGTGTTGAATGGGGTTTTTGCTCATGTCAATTGCACCTTTGTTGTAAGCACATAATAGGGATGTGAGATGGATGTAAGTAGTCGATTAGAGCTTGTTTCATCTATAGTGCTTGTTGACATGCCTTCGGCTTCACAATTCGGCCGGTTGTAAAGATAGCAAGAAGAGTGGTTTGTTTCTCGGAGAACGAAGTTAGACAACAACCCATGAAGGTACAAGCGCCGCTAGTGCTTTTTATCCACATAATCTCGCATGATCGAGTAGAGCATAGACAATAGTTTCTAAAAGGCCCCTTGGGATAATACAATCCCAAATGCATAGTGCCTTTAATGTATTGGAAGATACGGCTTAGCTTCAAGGTGGGAGGTTTTAGGATCCTCTTGAGGCGAGCACAAGGTAAACACTAAACATGATATCGGACCTCTCTTCGTTAGATATAATAGACTACTATCATGCCCCTATACTTAGTACTATCCATGACTCACCTTCTTAGTCTTTTCGTGAGTTTAGTTTCCATGGACATGGGAGTTTTCATAGGTTTAGACTCTTATAAGTTAAATTTCATAAGCATTTCTTTAATATACTTAGATTGATTAAAGAATATACCATCTTCCATTGGTTTAATTTGTAGACCAAAGAAGAAATTTAATTTACTCATCATGCTCATTTCAAACTCGTCATGCATGATCTTAGCAAAATCATCGCATGGTTCTTGATAAGTTGAACCGAATATTATGTCGTCAACATATATTTGAACGATAATGAGATGTGAATTTTGTTTCTTAGGTGAAAAGTGTATTGTCTACCATTCCCATGGTATACTCATGTTTAAGCTAGAAAGCCTTCAATCTATCATACCAAGCTTTAGGAGCTTGTTTGAGGCCATATAATGCTTTTGTAGGTCCAAAGTTATGGATCTAAGTAGCCTTTACATGACTTATAGCAAACTTGAATAAATCCAAATTCACTATGTGAAGAGCTCTTAACAAATACTTAATATGTTAATGCGGAAACTTAACACAATAAGTATGAAGAACACAATGATATACTAACTTCGTATATTCTATTGATTGTTTTGATCAATGGTTAAGGCTTACAAGTTACAACTCATACCTTAACCTAATACATTAGGTATCCTTTTATACACCAAGGAAACCCTAATTGACTACAAAACGTGTAGAAGGATAAAGATATCTCTTCCTAAGATATCTCTACACGTACATATCCTTCCCTAATATAACTCTAACAAACTATTACGTTTTATCATAAAGCGGCTAACTACAAATACTAACTAGTATTAACTTAGGTGCAGGACTTAACCCCGTCTTGTGAGACTTAACAACGAATTCTAAGCCTACCAGACTTAACCTTTATACTACCAGAACTAATACTAAACATTCTTAAACAAACTTAAATCTGTTTTACAAATATAATTCCCTACAATCCTCCCCTAACTTGATCTTCACTTGTGAACTTCAAGTTCTTTGTATTCTTTGAGGATCTTGGAATTATCTTTGAGTTGCATCTTTGAATATTATTTATTACATGATCTGTGCAGCATCCAATCTTCAAAATGTCATCACTCCATAGTCTTTTCTGCAACATTGACTTTATGTACATCAATTCATAAAAGTTTCATGCTATTCTCATCATATCCAGGTGTGTTAACTCCTGTGAGAGGTGAATCACATAAAACTTAATGGATTTGATGTCTCTTTACCAATAAGCCATTACTATTGGTGTAGCCAATGTTTTGGTGTGTAAAACCATGGCACATTGATAACCATCTGATTTTTAGCAAACCAACAGCTATCAACGGATTTGATTAGTCTTTACAAAAAGCCATTTTCTTTTGGACTAGCCATGGTTTTCCACTGCCTTTACCACACGCCATGAACTTGTGGGCTAGCCAACTCTTTATCAACACAGATATGGTGAGTTGATTACCATACTATTTTTGGCAAATTGTCACCATAGCGGTTTGAGATATATTTACCAGAGTCGTTTGCTCATGGATTAGTCGGTCACTTATGTGGGTTAGACATGGTGGGCCCGATAACTTATTTGTTGTCTGAGCACCTTCACCAAGTGAAAGGAAAAACCATTTTCACTTATCAACTTTTAAAACCTCATCAGCAGCACTTTTAAAA
>OU343225.1:29426214-29659099 GCA_910596185.1 Chrysanthemum makinoi | reverse complement strand
ATCATCCATATTGTAGGCATTAGTTAAGGGTGCCTAGAAGTCAAGTCTGGAACATTAGTGAAGAGTGTCTTGAAGATCTAGTTAAAGGCATTAGTGAAGGTGCCTTAGATGTACGTGGAGATATGGTGTGTTTAGATGTACAAGATAGATTAGTACTAGATCCAAGGATATTGATATCCTTGATGATGTTGTAATAAGGAGTTGATCTCCTTTGGGATTAGTCGTTGGTGTAGTGTTGGGTAGTTGTTCCTCCATTGTAATGGAACTCGGTATCTAGCCTAATACCGGATTAAGGGTAGGCGACGTTGTGGTAGGTGTGGTTCACCTTGGTGTGAAAGAACCCCGGTGGTTAGCCTAGTCTTTGGGAAAAGAGTAGGCAACGTTGTGAAGGTTTCTCCACCATAAGGAGTGATTGTGGGTGTGATTACGAACTCTCGAGTAGGTGACTCGGGGAGGGTAGTAGGGCAAGGAAGGTGTCCTTGTAGCCGAACCACTATAAATACTCGCGTTGTGGTTTTGTGCTTCTTACTCTTATCTTTTTATTACATACTTATACTTCTATATGTTTGTTTATCAATATCCAAATAGATTGACCTAAGTCGATCTAAATAGTTTAAGACGAGTTTTAATTGGCAAAACTATTCAACCCCCTTCTAGTTTTCCACATAGGTTTCTTAGGGTTTAGCGGATAGAGTTTAGGTTTTTTTTGGTTTAGCGGTTAGGGTTTTATGGGTTGAGGGTTTTTAGGGGATTAAGGGTTTAGGGTTTTTTATGATTTAGGGGTTAGGGTTTTTTAGGGTTTAGGGTTAGAGTTTTTAGAGTTTATGGGTTAGGGTTTTTAGGATTTAGGGTTTGTTTTAACCAAAAAAAAAAGTATTTTTAAAATTTCATTTATAGTGTTATATATTGAAACATAAAAATGATAAAAAATAAGTTCGTCGAAAGTATACAATATTGGATCTTTATAGAAAGATAATTTTATTCTTGTCGCAATGGTATAATTAGTTTTATTTTACTATTAACGGTTTGTGATACATTTAATTTTTCAATATAAGGGTGAAAGTGAATTTAATTAATTTGATAAAAAATGAATAGTTGAGATTGATACATTTGATCTTTACGTTTTATGTGATCTTTATTGATCTCACCCCATCACCACAACAAAAAACAAAACGGGCATCAACATCCTTCATTTATTTCTCTCTCTATTTTCATATTTTCAGCTTCACCAAAGGGCAAACACCAACAAATTGCCATTCGTCGTCCAATAATTCTTTGTAAGTTATCTTTACGGTTTCTTTTTACTTTTTGCGGCTCTTTTATTGCAATATATTTATGTTCTTTCACAGCTGCCAAATGTAACTTGGATCTACTTTCATTATGTGTTCTTTTTTATGTGTAGCTCATAGTGACTCGAGAGGCGAAGATGGACATGAGTCTTCAGCTTATAGTAATAAAAAGATGGAGATGAGTCTATTTTTATATTGAATTTATTTTGGTTTTTTACTGCTATGATGTGTTACATATATTTGATTTTCTTTTTTCGTTTTCCTGTTTGTACCTCAAAGGTGATGGTGTCGTTAAAGAAGTTTTAGATCGTTGAAAGGTCGTACCTAAAGAGGAGCTCGATGTTGGTTTCGTTAACTGTAGTCATGAAGACGAAGCAATGAGGAATATGATACTTGTGAGCATGATATGATAGGCAATGTATATGACTTTGTTCCTTTTTAAGAGCTATTTGCATGGTCATCAATGAGTAATTATTTCTATGATAGTTGATTTCAATGTGTTTAGTTTTTGTAGCTAAGTTGGTAAGTAAAGTGTGATTAGTAGTTTGTACATATTAATTACATAGTGAACTTTTAAGTCACTAAAAATGATAGTTAATTTCATTTTACGTTTTGGATGTTAGCATATAATATATACGAATTATATTGCGAAAAAGTGTAATTCTGATTGTAGTTTGCCATGTAATTCTTAGTCAATAGTTTTGTTAAGAGTTGAATTCATTGAACTTATTTTGATTCACTGTTTTTTTTTCTTTGTGTGTATTAATATTGAAATAAATTATGTGTTTAAAATGGATACTAAAAACCTACAAGTAATAAATTTTGTAAAAAAATGATAATTATATTGAATAAATGTACTTGCAAAGATACTACTATAATAAGCGACTATGGGAGGGTTGGAGATTAATGCAGTAAGTAGTGGTCACTAGAAAAAGTAATGAAATTGAAGGTTAGCACTTAGCAATTGTAGAATGAGGACTAGCATGATGTACCATTTTATCTCGCATAGAGTAGTAACTATTTCAAAACATACTCGAAAATAGTTGTCTTGCAGTGTTGCACACTTTGCACCTTGCTTCCATCAAGATATGCATGGCCTCACATGACTGATGATTTAAGCCCATTTCATGTTAGTTTTTGCCCTTTTTTTGCTTCTTATACATAGTCATTGTTTTTAATTGTTTATGAGGGTTAAAAGAATCATACGCGTAACAGTTAGCTCTCATTGCGGTTTTGTTATTTTCTTCTATTTTATTTGCTACATCAAGTAGGTGAATCATGTTCTTAATCAACTAATTTATTTTTACTACTTTGTTGTGTTGCAAAGCTATTGCACGTCTGAAACTATTACGTCATGTAAGGCCATCCACAATGAGTCTTGTTGTATACGTTTAAAAGGACAGGTATATCTACATGGCCTTGTTTATCCATTGTAGAACTCCAAATGACAAGTTAGTGTAAATGAGGTTCAAGTCTTACACAACGAAATACTAACTCTTGAAAGTGGGGTCCTCCACCATGAATTTAATTAAATGAATTGAAATGAAATGTTTAATAATTAATTATATAGGACAATGTGTGGGTTTTAGATTTTGGTAAAAGTTAAATGAGTTGTAACAAATTCTATAAAAGATAGTGGAATGGTGATTTGTCACTGTATTGAATTTAAATTAGTATTGCATTGTGAGGAATTGAGATTACACCCAATTGCAAGTTGGATGGAAACTTTTGAATTACGTTGTAATTCAGTATTTTACAATTTAAAGCGTCATTATTATTATTATTATTATTGTATTATTATGTGTGTGTGTGTGTTATTATATGTATTAATATTATTATTATTATTATTATTATTATTTAATAAAATTATTATTATTATTAAATAATAAATAATATTATTATTTAATAATAATAATAATTATAGTATTACATTATTATTATTATCATTATTATTATTATTATTATTATATTTTTTATTAATATATTATTATTTATTAAATAATATTAATAATTAAAAACAATACTAATAATTATAATTATTGTTATTTATTATTATTATTATTATTATTATTATTATTATTATTATTATTATTTAAAAAAAAATTATTATTATTATTATTTAATAAATAATACTATTATTTAATAATAATAATAATAATAATAATAATAATAATAATAATACTATTATTATTATTATTATTATTATTATTTATTAAATAATAACATTACTTAATAATAATAATAGTAATATTATTACTATTATTATTATTATTATTATTATTATTATTATTTATTATTTTTTTTATGAACAACACTTTATTAAAAAATCATAAGATTTACAACACTTTATTATTATTATTGTTATTATTATTATTATTATTACTATTATTATTATTATATTATTATTATTATTATTATTATTATTATTATTATTATTATTATTTTTTATTTATTTATTTTTTATAATAACATCACTTTATTAAAAACTCAAAGGTTTACAAGAAATTAGTGGGAGGCAGAAACCAAATGGGCCCCCACTCCTCTAGCAATAGCAAAACTAATCGATTAAAAATATGAACGTTAGCACGAGCCCCACGTCTTTAGTCAAGGAGAAAAGTCGAATAAACTTTAGTAAGGTTCACACCTCTTTCTCAAGTTCTCCAAAAGAAGAAAAAGAAAAGGGGAGGAACCCGTATCCGATATCTGCGCATTTAACCTCATACTTGACACGTTTACGCCGTGCAGCCTCACTAACCACACACGGCACAAAATCAAGCAACCCGATTCGTCAAAGGAGACGAACCTGTAAGATCAACACAAACATCACGCCCGCCATCCCAAGAATAAAACAATATATCAGCCGTCGCAAGGGTCGTCCATATCTCATGAAGCCCAATATCCACCTCTTCTGACGAAATCCGGACCGAGAGCATATATCAACAAGGACATCACGCACAATGTTATGCCGATGTTTAATGCCTACAATACCATACATGAAACTGCATGATCCCCATAAATATCTCCAGTAAAAACCTTAGAACATGCCGAGCACGGTACACGAACGATTGAATTATATTATTTATATTTTTGTGAATTATATTACGTTGCGAGTCAACCAAACTCATAATGATTTCTTCAATTACAATTCCACACATTACAATTAAAACACATTCCAATTCTCTGATTATAATTCATTCAAATTACAATTCCTTCCAAAGATTACAATTTCTTCAAAATCATTCTGCGAACCATTACTCAATGGCGGATCCAGGATTTCAGAATAGGGTATGCACAATTTTTAGAAGAGTTACTATAATAAATTTGGTTTTTTGAGTTGGGTCTTCTTGGGTCGGGTTTTCTAGGACGAGTTTTGAGGATTCGGATTATGCGTGATTGTTTGCCAGCTTTAATTTGTGCAAGACAAAATGGGTTTTCTAGGACGAGTTTTGAGGATTCGAAGTATATTAACTAAATAATTATCAACAATCACCGTTATGTAAAATTACAAATAAAGCTAACTTGGTTGGGTCAAATAATAACATAACAAGTCACTCATAATATCATACGTAAAAATTTAGAAAACAACAAACCTTTCTTTGGTATCTAAAAATATAAAAAAAACAACAAACTTTTGTGCAAAACGAAAATCATAATTTCATATTTTAATGGCATTTAAAGTAAAGATAACCTAATGAAACAAATTAAAATATATGTATATGTATATTGTAAGTTGTAACTTTAAGTTTTTTGGGCCTTATAAACCTTACATTAACTGGCCAGAGTATAATAAATCTCATTGACCATTTGTGTGTCATCTTATTTGGCTCTTCTTCAACACCGCCGTCTGTCACACTTAATGCCACAAAATTTAGGCATTCACCCTCATACAAAACCATAAAAATGAATATAGCATATAACGTATAGAGTAAACTACATTGTTCATCCTTGAGGTTTGCGTTGACCGAAAAGTTTCGTCCTTGTGGTTTGCCAAACGTTATGTACCATTGGTCCTTTGCTTTAACGAGACAGACTAAGAGTCGTTAAGTCTAGACATGTAAGGGTGTTTTCATCCTTGTACCATTTCTCTCCACTTCATCTTTCCCACTCATTAATGCCTACACTTTTTGTTCTTACAACCATCACCACCGACCATCATCTTTCTTCATACCATCTTTTATTCAAAATACCATTTTAATACTTATCTTCTTTATACCTTATAAATACACACAAAAAATTCACCATTTTGATACCCTCACCATCATAATTACAGCCCGGTCAAATTTTAGCAGATCCATTAAATATATATATATATATATATATATATATATATATATATATATATATATATATATATATATATATATATATCTAAGAAAAACACATAAGAAACAAAAAACACACTACATCAATCCAATATTAATATACACTCAACTTGAAGGAAAAAATATGTCAACCATTAAAGATTCATTCACACAAAATCTTTCTTTTCTCTACCAAGTTTGAAAAACCATCAGCACTACAAATCCCACTACTAATATGCATCTATCACCACCATTTGTTGATGTCATCGCCACTACCATGACCACACTTGAAACAAAGACAATGAAAGAAGAGATTTCTACTCCTAAAAAAAATGTGTGTCGATATAGTGTAAAAGAGGATGAGCTTTATGACGATACCTCGTCACCCTACTCCAGAAGCTTGAGGGTAGGTGAATATTTGCGTTATGATTGATCTGTAATGGGTGAATATTTATTTTGTAGGAAACTGATGAATATTGGTTGTTTGGATTTTTTGATTCACTTTTTTTGGTGGTTTTGAGCGTTTCAACTTTGATTTTCATTTGACTTTAGTGGGTATTCTTCTTTTTTATTTTTTTATTTTTTTTGAGAAGTAAAATTTAGATTTGACACCGTGAATATTGGATCTTGAAATAAAGTTTGTAAATTTGGGAATGATATTTATCTTTTTAGTATGGATAAAAGAGTAAGGATCAAATGAGAAGTAAAATTAAAATGAGAAGAGTGAGAAGAAACTACAGCCGCACATTTCAGATGCACCTAAAGAAATAGATGCATCTCCCTTTAAATTTCTCATCCTCATTTGAAATGCGTGGCTCAAATTTCTTCTCATTCTTCTTATTTCAATTTCTCTTCTCACTAGATGTCTTCTCTATCGATTGTGAATTTGTGTTGAAATTTGTAACGTTGCATATTGGTGTCAAACTAGTCTTGAACAAAATCGCAAGTTTTGTATGTAACTTATGAATTAAATGTAATCTTTGGTAAAATGTTATAACTGATAAGCTTGTTTTCTCCTTTTCTAAAAGTGTGTCTTTATCTATCTTAATAGTAATTATTTAAAAAAAAGTCATGGATAATTAGTTTCCATGTATCATGTGTTCAAGAATGAAATCTTCCTGCAGTATTACACTATATTATAGTTATATATGTCCCGTTCCATTTTTTACTTTAGGCACAAGTTCAAAGCGGGGATTGAAGTGTTTGAATGTTTTTTGTTTTCATATGGGATGGATGTAGATGGGATTGAATGAGTTTTGCAGTTGGTGATGATTTTTAATGAAGATGGAAGATCATGGGTTAGTATTTGTGGATTGGATTTTGTGTTAGAGTTTTATGAAGATGTGGTGTTAGTGTTTATATATAATGAAAGAATGAGATGGGTGTGTTGGTTTTGGGGTTTTTGAGGGTTGTCGGAGGTGGTAGGATTGGTGGTGGACGGTAATTGCGAGACTGGTGGTGGATGTTTGTAGTGGTGGGTGAAGATTAAGATGAAGTGATAGTGATTTGGTGGGGAGGTGTTGGTAGAGTGACTAAAGAAGAGAGAGAAAAAGGAAAAATGATTGTTTTATCTGTATGTGTAGACTTAATAAGACGAAAATACCCTCATGTGTTGATGACTTAACGATAGTTAATCAAGGCCATTAGAGGGAGGGACCAACGGTAGATAACGTTTCGCATTTAAGGACGGAGGGTGCATTTTTTCGATTAAGGGACGAAACTTGTCGGTCAAGCAAAACCACAAGGACGACAGTGTAGTTTACTCTAACGTATATATGCAATAGCTTGTACTTTAAAGAACTCCCTCAAGTTGTACTTGAATATATTCATTACAGCTTAAATGCTCAATAGTCATTACCACCAGCTAAGTACAAATAGGAAACCAGTCACAAGTGTTCTATCAATCCTTGCTATATGACCATATATATACGATAGATACTGACAACATTAGCGACATGAAAATGAAATAGTTAAATAATCGATTTGAAAACGCAATGCAAACAACCGCTTCTAGTTTACCTTTTGAGAATTGCGGACATGAATATCAATTCCTTTGCTATCTTTTGGGATTAAAAGGACACCATCACCTCGCATTCCGATAAACATAGTTCTTCTAAAGGAATAGAGAATTTCTTACGCATGCACCTCCTGCCACTTCACATCTTAGAATCAAAGAGATACCACACACATCAATACTGAAACACCAAGAGGAGTGCAGGGTGCTGTCCACTTCAATATTTGTATCACCTACCCCACTTTCCCAAAAATGCAGTTTAAATGACAATTGTGTTTGGTTGTAAATTGTAATAGTAGTGTGTCCTTTGTCTTCACATTTACTGCTTCATGCAATCAAAAATAGAGAAAAGCTAATGGATGAACAAACTATCTAGTTACATCACAGCTTAGTCAACCAATTAAACTACTATTAAAAAATCAGTTTTCACTTTCGGTGTTTCCACAACACATGGCGTGCATAAAAAAATACATAAGAACTTGGAACAATCATGTTAGAACATTAAAACCCCGTGGGTAATACTTTTATTGATACGATATATATATAGCCAATACATAATGAAACCCTAATGGACCCAACCCACATACAGGGCTTGGGCCTTATTTGTCATCTAATAATCACCCTTGATTCGGCGAAATCGCGGCTTCGAACCGGAGTAGTAAACTAAGAATGCAAAATAAAATAATAACCAAAATAAAACGGGATAACCCAAAGTATCCCTTATTCTAAATTTTTGTTTACGGATAACCAAAGTATCCGAAGGATAAACCAAAGTATCCCAAATAGTCGTCTCGGGAATAAGAACCTATATTGACACTAACAAAAGTCGTCTCAGGAATAAGAACCCTAGATTCGACACCAACAAAAGTCGTCTCGGGAATAAGAACCCTAGATTCGACACCAACAATAGTCGTCTCGGGAATAAGAACCCTAGATTTGACACCAACAAAAGTCGTCTCGGGAATAAGAACCCGGTTTGACACCAACAAAAGTCGTCTCGGGAATAAGAACCCTAGATTCGACACCAACAAAAGTCGTTTCGAGAATTAAATAACTGGATTCGACATAAACAAAAACAAACAATTAAATAACTTTCTTTTTTTTAAAGAAAACTAAAAGAAATAATAATACTAATTACGATTAATAAAACTCAACAGAAGAAAAGAAGATTGTTGCCATATTTGATGGTCAACGATGACGGCTAAGCAAAAGTAACACAAACCATAAAAGAAAGATTATAACAGTTGACAGCAGTACAAAAGAGATGGGTTGACGGCTGACAGATTTTTTTTTGAGGGGTGGTATAGAAGTGACGGCTTGATGACCGATTAGGTCTCATGATCAAACCTGCTCATGATACCATGTTAGAACATTAAAACCCCGTGGGTAATACTTTTTATTGATACGATATATATAGAGGCTAACCCTAATGGACCCAACCCCACATACCGGGCTTGGGCCTTATTTGTCATCTAATAAATCAGACAGAAACTTGACTCGTTGAGATTAAAAGAAAAATCATTCACAAAGCATGATACAAATCTTAAAATTTCACCATAAGTAGTTTGACCAGAACAAGATTGTTGAATACGCATGTTTCAGTATCAGGAGTATATGCATTCAAGTTCATTTGATTATGCCTAATTTTATGTTTTATAAGTATGCATACCAATCAATGAAATGTCTTGATAGAATCTCAAGTAAATTACTTGATTAAAAATAAGAACAATACAGATAGCAACCCTATTCGAGTGGGGCGATCTCCAAGTACAAGGTATTGAAACCTTACTTATAATAAGAAAAACTTAGACACCTGGAAAAGTAAAGATTGACACTACTTAAACTAAATTTTGGAGAGAACAGTTGAGCAGCAGTTTATTCCTCCCCTAATTCAGTGGGTTAACCCCCCACTATCTTGAGTTTTGAATGCTACTTTCCCTCCACCTCTTTTCCCTGTATCCACTTGTAACTGGGCTTGCCTTGACCCAACTTGAACCGACCCAGTGTGAACCTGGTTTGTATCATGTCTTTTTGTTCAATTTTTTTTCTTGTGGTTCTGTTCCTCGACGTGTGCATTTGGTATCCTTCTCTTTGTGTCATGATTTTGTATTTAGAGGGTGTTCGGGATTGCTTAAAATTTTCTGCTTATCAGTTTATTTTTTACTAACATGTATGCAGTTTGAACTTTTTAAATATAGCATGCTACGGTTTTAGCAGTGGCACCTCCAGTGGAAGTGCAGCGGAAGTGATCTAAAATTCCGCAACGGCATCTGCTGTGGAACAGCTCATCATTTTATCTGGTACGTGTAATGTGCACAAAACATTATGGCTCTATCATATATAGTTATATGCTTTTTTGATTTGTGGACAATCATCAGTTCATTATCAAAGGTCGAGAGAAAAATAGTCATCTCAGCGTCATGCTTCTACCAAAATGCATGATTGAATGTTTACAAGTTGCATCCTAAATGTAGTTGGACCATTATCTCTTAAAGTTATAATGCAATATAAGTCGAGTCTTCCCACTCCAAGGTACATACAAAAGGAAGGTGCATGTCAAGTTGCTTACATCCTGGACCATTATTCCTTACATTATTGGTGATGCTTGTCGTGCTACTTGGATGGCATGATTAAAGTTATAATATTGCCATATAAGTCTAGTCTTCCCACTCCCAATTTTTCTTCAAAGTCTTTTATGCTATGATTATACATAGAAATAAGTTATTATTAGTCAAAGAATATGTGGAGGACAGACAAAAGGTGTTGCTAGTTGTGCTATATGTTATAATGCAACATAAGTGCAGTCTCCCCTACCCCAACAATGGGGCGAAATAGCCATCTGTACTATTGTTGGTTATTTGTTGTACTGACTGCTTGTGCCATTTCCATACTTCAAACTTATATTCAACATTACCCTTCTTAATACCTATAACAATCGATTAATCAAAATAAGGAATCTTTAGAGTGACCAATATAGAATGTCGAAAGACATTTATATACAAAACAAAGTACAATGAGGTATGCAATGTTGTTTTGCTATTCTTGTTTGTTGTTCCCCAATTTAGCTTATTCCGAAATTATAATGGAAAATTTATAAAAAGTTAAAAAAATGAGATAAAACTGAAATGGGTCAAACAATTAAATTTTTAAAAACGTGCCTTGTATCTACTTACTAATGTAATGTAGAAACATGTAACTCAAACTAATATGAAATGGGTTGTTAAACATGAAACTGTATACCCACTCTTGTAAAACAAACCAAAGAATAGCGAAAACGAAAATGGGTCAAATGGGTAGACTCAAAAAAATATCTTTAACTGAACATGTCATTATTATGTTTCATTACATATTTACATACAAAACTTGCCATCATTATTAATATACTTAATGTAAAAAGCTACAAAGGACCTAAGTTATCTTAATAAAGGACTCTGTACTAGAAAAGGACATAAATTCTGAAAATAATGTATAAGCAGCTTCAACCAAAGTATGAATACTAACACCTCTTCTAATTATAAATTTAGACTGCTCCATGATTTCTCCATGAAATTCAGTCATTAGACATTTATGTTCGCCTAGCTAATTTCCAACAAAATGAGCAGTAGTAGGAAGCAAAAGGCCGGTATAGAACATGAAATCAGAAACAAAAGGTTGGTATCACAAGTCAAAAGCACAAAACGGCCCGGATTAAAACACACAGTAAGTTTAATATGCTATTATGTCAAAGTTTGAGTTTGTATCTAGTCGATGGAATTCCACATAAGGCAAAGAATAGATAGGCAGATAATTGAATTGGAAATAGGTATCATATTATTGTTTCAATACTGTACCTTCAGATATCTAAAGTCCAACTTTTTTTGTGTTGTTTAAACCTCCATTAGCATAAGATTTGTCGTTCAAGGTTTAATCTTGAAGTTAATCTTATTAGCTTTCTAAAATCAGATAATGTTGAAATCACAATTTTATTGTTATTGAATCTATCCAAGTTGTCAAAAAACTGTTTTTTTCCTTCTCAAAACTCTTTTAAATGTAAAAGTTCAACCTTCAAATAAGTTCTCCTATCCTATAAGTTAATCATATTAACAAATTGAGTTATTGTGAAAAGTATTTCATTGAGACATTTTATCAAACGGTTTATGTGCATATTACAACTAACGTGTTTGAACAGGAGATAATAAGACTTGCTAGTGGTGCTATTGGATGGCATGATTAAAGTTATAATGCACTATACGTCTAGTCTTACCACTCTTCTTTAAAGTCATTCCTGATATGATTATAGGTAGAAATTAATTAGTTATTGCCAATCACATTGTCTTGCTCAATCCAGACTATAAAAAGCCAATACTTGTTCTTATAATTTTAACTTAATTTCCAAAATGAAGTCACCACAAGCAATAATTCACTTATCATCTTCCTCTCTTATTTCTTTTCTCTTTTACGGTCTCGCAATAATATGTCTTACTTCCGCCACCATCTCTGTGTCTTATGGCGATAATGAGACTGATTATCTCGCGTTGTTGTCATTTAAGTCAAAGATCACCCACGATCCATACAAAGTTCTAACCTCGTGGAATCATTCCTTTCATTTCTGTGACTGGAGTGGTATTTCATGTGGAAAGCGGCACAAAGGAGTGACTGTTTTATGTCTGGATTCGCAGGGCTTAGAAGGATCCTTGTCTCCTCATGTAGGGAACCTTAGCTTCCTACGTGTGCTTTCTCTATCAAACAACAGCTTTCATGGAACCATTCCTCATGAACTTGGTCGTCTATCTAGGCTACGTCGTCTTTTACTGTATACAAACAAATTCAGTGGAGCCATTCCAACAAACTTGTCTGGCTGCTCTAACCTCGAAGAGCTTGACCTCGCTCTAAATGAGCTAGCAGGAAGCATACCCATGGATATTAGTTTACTCTCGAAACTTACTCGTCTTGTAATTGAAGACAATAAGTTAACAGGTGGAATCCCACCTTTCTTGGGGAATATCACATCAATGGAAGAGTTCTCTGCTGTTGGGAACCGGTTGGGTGGGAGAATTCCAGATAGCTTGGGTCATTGGAAAAGCTTGACGGTATTTGACTCTGGTGGCTGCAACTTATATGGAAGCATCCCTCATTCCATTTTCAACCTCTCACTCCTAGTTAATTTTTCTTTATCTACTAATCACCTCACTGGTAGTCTTTTTTAGTGGGAAGTTGACAATTGATTTTTCAAAACTAATAGATATTAATATAATTATATTACAGTATAACAACTTCCATGGACGTGGAGAAGTTGATGACATGAGGTTCATTGATTCTTTGAAAAACTGCACCAGATTAGTATGGTTGGACCTTTCTAATTGCAACCTTATAGGAGTGCTTCCGATATCAATAGGTAATCTCTCTCATCAACTCAGCTATCTATATTTAGGAGAAAATCAATTATTTGGAAGCCTCCCTTCAAGTATAGGTAGTCTAGTTGGTTTGACCGATTTAGATTTAGATTCGAATCAATTCAAAGGGAAGATTCCTAGTACCAGTGGAAAACTTAAAAAGCTACAATATCTTGATCTATCTACAAATCAATTTTTAGGGCCTATCCCTGATGCCATTGGGAACCTATCCTTGTTGACTATACTTTATTTAGATTCAAACAAATTAGAAGGTCATGTTCCATCAAGCCTTGGGAATTGTAAACAACTTAACGGGTTAGGCCTTTCATACAATAGACTCAGTGGTCAAATAACCAAGCAACTTCTTCAACTTCCATCACTAAATTATTTTTTAGATCTTTCTCAAAACCGCTTGTCTGGTCCCATTCCATCAGAGATTAAAAACCTCAATAAGTTGAGCGAGCTCCATTTATCTTACAATAATTTATCAGGCCCCATTACTAGTAGCCTTGGTGAGTGTGTTAGCCTTACAAAGTTATACCTTAGTGGCAACCAATTTCAAGGCAAAATACCATCTTCAATAAGTTCATTGGGAGGATTGGAGGCACTCGACATTTCTCAAAATAATTTATCAGGAAAAATTCCACAATTTTTAGAAAAATGGAAATCCTTAGGATATTTGAACCTATCCTTTAATGATTTTGAGGGTGAAGTACCGGTTGTAGGAGTGTTTGCCAATACAAGTGCATTTTCAGTTTTGGGGAACGATAGGCTTTGTGGTGGTTTGGTTACACTTAAGTTACTCAAATGCAAGGAGACGGGTAGTAAGAAAAAAAGGTTTCCTTTCATCATATTAGCCATCGTGATTGCACCGACGTTGCTCATAATATTATGTTGTGTATATCTTTTGTGTAAGAAGAAACGCAATAGTCAACCATCTGAGTCATCAGGTAGTGAACGGTTCATGAAAGTTTCGTACCATCAACTTCTCAAGGCTACCGATGGGTTCTCTACAACAAATTTGATTGGAGAGGGTGGGTTCAGTTCTGTTTATAAAGGGATCCTCGATCCCGATGATGACAAATTTGTTGCAATCAAAGTTCTGCATCTTCATACTCGAGGAGCTCACAAAAGTTTTAGAGCAGAATGTGAAGCATGGCGGAATATTCGGCACCGTAATTTGTTGAAGATAATAACTTCTTGTTCAAGTACTGATTTCCAAGGCAATGACTTTAAAGCTTTGGTTTACGAGTTTATGCCGAATGGAAGTGTACACAACTGGCTTCATTCAAGTGCAAATACGTCGAAACTGAACCTTTTTCAAAGAATAAGCATTATCAGAGATGTTGCAACAGCACTTGATTATCTTCACAATCGCTGCCAAACAACGATTGTTCACGGTGACTTGAAGCCTAGTAACATTCTACTTAATGATGATATGGTGGCTCATGTTGGAGACTTTGGTTTAGCCCGACTACTTGGTACTGACTTAAACCAAAATAGCTCAACCGGTGTTAAAGGAACAATTGGTTATGCGCCTCCAGGTAGTATTCCATGATGCTTATATTTACTTACAAATTACAGTTTGTAAATTAACTAATTGTTTTAATTCAGAGTATGGTCGAGCGAGATGACAAGTATTGGGGATGTCTACAGTTTTGGAGTATTATTACTAGAGGTGATGACCGGGAAAAAGCCGACAGATGACATGTTCAACGATGGTATTAGCCTTCATAAATTTGCTTACATGGCATTACCGGATCATGTAATCGATGTTATTGATGATGATGCAATTGTGTTTCAAAGTACGGAAGCAAATGCAAACAAAGTGGAAGAATGTTTGGTTGCAATTATCAAGATTGGAGTATCGTGCTCTGTGGATTCACCACCACAACGGATAAAAATAGAAATTGTTGTCAATGAGTTGCAGCGTATTCTCGACGTGCTTCAAAATATATAAGGTACTCTGTTCTATCCTTTTGCAGAATATGATTTTAAATGAGTTTGTTAATAAACAATCACTAACTTGGTTTTATTTTTGAACGCTTTCAGGTCTAGTACCAAGCTTTCTTTGTGAAATTTGAAAGTAAGTGCAGCAAGGAGGAGTGCATGTCGTAGTTATATAAACGTTACTTTGTCAAATATGTTTGTAAGTGTGTTTTAATTTTCTTGTTCCATAAGTACTGTAAGAGACGTAAGGGTGCATTTACATTCCTGATGATTTTATCATGTGTATGAACCATGTTTATGATCAAGTGTGTCTATTTGAATGAGAAAGTCTGTTGGTTACATCACTGGATCCTTTCATGGGGGCAAAGTTTGTTTGTTTTATTACTGGATCTAACCCTTGACATCTTAGCGTATCTGCATATTGAATATTGTTGATAGTTATAGTCAGATTACACTAACTTGGCTAGATTTAGGTCTTGTAGTTTGTTTACTATTAGGCCCGGTACATGTTACTGTCTTTTACCGAAAACGCGTACAAAAAAGAAATGCTTCGACAACCCCATCCCAGAAATCTGGAGGGTGAATCTGGGGAACGTTCTTTTGCTTCTGAAGTAGTAAAAAATCAAAAATTTACTTGATTTCGAGTTCATGGACCCGCCACCTAAACTTAACATTCTTAACTACATGTATCAACTATGGATGTGAGTTATCAGTTACTCGACATCTTGAAAAAGCTCATGATCCGGCTGACATCATGTGGGTCGAATTGGAACGTCATCAGAAAAGTGATATGCTCAGTTACTTCCATAACGCTGCAAAACCTAAAGGGATTATGAATACATAAGTATTAGGAACCTGATGACGTGCCATTTGGATGGTTATGGCTGCTCTTTGAATAAATATTCGTAAGGGTGGGAAAATGGACGGGTCTAGCGCTTGTGTAACGGGTCAAAACAAATATTGGTATGGATCAGGTTGCCCCGGAATGCATTTTTCCCAGTTTTATTAGAATCCCCTACAGATATTAGTGTGCTAAATATGATTACGAAAGTTATGCTTTAGTATTTTAAATAAAACTATTTTGGAGCTTATAAGCATTACGTATTCATTTTTGCCACGTAGGACACATTAAGGTAGTTATTATGCCTTTAACTGTATTGGTCTGGTATTCATGTTAGCTTGCCATATGGCGAATATTGGCAAGAAATCATTCATCTGGCTACCGGAAGGACTCCGACAAATAGACTTTAGCAACCAAAACTACAAGTCTTCTTGGATGGTATGGCTGCTCTTTGAATAAATATTCGTAAGGGTGGGAAAATGGGCATGTTTGGCGGCTTGTGTAACGGGTCAAAACGAGAACATTTTTTGTAAGGATCAGGCTGGCCCGGAATGTTTTTCGCCCAATATGATTACTAAAAAGCATACCTGATATTATATAAGTTGTTTTGGTCACACATTCAACCTCGAAAAATCATCTCGCACACAACTCAACGATTAGACATAGACCGACAATCGCTAACTGGATGAAAAAGTAGCACATTCTTCATGTTGTCATCGGACATGATTAGCTGATTCTACTGTTCTACATTATAAATTCACACCATCAATAGGCTCAAAAAACAACCAGACTTGAAACTGAAACTAATAAAAAGCCAAAAGGAATTACAAGCACGTCATTGTCAAACCATCATGTTGGATTCATCTTCCTCCCCTGTTGCTGCTTCATAGAACATGTACCGGCTTTGATACTCGATCAAGTACTGTGTAGATCTTCACACATCCCAAAACAGCTCATAAACTCGGCTCACGTCTTCCATTTCCACAACCTTCCCTTTCCTCTTCTGGCAAGCCAATGCAGCTGATGTTATCAAGTTTATGGCGTATCTCAGATGTCTTGACCCCTTGTATCAAGAATCTTGCGAATGTCATCTTCAATGTACGGTTGTGTTGAGATGATGAGAAGGCGATCCAGGAAATCGATTGTAATCCCGTGTGGGGATTTGTAATTTGTGCCTCAAATAGTTGTGATTCATCAGTTGGCGACCACAAGAAGTATTGGTGCCATGTCGTTTTCCAAGGCCCGGTTTAGGAATGAAAAACACTCGATATCAAGCATGTGGACTTCATCTATGAACAGAGCACCATGAATGATCTCTATTCTCTACCTTTTCTTCCTCTCGTCACTCTGCAACCTTTGTATCGATTTGTTCCCTCACTTCAGCTCGTATTTCTCCAGTGTCACCAGTGAAAAGAGCAAGAAAAGCTTGTGTTCTGCATTTCACAACAAAAATAATTATGTCTTCAGAAAGATCAAGTACCATAGTTACTTTTACATTTCCTAGTTTCTGCGTTTTTTTCTCATCATAATCCAAGTTATTTCATCATCCCCCGCCCGCCCCATAGACAACAGAAACAACCACTGACAATTGCACAAAAAGACCATCTTTGTTCAATTATCAGAAAGTGTAACTTCAAAAACAACACAACTTCAGTTCCACCTAATGCATATTCCAGGAAGCCCAAATTCCTAATTTCAATCAAACATTATGTACCTTTGCGAATGGGCATCTATGCTCTTATCACTTATATTACAGTTATTAGCATGAAACACCAAGACAAGGATTTTGAAGAAAATGATAATTCTTAAGAAAATGTCGATATCAGAGGTTACAAAACAACCAAAAATCATCAATAATACAGGTCGCAAAAGTCATCATTTTAACGACACACATGTTTGTATTTTGTACACAAAAAAACACTATATTTACCCAAGAAAAAAAACATGCGGGCCTCTACAAAACAAGTTAAAGAACATAAACACCCTAATGCAATGCGCAATCAAGAAATAGAAGCATCGTCATGACTTAGAGAAAATGGCACTTTTGTTCATAGCAAAGAAGAGTCCTTCTAGATTTCAAATCAGTTAAATTATAAACTTTTAAGTCACATGTGTTGAAGGCATCATACCAAATTGTAACCTGAATACACTACTCATGAGCCCCAAACACAGAATACGCCTCTTTAGGCACTAGGATAATTGCAGTACCTTTAAATATTTGAACGATCAAACTTTAAAATTTAACTAATTTACATGTTGACATGAAAACAGAGTTGTAAACAAGCTTTCTTTCATATGGTTCCAAGCAAACTAGTACAAGATCGTACACAGTCTCCATCTCAGTCATTTTCAATGTCAGCTTCCCCATTTTCGAAACACCCTAATTACCCAACAATTGCAAAATCTAGTGAGACATGGAGCTCGAGTACATATTACATTATGTATCAGGGCATGCATACAACTAGAAGCCATGGGGTCATGATCATCATTCACATGTTCATTATAAAAGCATAATAGTCCGTATCAAGACTATGGTTTATTGGCAGTGATGAGTGACCTCTATCATTTTCGCATTCAACTTATTATGCAATGTGGAAATGTAGTGGTCCTTCAGTCTATGGGATGGCAACGGGGTCGGGTATGTCGGGGATTGCATTTTCCATCCCCGTCCCCTATCCCAAGTCCACATCCCCATCCCCATCCCCATTCCCATTGGGGAATAGTTTTGCTTCCCCATCCACAACGGATATTGGTGATTTTTGAAAATCAACCGATATGTTATCTTTTACATGTCTACGTACATATAAGCTGATATCAAATGAGGTCATAAGCATACATCTTTTATATAATAAAGGAATTACATCATTTCGGAGTGATTTTGCAAAATCATTCTTATTGAGAAAAAAATTGAACCAATCAGGTTGCTTGATTTTGACACGTAAGCATAATTGTGCAATATATTGGTCGATAAAAATATAAAATTGAATTGATTTTGGTCAAAATTGAAAATTTTCGTGTAGAATGAAAAAACCAACACAAAAACACATGTGTCAAAAATATAAAAAATATAAACTTTCAAAAAGCGGAATACATATTATAAACTTCAAGGACCCGAGTGTAACAACACAAATCCTACCTTCTACCATCAGTCGACCAACAAAAAACAAACCCACCTCTTATTGTACTCTTTGAAAACGTGGACACATACGTGGATCTAAAAATCTATATTATGTTTGTACAAATGGCAACCACAATGGGAAAACGAGATTTTTTTTGTTTAATCAAAGGTATGTTTTAAATTTATATTAGCAAGTAATGTATAATAGATTTAGGGTTTTTATTTTTTTAGGTAATTGAGTTGCAAGTTTAATGTTTATGTTTTTGTGGTTTCGTTGATAATTTAGGTGTGTTTGATGGTAATGTTCCGTATATGTCATCAGTAATTTGTGGCTTTATAACACCTTTTTTTAAGATAATGGGCTCTGTATTTTTTACTAAGAACAATTTCAACTCATTTTGTAATATAGATACACTATAAGTCATGTAATTTATACACTATAAATCACATATCTGCTATAAACAGTGTGGCATTTGGTTAATGTGAAAGCTTTGGTAGTTTAGTTTATCACTTTTTGTATGTGTTTTCACCGGCGTTGTTTTTGTGTTTTATAGATTGTAGTTGATTGGGTGAAGCAACTTACGTGTCTATGCGGGTACACAGATCAGATGGTGGAAGAAGCAAATGCAGAATTATATACTTTTGGTTCATACCGTCTTGGGGTAAGCGAGACTCATCTTGCTTCATTGTGTATAAAAGATCGTTAATAAATTTTAGGACATGTTCATCTCTAATAGCTGGTCGTCTAAAGCTATCAAATTTTGGTGGTAGGCTCATGGTCCAGGGAAATACATCGACACGTTATGTGTGGGGCCTTCTTATGTGAATAGAGATGTAAGTTACAATTTCATCAAGGTTTTGGAGAAATGCGTTTATTCAGTCCTTATTACCTATGGTTCACACTACATCATGTTTTGTTATCAGGAGGATTTCTTTATGGAGGAAGTTACTGAACTTCAACCAATTCCCGATGCTCATGTTTTCAGTTATGAAGTTCAACTTTGAAGAGGTATGTATATAGATTTGGTCAATAGTTATACATCGATAACATATTTTGATTGGGAGTACACCATTTATATTAAACACGTCAAAAATCCAAATCTTAAACGATATTTGAACACATAAAACACATTATTATCTTACACATAGTTTTCTAGATTGATGTATTAAGCTTTATTATTATAGAGTATTAAGTTATTTTCTTGATGCCACTTTTTATATTTCAGAAGGCAATGGATTCACTCTTCGTAGACGAAACACCGTGGCAACTACAACTAAAGTAAAAGAAGCCCAATTATTGGAAATTGATCCTCCTCCGGTATTTTTCTTCATCTGTCTGAGTAGGCACTTTGACCCATCACACAAATGGCCAAGCAAACACGTATCCATTTCATCTGTCTAATAAAGCAATCTGATTGGTCAAATTTCTTTGTCAATAAGATTATTTTGGCAGAATATGTAAACTGTAAAAGAAAACCTTCAATCAAATAACCACAGTTGCTATTCAGGATTATTTAAGTTTTTATATTGATTATGGCTATTGTATGTTGTTTGTTTATAGTATATCCTACACAGAATTCAAAAGTTAGCTGATGTAGGTACTTTGCGTTGTTCTTTTCAACGCCGACATGTCCTAGGCTCAAGCCGGTCCTGAGGTAACTGTAGCAACCTCACTTTATCTTATAGTTAATCAATTTGTGTGATTTTGTTAAAGTTTAGGTGTAAAGTGGATCAGGTAGCTAAACTGTATATTAGTAATTTATATTTGCGGGCACATGAGTGGTTGATTTGTGGAATATGGTTGGATTTAGCTTCGTTAATGATTACTTTTGTTGATTTAGTTCTTTCTATAGCTTCTGATATAGGTTGTTATACTCACTCTATTTTCTTATTTAGTTAATTAGCTTTTTAGCTTTCGATATCCTTAACTTATCAGATTAGTTTCATCATTAAGTTACAGCGTCTTTTTCTGCCAATATTTTCAGGAAAATTGTGAACTTTTCGCTTAATGGTTATAGATCAAACTCAATCTTTTATTAGTATAGGCTGTATAGCAAATTGATTTGATGAAGTTGCAGGTAGAATTTCGTTTGATTGATGGATAAATGTTGGTAGTTTGGTCTACTCTGTGAAATTTTATACACTTGCTAACTTTTTTGAGATTATTCGGATGTACGATTGTGCTTTATGTAAGTACGACTACTTATTACCAACCTGATTATTTTCAAAGATAAGCTCTTAAAATAAGTAATCCCAAACACCCCCTAATTACTTAAAAAACTAAAAATTGATGCTATGATAAGAATCCTTCATTGACATAAATTTTAAAAAAAGCATATTAACTACTGAGATTCTATGGACATATAGATCATTAATAGAACTATAGGTGGCGAAATGAGCGCACAAAAGTACTCGGTTGAACTGTTGCTCTTCCAATATCCTCACAAAAGGGTACGGGTTAGTGGTTTTGTTCAGCATTTATAAGAGCATGCACAATCAGTTTTCCAAAATCAGGATGATGACTGCAAGGTAACATCTTTTCTTTGTTTTGACTGTTAACCACATACATGATACATGATAATCAGTTTATTTTAACAGTTGTTTGTGATTTAGGCTTATGAAGATTTTACATAACGAAAACGAAGAGAAAAACGCCAATTCTAAATGAAGTTACGGTATAAGAAGTCTTTTGTTTCCCTTATGATTAGGTAGGGCAGCTCTTTTCAAAATTCGGCATAATACATACTTGGGTTTCATATATGTGATGGTGCATCTAAGTTAATAGCTTGGTGATCTGGATGATAGAGGTAACATCGCTCGATAATTTGTTATGTAAAATATGATGCTTTTGATGTGTTATAATTAGTTATTTTGTTTCTAAAGTCTTCATACTGAGGGCTCATTAGGGCTCATTTTAGGCATGGAAAGACATTGAAGATGAAGTTTCATGTTGCTAATCTTGAAGACCAAATGGTATCTTTTGTTGGACCTTTTACTAATATTGATAACGAGCAACAAAATTAAATTTATAATATATGGAGTATATATTTGAGCTGTTTGATAACTTTCTCGATGTTACGCAAGCTGAGAAAAAAATTATACATGTATTGAACTCATCTATAAGAAACCAAGACCTTTCAACCGTGCATATTTGTTATATTGATTATGATGCAATATAGGTGTAACAATGATTATGTACTGTAAGATAAACTTTAAATTGTATATTTTGTATGAGATGGAATGGGCCAATTTGGTTTGAAAAACTTTTTGTTTGACACTATGAACTTTTAATTAGATAAGGTATACCATGTTTAGTTAAGTCATGTGATTTAACGAGGATATAATACAGCATGTTACTATAGTTTTTGTTTATATGTCTTTCAAGTTTGATAGTTTTCTTTTGGGGTATTGTATAATTCGACTTGATATGAAAATTTAAATGCTAATTAAGATTGGTAATGTCATGTTATAATCTTGATACATGATATAGTTGTCGTTCTACTTAGTCGATAGCAATATAGGGTTATGGCTTGGCATTTCAGCTGAAGTTGATAAAGGGGTGTTACGTTTGAGATGAACAAAGTTAGATAGCATTTCATACAATACTAAAGCATTGTCTTAATATGATTTCAGTAATACTGTAAAACTAGATATAAAAATATATGTACTTTAGAAAATACAATATACTTTTAGAATAACGATTGCAAAAATAATACTTAATTAAATTTTAATGTCTAAGCCCAGTGCTTGCACGGGTATTAAAACTAGTATAAGCCTACGCAAACACCCCCTAAGATTAGCCCTGTGTATCCCTGACCAAGAATTGCAGATATCTCAACACTAGCATCAACTGTAAACACGCAGCTAATTTGAAACAGTAAACCATAACATTAAAAATGCAGGGTAATTTCTATAAATCAAAAGTGATACCAGTGGGAGAGATGTTAACGACTTAACGCATACAAACACACACATATACGTCAGCTTAATTTGTATGAAACACGCATACAAACATGAATCTTTATACAAGCACGCGTTGTAGATATCATCATTCTCTTCTAGAGACATAATTAATGTTTAAAGTTGTACTTGTAACATCCAAAATCCCAAATTAATTCATGTTTTTTTTTTAAAAAAAACAAAAATTTACATCATCCGAGCACATAAAATGGGTATTAAACCAGGGTAGTTACACCGTCACTTATTTTCGAATAGTAACTAGCCACAAACATCAAAAGCAATTTCTAATCCATATCCTAACAACTGACTCCTATATAGAAAAAGCATCCAAACTCAAAATCTCAAAACCAAAAAGCTAAACATAATAACTCAACGATCCAAGCTAAACCCGGTTCATATCCTAAATTCATACCACATTTTCTCAAAACATACAAATCCAACAAGGGTAGTTACATAGTTACACCGTCACTTATCGTCAAATACTAACAAGCAGTAAACATCAAAAGCAATCTTAAATCCATATAAAAACAGCTCAAATCTTTAAAAAAAAAACATTCATAGACTAAGTATAATCTCAAAAATCAAAAACCGAAAAACCAATCAATTAACAACTAAAGGTAAATCTAAGCTCCCAACAACATCAACAAATCTCACCATTATCTAAACATCATTTACAGCAAAATCTAAAAAATAATCAACCTAAACATAAATTCTAGCTTTTTCTTCTACAAACAATCATAAGAATACCTTTTCATCAAACGTCTCGTTAATACTCAGTGTAAAATGAGCTAATTTATGGGTTTTCAAGTATGTATACCTGTCAAGAAGACACATACTTGATTTCACACATGCGTTGGATAGAAAGGGATTTGGTGTGGATGGTTGAAATTAGGAGAAAGGGGGTGGGATCCGTGTGATGTGCTTTCCACCGATTTTTGCTTCTTTCAAAAAGATTGAATGAATAGTTATTTTTAGACAAACAAAAAAAGTTTTAAAAAACATGTTTGAGTAATTTTTTTGGTTCATTAGTATAAAAATGTATCATATTTGCTACTTTTTTTGGTTCATTAGATTGAATGAATAGTTATTTTTTTTTTTCAGTATTTGTTTTTTTCTCATCTTGACACCAACCTTTTGAATTCGTGCTATCGTGTGCACTTTGCGACTATTTCAGCCTTGAAAATGACCATTTTACCATTCAAAAAAGTAAGGGTAAAATGGTCACAAAGTACACATTAGCACGATTTTAAAAAGTTACTGTCAAGTTTAGAAAAAAAAAGTAAGCAACATACAAAACAAAAAGTAGCAAGTATGATGCATTTTTATGCCTATTTTTTTGGGTTTCTAAGAAAAATATACGAGTAATCATGCATAATAACCTAATTTTATAGCAAACAATTATAATTGCTGTATTAGGGCATCTACTATGGTGGACCTTTTAAAAGGTTTATAAAATTGACACCTCTTACACTGTCATTAAATTTTAAACATTTTCATATTATAAACTTATTCCCACTATGGTTAAAGCTTTAAGATTTATAAATTGTTCCAATATAAATTAATGCTATTAAAATAAAAAAATGATGATAAACACTTCTTGAACCTCTCCAAAATTTTAGACCTTTTCATGCCACCTAGACATGAAATGGTTTCTCACTATGGTACACAAAATCTTAGATCTCTTCATAAGCTTTTAGACCTATTATTGAAACACCATAGTGGATGTTCTTATGGTTATTCATTTTCATTAACTATAAACTAACACACTAATAATAATAATAATAATAATAATAATAATAATTAAAAATAAATGTAATATAATTTCTTATATAGTAGAGTTTGTGGATGAATTTTTAAAAATTATCAATGTTGAGATCAAACAGAAAAAAAAGTCCTTTTTTTTCTTAGAATGTCATTTTAGCCCGACTCATTTGGGTTTAGATGTAATCATCTACCATATAAGTTGATGCATCCTTGTAACTTTTTGGATTGCAACTCAATGATAATTCTCTATCATTCTCCTCTCATTCTTGTGTTCTTGCTTATTATTTAACAACACGTTATCAGCACGCTCTAACAGCGGTTTTTGATTTCACCGGATATGAGATGCATATTGATGAAGTTTTTGGTTTGTTATGATTAGTATTTTGATATCACGGAGGTAAGTAATGTTATCTTCCTATTGGTTAATAATTATTTATCAAATATATGCAATACTATGATCTTTTGTTAGGACGTAAAGCATTATATTATATAAACAACTGATTGGATATTAGAGAACATTTATTACTTGCTCAATTGATTGATCTTTTCTTAGGACTGTGGTTTAGCATTTTATTGAATGTTTATTTTGTTTGTTCACGCTAGATCTAAAGAGGCAATCTCCTTTATACGTCGGTTGCTCAATTGATTGATATTGGGGTTTTTCTAAAATTTATATTGACGTCACCATTAGTGGCAACGAACGTTTCAGATCTTGAGAAAAAAAAAACCATTTGTCTATCATATTTATGTTATCAGATGGAACAATATTTATAATAGTTGTATGATAAAGGTATATCTTGAATTCTTATATATATGTTTGACATATCAGTTTACTACTAGTATATCTAATACTTATGCGCCAAATCTACTTGTATATTGAGGTAGAAATTTTTAAGTTTATCTTATTAATCTCTATTGTAATTTACAAGAACAACAAATGTTCTATAGTGATTATATAAAGAGAATTGTGTTTTATCCTCATGATATGTTTGGAAAAAAATAGAATCGCATGTTTTACTTGATTCAATTAATAGTATCAATAACATAACCTTATGTTATGTAAGAGAAGAAAAAATATATAGAACCTCAAGTTCTACTATGATCTCATCAAGAAAAAGAAGAAAAAAAAGTATCATAACCTCGTGTTATGATCTCAAGTTCTATTTTTATTATCAAAAGAATGAAAGATTCGTTAAATTATGGTAATCTCAAGGAGATATTACCACCCAAAAGCAAGTAATATTCCCAAAAATCTCGTTATGATTCTATGCATCTGAAGCTGCATTAAAAAAAGGCATAAGTGAGTTCGGTCTCACAATTTCTGTGTTAGATCTGAATTAAAAAGAAAATACGGTGAAAGATCCGTTAAATGTATGTCAAAATCTAAAAGAAATATTTGACCATCATAAGCAACAGATTCTTGCAAATGCGAGCACATTTTTCGCAATATTAAGTAGTACATCTGAATGATGAAAAGAAAAAATGTTATTAGATGGTTAATGCCTCGAATATACTCATATATCGAGAAAGATGCTTTGATATAAAAGAAATGGGCATGTTTGAACAAACACGATAAACCCGTTTACTAAATTTGTTCCATATTGTCTTGTTAAAAGAAACTAGTTGGCAACCTCAAGTTGTAACATAAAGGTCTCAATTCCCTCAACTGAATGTGATGATCAACATATAGATCTCCATTCCCTCAAGTGAATGTGATAAAAATGATCAGAATAAGATCTTCGTTTCCTCAAGTGAATGTGATTATATATAATGATAAATGTCTAAAGATCATATATCATGGTCAAAGATATGGCCGAACTAATATGAAAAGGACCAACCACTACAAATGGTAAAATAAGAACGAAACAAATAAAAATGTCATGTATGAAAGATACAAGTGTGTAAAATATATTACACACTATCTTCATTGATGTTAGAATCTATGGTAATAGATTGTGAGATATACATAAATGCTCCGTAAAAGAGAATATAAAATTGTCGTGAGGAACAAAGTTTAATACTAAGAATGTATTATATTCTTTTGTATCTTCCTTGACATGCAATATACATATACTGTGGAAGATAATCACTAGCCATAACATAAGTTTATGAGCCACAATTATAATATTTTTGGCATGACCGGTTATACCATCCCGAGTCGTTAATGATGCGAAAACTATAATAGTAAGGTTCTTCAATCTTATGTTGTTTTTCTCTCAAAGCAAGTTGATTATTCAACCATCAACTATATTTGGGACTCAATCTCTCAATATTCTGGAAGGAAAACTAATGGATGCATGTAGGCATACACATCCATTGGATGAACCATTTAGAGATTAAAATCGATGCATCGTCTAAATGGTAATCAAAATCTCAACTTCAAGTTTGCATGATTAATAGGTCAACCAAATAAAATGCGAGCATAACATTCCAGAATTAGTATTTCATTTTGAATATGTGATGAATTACTTCTAAATCATCCAATGATAATGAGAGAAAAAATAATTTGTTATTGTATGGGGCCATACTAAAATTATCATCGTGCCAACATGTTATTATAAAGCCTCCCTTTATAATTGGTTTTTGGTTAGAAACCAAGTATCTCCCATTAATTTTTTTTCATGCAATACATGCACAAATTATTCTACCTAAATGCACATATGGGATATAGAACAGGAGGAGAGAAGAAATAGCTGAAAAATCAGAATTAATTATCATAATGTATTGATCATCAAATGAAATTTTATGATTTTAGATTCAATGGATAATCTAAAAGCCATACATATACATTGGCAAAAAATAAAATTTCAGCTACTCATGCTCCAAGTTATACTTTGTCCCTGAAGGACATTGTTTGTTACGACATGCCTCAAGCATGATAGACTAATAGATTCCAAATAAAATCCTCGATGAAAAATATGAAGCATGAAAATAAGATGGTTAATCGAGGTATAAATGACCACATGATAGTCTCATAAAGAGACACTAGACATGAAGGTTTCAAACGAACCTCAAATAGCTAATGAGATCTCAATATTCTATGATGTCTAAAATCATATGGAATCGAAACAAAAACGACGTCTATAAATTTGTTTACATACAATATAGCGCTTGATATTATGCATAATGAGGATCATAAATCAAATGTTATTCAATGAAACGATTGGCCAACGTGAAAAGGCGCAATCTCATGAAAATACGAGAAGTCTTGGGACATGAAGTCCGTACACACAAATGTGTAAAATCTATCAGATATACATCGGTCTTTGTGTGAAACCGAAATAAGAGTTCTAAAGTTATCTGCTTTAAGACATGAATTGTTGAATAAATATATTCACAAAATTGATTATTAAGAGGCAAATTGTCTCGAGATGGATGCAAATATCTTATTGCTATTTTATGAGACAAATAATCTATAGGTGTTTAATTCACTCTAAGTGAGTTTTAGATAAAGCTCTCATTTTCTAAGAAGGATCTATAATGCTTTAAGCCCTCAAACATGTCTAGCAACTTCAATTTTTAGAAGCAATTAATAAAGTTTTCAAGAACTCTATTTGATCAAACTGAATGAATCTTTATATGGATCAAAATCATTCTTGACGCATATTATATAAATTGCTTTTGCACATGTTTCTATAAAATGATTTGTACTCAAATACCATACATAAGTGCAATTGAGGCTTTAATAATTAATATGCATCATGAGAGTATATTTTTCTCTTTTAATATTTGTATTAGTAATGTATGCTTTCTAACCAATGCATTTGATGTTAGAAGCTACACATATATTTGATCATCTTTGCAGGATATATTCTTAACATCAATTATTCGGTGGACTTTTTTATGAAGTCTTTGCTGTAAAATGTCTGAGCAACTACTTAGGAAGATTAATATTCGAATTTTGAAAGATATACATTAAATTTAGGAGGAACATTATGCACACCTGCACTCTTTTTCCCCTTCATCAAGTTTTTTTTATCCCACTGGGTTTTTCTTGATAAGGTTTTTAATAAGGCGGTCTATAGCGTATAAATAAACGGTGAATATCCAAGGAGGAGTGTTGTAAGTATTAATGGGCTTATATCTATTCACTCTTAGCTTACTAGCCAGACCCATTAGGGTTTACATGTAATCATCTACCCTATAAGTAGATGCACTCTTGTAACTTTTTGGATTGCAACTCAATGATAGTTCTCTATTATTCTCCTCTCATTCTTGTGTTCTTGCTTATTATTTTACAACAGTGATATATTTTTCTGAAATTTTGAGTGAAAGCATTGTTAAAATAAGTATTTTAGGAAACATTGGTTGAATTTGTATTTTTAAAAAAAAGGTTGTCATATATTACTCATTAATGAGTTTGTTAAATTTTAAGTGCTTTATGTGTAAACTAGACAAGTACCCGTGCATAGCAACGGGATTTTCTAGCGGCAAACAACTTAAAATTTGATTTTGTATTGTTATAAAAGTTGTTGATTTACATAAGATATAGGGTTTATAAGTAAGTTTTGGCAAAAAGAACGAGGTAAAACGATCAAACATTAAGGTTTTTAGGCTTGCTTTTGTGTTTGTGTTTGTGTTCAAGTTTATGTACCAGATCCATATCCCGGCTTTTTGAAGATCATCATACCGAGCCCAGCCTCAGCGTAGATACTGATCTCGGCTTATGGTACTTGCGTAAGTGGTAAGGTGCAAAGATTAGGGAAGCCGAACAAGTGTCAAGCCGAGATAAGAGCCAAAACATGCAATTTTCATAGGAATGAAACATGCAATTTGGCACTTTTAAACATGCAATTTTTGTCCCAACCAGGGATGAAAATTTGCTCAAAAGTTTCTCACAAGGACGATTTCTACACTTTCGAAATTGTTAGGACGAAACATGCAATTTGACCAAAGTTCAGGGATGATTTATGCAATTTACTCTTTTTATATCTATCTCTTTAGTATAAAAATGAGCAAATCACGTATGATTTTGTTTTTTTTTATTGTGATTCATGTGTAAACCATATGTGATTCGTGTGTAAATCCCATGTGATTCTTTTTCTTTTATTATGGAATTTCGTTTTGCCATGAGTGCTATATGTTTCATTAGGTGCTTTGTGAAAAGTTACATAATGTAGATGAATGTTTCATCCGTTCGCCCATTTAAGGAATGTGTGTGAATGTTTCAATGTATCATGGACATGATATCTTTTGACTGATGGTGGTGGTGAAACCTTTTGAATGTTCTTATGCACTATTGAGGTGGTCAAGTTTCTTTTAGAGAAAAACAATAGTACGACGATAGTAGTTTTGAGGGGATTTGATGGTGGTGGTTGTGTGGTGCTAGAGGGTGCTGGGTAGGTTTGGGATGTGGTGTGAGAGTGGGGAAGAAGACGAGGGTATATTAGTCATTTTACATGCGTTTGACCTTGACTAACGAGGGTACTAACGATCGTTAGCTCTCATTAGCTCTCGGTGGCATAAAGTTAACGTAACTTTGCTCTCAATGGCTAATTTGCAATTTACCCTATTGATTAAAAATGGTGTGTGATGTGAGTTTATCAATTAAAAATGGTTTGTGGTGTGTTATTTTATTGAAATGTTTAATTTATGCAAGTTGTATTTTAATTTCAATGAATAAAAGGCGCAAAACTTGTTTCTTGGTCTCGAGGGTATTTCCCAACCATTAGCAGTTCTGGATGTGCATGTTGCTGCCGAAAACAAAGTAAGTGGTGAATCGGATTATTATGGGATACTTGGTGTGAACCCGTTAGCGGATGATGATACTGTGAAGAAACATTATAGAAAATTAGCTTTATCACTTCATCCCGATAAGAACAAGTCCATAGGTGCAGGAGGGGCATTCCAGCTTGTTTCTCAAGCATGGAATCTGTTATCTGATAAAGACAAAAGATGGCATATGATCATAAAAGGCATGCTCAATTTTTAAAGCAGGGGGTTCATACGCAGAACTGTTTTCACAATCTCACAAAGAGTGCAGCTACTCGGACAGCTGTTGCAGATGCGCAAACAAAGGTTAAAACTTCTCAAAAGATGGATAAAACTACTACTCAAGCTAAGAAAAAAACCAAGAGTCAAAAGGATGAGACTAATGGGGCTACCAAGACGGTTCCCACTTATGTTCCTTCATCCTCCGCGGGTAAATTAAGATAAAACTACTACTCAGACAAAAACAAAGTAAGCGCCTGAAACGACGCCTGGGCCTTGTCTAACAGAGGTCCCGCTTCTATTCCTTAACCCGATAATAAGCAGATGAAGCCTAAGACGTTTTGGACCGTATGCATGAGACGCAAATTGCAGTAGGAAAAAAGCTATAAATACATAACCTACTTTTAAAAAAAACTCATTATGCTCTATCTACTTCACTTATTGTCATAGTACATAACCGTTTTCATTTTATTCGGCTATTTTCTGTCCTTTTTTATCCGTTATGACGTGGATAATAAAAACGGTTTTTATCGGTAATATTTTCGGTCCGTTTTTATCGGTTTTTATCCATTTTGACGTGGATATTCAAACGGTTTTTATCCGTTTTTCCGTTTTCATCTGTTTTTATCCGGACAGATTAAAATGAAAACGGATAAAAATGGACGATTTACGAAAACGGATAAAAACGGATAGAAAATAACCGAATAAAATGAAAAAGGTTATGTATTATGACAATAAGTGAAGTAGATAGAGAATAATGAGTTTTTTTTAAAGTACGTTATGAATTTCTAACTTTTTTCCAATTGCAGTATGAATTCTTGAGAAGGTATTTAAACTGAAATATGCTCTTACTCATTTAGAATATACATAATAAAGTTAAGCAAACTAAGCAACTGTCATTTATACTTTCTTACAAAATATTAAAATTTTCCATATTCTTCATTTAAATATACTGTATTATTTTTTATTCATAACATGTTTAGAGTTTTGAGTGTATTTGATGATGTTATACGATCTATTTTACTTAAAATTACGTCAACAAACATTAGAAGTACACCACGAAGTTTGGCTACAAACGACACTCGTTACTCTTCCATATCCTAAGTCTTCTTAAAAATCTTTTTTGATAACACATAAAAAATTGTTAATATTAATCAAATTATCTTGGCGCTGAGAAGGAATTTGTGCTACTTGGGTTCCATAATTAATGTTAGGGACCATGTACAGGTAATAGGTGATGCTAGTTGTGCTACTTGGGTTATTCCACATATAAATAATGTTAATAGACCATGTACAGGCAACAGGTGATGCTAGTTGTGTTACTTGGGTTCCACCACATATAATTAATGTTATAAGTCTTCCTTGTCCCAAGTCTTCTTAAAAGCCATTCATTGATCACCAGCTGTTTGTCACGAACCTTAACATGCAAAACTAAGTATAAAAAGCCGATGCATGTTCTTATAATTTTAAGTAAATTTCCAAAAATGAAGTCACCACAAGCAATAATTCACTTATCATCCTCCTCTCTTATTTCTTTTCTCTTTTACGGTCTCGCGATAACATGTCTTATTTCCGCCACCGTCTCTGCTTCATATGGCGGCAATGAGACAGATTATAACGCGTTGTTGTCATTTAAGTCAAAGATCACTCATGATCCATACAAAGTTCTTATCACGTGGAACCATTCCTTTCATTTCTGTGACTGGAGTGGTATTTCATGTGGAAAGCGACATAAACGAGTGACTGTTTTATGGCTGGATTCGCAAGGCTTGGAAGGCTCCTTGTCTCCACATGTAGGAAACCTCAGCTTCCTCCGCGAGCTTTATCTCGTGAACAACAGCTTTCAAGGAACCATTCCTCATGAACTTGGTCGTCTATCTAGGCTACATCGTCTTAATCTTTATGATAACAAATTCAGTGGAGTCATTCCAACAAACTTGTCTGGTTGTTCTAACCTTGAAGAGCTTAACCTCGGTCAAAATATGCTAGCTGGAAGCATACCCAAGGAGATTAGTTTACTCTCGAAACTTGTTGAGCTTGTAATTGAAAACAATAAGTTAACAGGTGGAATCCCAACTTTTTGGGGAATATTACATCAATGAAATATTTCTCTCCTACAGGGAACCCGTTGGGTGGGAGCATTCCAGATACCTTGGGTTTTTGGAAAAGCTTGACGTTAATTAACTCTGGTGAGTGCAACTTATATGGAAGCATCCCTCATTCCATTTTCAACCTCTCACTCCTAGTTCATTTTTCCTTACCTGGTAATCACCTCACTGGTAGTCTTCCTTCAGAAATAGGTAATCAGCTCCCAAATCTTGAGCTCCTTCAGTTAAGGGATAACGAACTGACAGGAGTTCTTCCACCTTCTCTTTCTAATTGTTCTAAATTAGAAAATCTTGAAATGAGTGACAACAATTTTAGTGGGAAGTTGACAATCGACTTTTCAAAACTAAGAGATATTTACGAAATTAGATTATTTGATAACAACTTCCATGGACGCGGAGAAGCTGATGACATGAGGTTTGTTGATTCTTTGAAAAACTGCACCAGATTAGTACATTTGAATCTTTTTAATTGCAACCTTATAGGAGTGCTTCCGATATCAATAGGTAATCTCTCTGATCAACTCACCTTTCTAAGTTTAGGAGACAATCAGTTATTTGGAAGCCTCCCTTCAAGTATAGGTAGTCTAGTTGGTTTGACCACTTTATTTTTAGAAAAAAATAGATTCACAGGAAACATCCCAACTAGCGTTGGTAAACTACAAAAGCTACAATTTCTTGCTCTAGATAGGAATCAATTTTCAGGGCCTATCCCTGATGCCATTGGAAACTTATCATTGTTGAATAGACTTTATTTATTTTCCAACAAATTAGAAGGCCATATTCCACCAAGCCTTGAGAATTGTAAAGAACTTAATGTGTTAGACCTTTCATACAATAGACTTAGTGGAAAAATACCCAAACAACTTCCTTAACTTCCATCACTAACTATATTTTTAGATCTTTCATACAACAGCCTGTATGGTTCAATTCCATCAGAGATTAACGATCTCAAGATGTTGAGCGGGCTTGATTTATCTTATAATAAATTATCAGGTACCATTACTAGTAGCCTTGGTGAGTGCGTCAGCCTTATAGAGTTATACCTTAGTGGCAACCAATTTCAAGGCATAATACCATCTTCATTAAGTTCCTTGGGAGCATTGGAGGTACTCGACGTTTCTCAAAATAATTTATCAGGAAAAATTCCCCAATTTTTAGAGAAATGGAAATCATTAGAATATTTGAACCTATCCTTTAATGATTTTGAGGGTGAAGTACCGACTTTAGGAGTGTTTGCAAATGAAAGTGCATTTTCAGTTTTGGGGAACGATAAGCTTTGTGGTGGTTTGGTTACACTTAAGTTACCCAAATGCAAGGAGACGGGTAGTAAGAAAAAAAAGTTTCCTTTCTTCATATTAGTCATCGTGATTACAGTCATGTTGCTCGTCGTATTATGTTTTGTGTATCTTTTGTGTAAGAAGAAACGCAACAGTCAACCAACTCAATCGTCAGGGAGTGAACGGTTCATGAAAGTTTCATACCATCAACTTCTCAAGGCTACTGATGGCTTCTCTGCAGCAAATTTGATTGGGGAGGGTGGGCTTAGCTCGGTTTACAAAGGAATCCTCGATTCTAATCATAATAATCCTATTGCAGTCAAAGTTTTGCATCTTCAAACTAAAGGAGCTCACAGAAGTTTTCTAGCAGAATGTGAAGCATGGCAGAATATTCGACACCGTAATCTGTTGAAGACAATAACTTTATGTTCAAGTACTGATTTCCAAGGCAATGATTTTAAAGCTCTGGTTTACGAGCTTATTCCCAATGGAAGTGTACACAACTGGCTTCATTCAAGTGCAAATACATCGAAACTGAACCTTCTTCAACGAATAAACATTCTCAGAGATGTTGCCACCGCACTTGATTATCTTCACAACCGCTGCCAAACCACGATTGTTCACGGTGACTTGAAGCCTAGTAACATTCTACTTGATGATGATATGGTGGCTCATGTTGGAGACTTTGGTTTAGCTTGACTACTTGGTACATACTTAAACCAAAACAGCTCAATCGGGGTTAAAGGAACAATTGGTTATACACCTCCAGGTACTATTCCGTAATGCTTACATTTACTTACAAATTACTGTTTATAACTTAAGTAACAGTTTTTAATTCGCAGAGTATGGTCTCGGGAGCGAGATGACAATTTTTGGGGATGTCTATAGTTTTGGAATATTATTACTAGAGGTGATGACCAGGAAAAAGCCAACAGATGACATGTTCAACGATGGACTTAGCCTTCATAAATTTGCTTACATGGCATTACCGGATCATGTAATCGATGTTATTGATGATGATGCAATTGTGTTGCAAAGTACGGAAGCGAATGCAAAGAAAGTGGAAGAATGTTTGGTTGCAATTATCAAGATTGGAGTATCATGCTCTACGGATTCCCCACCACAACGGATGAAAATTGAAATTGTTGTCAACGAGTTGCAGCGCATTCTCGATGTGCTTCAAAATATATAAGGTACTTTGTTCTCCCATTTTGTAGAATCTGATTTTACATGAGTTTGTTAATACATCATCACTAACTTGGTTTTATTTTTTAACCCTTTCAGGTCTAATACAAAGCTTTCTTGGTGAAATTTGAAAGTAACTGCAGTAAGGAGCAATGCATGTCGTAGTTACATAAATGTTACTTTGTCAAATATGTTTGTAAGTGTGTTTTAGTTTTCTTGTTGCATAAGTACTGTAAGAGATTTAAGAGTGCATTTACACACCGGATGACTTATCATATGTATCAAACATGTTTATAATTAAGTGTGCATATTTACACACCGGATGACTTATCATATGTATCAAACATGTCTTGGAGATTATGGGTGTTTCACTGTTTCGTTAGGCGTATTTGCGTAATGAATTTTGCTGAAAATTGATGTCAGAATACTATTACGTATTTGTAGTTTTTTTACTATTAGGCCTGGTACCTGTTACTGTCCTTTTACAGAAAACGCGTAAAAAAAAGAAATGCTTCGACAACCCCATCCTAGAAATCCAGAGGGCGAATCTGGGGAATGTACTTTTGCTTCTGAAGTAGTCAAAAATCGACAATTTACTTGATTTCGAGTTCATGGATCCGCCACCTAAACTTAACATTCTTAACTACATGTCTACCTGTATCAACAATGGATATAGGGAGCATTGAACAACACAGAGAGTCTGACTGATATTGGGCTAAAAATGACTGAGTTTCTATTGGACCCACTGCTCGCTAAACTGCTGTTAACATGTGAAGAATTTAGTTGTGTAAACGAAGTTTTAACGTCTGAATTTATGATCTCAGTCCTGACTGTGTTAACAAATACTGTGGAGACTGGTGTAGCACTCATAACTTACAAGTGAAAGCTCTACAAAAGGCTCGGGAAGTGAGTTCTCAGTTACTCGACATCTTGAAAAAGCTCATGATCCGGCTCACATCATGTGGGTCGAATTGGGACGTCATCAGAAAAGCGATTTGCTCGGTTTTCTTCCATAACGCTGCAAAACCTAAAGGGATCGGGAATACATAAGTATTAGGAACCGGATGTCGTGCCATTTGTACCCGACCTCGACTTTATTTTGCAACATCTTAGATGGTCTGGCTGCTCTTTGAATAAATATTCGTAAAGTTGGAAAAATGGGCGGGTCTAGCGCTTGTGTAACGGGTCAAAACAAGAACATTTTTAGTATGGATCAGGTTGGCCCGGAATGTTTTTTTCCCAGTTTAATTACAATCCCCTATAGATGTTATCATGCTAAATATGATTGCAAAAGTAATGATTTGGTTTTGGGAATAAAACAATTTAGGAGTTTATATACAGTAATAAAGTTATTATGCCGTTAACTTTATTAATCTGGTATTCATGTTAGCTTCATGCTTCATAAGCTGAGAGCAATTCACATGTTGAATCTGTACAGTCCTATAGTTTGAAATATTGCTTTGTTTGGCCCAAGTGGGTGCAAAAGAGACGAAAGCTTGAATTTCTTTCTGCAATAAGTCAATGGTTTGTATAAAAAGGTAACTCGAGTTCATGCAAATTATATGACGTACGAGAAAGATACTGATATCGTACACTGAAAAGGTTTGTACAACATAATGCATGGAAACATGGATGGGTTAGGTAACGGTTCCAAACAGGATCAGGTTGAAAAGTATCACTTTTAGTAGTTGTTGAAACTGGACACTCAAGAATATGGTGTATGTGGATTCATTACCGTAGGTTAATCATTGTGAGTAACATTATCAGTTAGTTTTATTCAGTGGAGTTATTCCAGCAAACTTGTCTGGTTATTCCAACCTCGAAGTGCTTTGGCTTGCTGGAAATAAGCTAGCTGGAAGCATACCCAGGGAGATGAGTTTACTCTCGAAACTTGCTAAACTTGCAATTCACGACAATAAGTTAACAGGTGGAATATCACCTTTCTTGGGGAATATCACATCAATGGAAGAGTTCTATGCTGCAGGGAACCTGTTGGGTGGGAGAATTCCAGATACCTTGGGTCATTGGAAAAGCTTGAAGGTATTTGCGTCTGGTGGTTGCAACTTATATGGAAGCATCCCTCATTCCATTTTCAACCTCTCACTCCTAGTTAATTTTTCCTTACCTGATAATCACCTCACTGGTAGTCTTCCTTCAGAAATTGGTAATCAGCTCCCAAATCTTGAGTTTCTTCAGTTACGGGATAACGAACTGACAGGAATTCTTCCACCTTCTCTTTCTAATTGTTCTAAACTAGGAATTCTTGAAATGTGGGAAAACACTTTTAGTGGGAAGTTGACAATTGATTTTTCAAAACTAAGAGAAGCTAACAACTTCCATGGACGTGGAGAAGCTGATGACCTGAGGTTTGTTGATTCTTTGAAAAACTGCACCAGATTAGAAAGGTTAGATCTTGCTGGTCGCAACCATAAAGGAGTGCTTCCGATATCAATAGGTAATCTTTCTGATCAACTCAGCGTTCTTGCTTTAGGAAACAATCAGTTATTTGGAAACCTCCCATCAAGTATAGGTAGTCTAGTTGGTTTGACCATTTTAGATTTAGGGCCTAATTTATTCAAAGGAAATATCCCCACTACCATTGGTAAACTACAAAAGCTACAAGTTCTTGATCTAGATAGGAATCAATTTTCAGGGCCTATCCCTGATGCTATTGGGAACTTATCACTGTTGACAGAACTTTACTTAGATTACAACAAATTAGAAGGTCATGTTCCATCAAGCCTTAGGAATTGTAAAGAACTTAATGTGTTAGACCTTTCATACAATAGACTCACCAGATGCATTCCCAAACAACTATTTCAACTTCCATCACTTGTCTGGTTCCATTCCATCAGAGATTAAAAACCTTAAGATGTTGAGCGGTCTTTCTTTATCTTATAATAGATTATCAGGTACCATAACTAGTAGCCTTGGTGAGTGTATTAGCCTTACATATTTATACCTTAGTGGCAACATATTTGAAGGCATAATACCACCTTCATTCAGTTCCTTGAGAGGATTGATGGTACTCGACATTTCTCAAAATAATTTATCAGGTAAAATTCCTCAATTCTTAGACAAATGGAATTCCTTAGAATTTTTGAACCTATCCTTTAATGATTTTGAGGGTGAAGTACCGACTCTAGGAGTGTTTGCCAATGCAAGCGCATTTTCGGTTTTGGGGAACCATAAGCTTTGTGGTGGTTTGGTTACACTTGAGTTACCCAAATGCAAGGAGACGGGTAGTAAGAAAAAAAGGTTTCCTTTCTTCATATTAGTCATCGTGATTGCAGTCACGTTGCTCATCGTATTATGTTGTGTATATCTTTTGTGTAAGAAGAAACGCAATAGTCAACCATCTGAGTCATCGTGTAGTGAACGGTTCATGAAAGTTTCTTACAGTCAACTTCTCAAGGCTACTGATGGCTTCTGTGCAGCAAATTTGATTGGAGAAGGTGCATTCAGCTGTTTTTATAAAGGGATCCTCGATTCCGATGATGGCAAATTTGTTGCAATCAAAGTTCTACGTCTTGAAAATCCAGGAGCTCACAAAAGTTTTCTAGCAGAATGTGAAGCTTGGCGGAATATTCGGCACCGTAATTTGTTGAAGATAATAACTTCATGTTCAAGTGCTGATTTCCAAGGAAATGATTTTAAAGCTCTGGTTTATGAGTTTATGCCGAATGGAAGTGTACACGATTGGCTTCATTCAAGTGAAAATACCTCGAAACTGAACCTTCTTCAAATAATAAATATTCTTAGAGATGTTGCCACTGCACTTGATTATCTTCACAATCGCTGCCAAACAACGATTGTTCACGGTGACTTGAAGCCAAGTAACATTCTACTTGATGATGATATGGTGGCTCATGTTGGAGACTTTGGTTTAGCTGGACTACTTGGTACAGACTTAAACCAAAACAGCTCAACCGGGGTTAAGGAACAATTGGTTATGCACCTCCAGGTAATTCCACTTTTATTCCATGATGCTTATATTTATTTACAGGTTAAAGTTTGTAAATTAATTAATTGTATTTCATTTATAGAGTATGGTATCGGGAGCGAGATGACAAGTTGTGGGGACGTCTACAGTTTTGGAATATTATTACTAGAGGTGATGACTGGTAAAAAGCCCACAGACGGCATGTTTTTTGAAGGTCTTAGCCTTCATAAATTTGCTTACATGGCATTACCAGATCATGTAATTGATGTTATTGATAATGATGCAATTATGCTGTAAAGTACGGAAGCGAATGCAAAGAAAGTGGAAGAATGTTTGGCTGCAACTATCAAGATTGGAATATCATGCTCTGTGGATTCCCCACCCCAACGACTAAAAATTGGAATTGTTGTCAATGAGTTGCAGCATATTCTCGATGTGCTTCAAAATATATAAGGTACTATGTTCTCCCATTTTATAAAATCTGATTTTACATGAGTTTGAAAAAATCATCACTAAAATGGTTTTATTTTTCAACTTTAGGTCTATCATCAAGCTTGTATGGTGAAGTTGTAGGAAATTGCAACAAGGAGAAGTGCATGTCGTAGTTTAATAAATGTTAAGTTGTTAAAGATGTTTGTAACTGTGGTTTAATTTTCTTGTTGCATAAGTGTACGTTTACATTCCTGGTGACGTATCATATGTATCAAGCATGTTTGTAAGTGGGTTTCATTTCCTTGAATCCAATTTATGGTACTGAATTCTACTTAAGTTCTACTTAGTGTTCGATTCCTTAATGAACAGCCTAATGTTATTCGTGTTCTTTGACTTTCAATTTCATAAATTTGACTTTTTCTTGAATATCTGAATGAGAAAGCTCGAGGCTTCCCCCTCTTCTGGTTTCGAGCAGTGTATGGTTCAATTTTATAGAAAGTATATTGCATTAAAAATGTGTCAATAATGATTGTCCTAAAAATATAGATAAAACTAAACTAGGTCAATTAAATTACAAAAAACGAGCCTTGTATCTACTTACTAATGTAATGTGGAAACATGTAACTTACGGTAATATGAAATGGGTTAAACATGAAACTGTAAACCCACTCTTGTGAAACAAACCAAAGAACAGCGAAAACTAAAATGGGTCAAATGGGCAGACTCAAAAAATATCTTTAACCGAACGTGTCATTATTTTGTTCCATTCCATCAGAGATTGAAGACCTCAAGATGTTGAACCATCTCGATTTATCTTATAATAATTTATCAGATACCATTACTAGTAGCCTTGTTCAGTGCATTATCAGATCCATTGACATTACACATGAGTTGATACATTGAGCTTGCGTACTGTATGACTACTCTTTCAAACAACACATCTAAAAAGACACAAGCCAACCTTATTAACTACTTGAGCAGAAATGAAAATAAAACATACACCATAGACGTCACTGTAAGTATTGTTATCATCACTGCCTTTGAATAACTCGAAAAAAACAGATGGGGATTGATGAAGTTGATGTTGTCTCCAATCTGCCTTTAGAATTGAGAATCACGCCATATGACGAATACATAATAAATCTTGACTTTACCTATCCAAGTACAAGCACCAAATAACACTAATAACTAGCAATACACCACATTGATCACCTGCACAAACTAAAACAAACACACTTTAAGCCTTGGCATTGGTGATATCACTGAGCCCATTCCATTAATTTGTTGCACTTTCAAAGGGAAGAAAATATTTACGTTGTTAAGAAACTAACTGTCGAATACAGAGGTCGTAATTTCAAGCATTTTACTTATAAATGGATCAATTTAAGTTACGTTATATTTAATGGGTTCAACAGGCTGACAACATTCATTAATCATTATTTTTAGCAAGTTTATGAAAAGGACAGACCACGTTTGCAGGTCAACCTGATCCAGTCCAGACTAAATTTACCAGTTTGACTTGTTTCCCAACCTGACTAGCTTGCTTGACTTCAAAGGTGGTGATCTCGCCTTTAAGAGGAACCTAGAGGATCACACAAAAACAAAACTACAAACATAGATCACTTGGATCTGGGGTTAGAGAGTTTTTAACTCAAGGAGAAAGTATGTGAGAAAGGGGTAAGAAACAATGAAGAAATAGCTCACTATTTATAGAGAGAAAATGTCTATTGTTCCGCGGATCCCACGGATCCATCCCTTAAGGGATCCGTCTAGTGTAATCACTGGGATCCGTGGGACGCTCCTTTTTGCCCATGGGTTTTGGGTCATGGGTCATGGGTTATGGGTCATGGATATCAAGTAGGTTCAATGTACCTTCAAGATGCAATGCATCTAGTCCATGGTTCATAGGTTGAAACTATGGGCCATGGATTAAAACCATGGGTCATGGATATTATCCATATATGACATAAGCATGATTTCATGCAATGGGTTATGGGTCAAGCTCCATGATATGGGTCATGGACTTTGTTGTACCCAATTACATTCAATGTATTTGGTCAATGGGCTATGATACTTAAGTTTCTACCCATTTATATTACCCAATATACTACATACTAGTTATGTGTATATTTTACCCAAATATGTAAACACTAGTTGTTGTACATATGTAATACTAAATCATAAAATCACTTATACTTGTTTTGGTGTTTTATGTGAAAACGTAAGTGTGTAAGAAAACTATTGGCTCAAACAGTTTACGTATTTTATTTGTTTCGTTAAAATGATTTTACATTTGTTATCGACAAAACATTAGAAGATCGTAAAATATAAATAAACGTTTTTACGGCTTATTTGTATTAAAAATCTCGCCCTTGTTGATGACAAAACATAAAATTATTTTAAGAAAAAGCTAAAATTCGTAAACGTTTGAATTTGTAGTTTTTACTTTCTTCTCCCCCTTTTTGTCGAAACAAAAAGAGCTTCGAAAGTAAACTAACACATTGTTTTAAGAAAAACATGTGAGAAAAGAAAAGAAAAAAAATAATAGAGAGCAAATAATGGGAAAAGATCTCGTCTTAACTCCCCCTTGACGAGTCCATCCCTATGTGAGGGCGTCAAGAAAGATAATACTAAGCTAGTTTATTTGCAACTAAGTTTGCAAAATATTTCGTCTATGTGACGAATGTGCTCCCCCTTGATGATTGCAACTTTGCAAAGGGATGTCATGAAATGTAATCCTAATATTGCAAGTAATTCTGCAATGTATTGCTTTGACACAAAGCTCCCCCTAGCTTTAGGGTGTCAAAGTCTTCATGTGTAAATTGAATAACTACAAAACAAAGGTTAGAAAACAAGTATAGTGCATAATTTCTGCAAATATGACTCAAGTTACTAGAAAAATAGTTTTATGTCTCACGGATCCCACGGTTCCCTCCTTGGGGGGATCCGTCTAGGCAAATATAAGGGATCCGTCTGGCTGATGACTAAATTCAGCAATGGTGATATAGCAAATAATGTTAACATCAAAGTGAGATATGTATTATACAACATAATCATATACCCAGAAATATAGCAAGTAGCATGTAATTTCATTTAATAAAACTAGAGATATGATATACATGACTCTAAAAACTAAGAAAATGAATGATATATGACTTGGAATTACTAGACTTATCTAAGTAATGCTTGATACTAGGACACCACTAAAATCCTCTAGCTTAAGTTTGTTTAGGTTTAATCTCGTCGAAATGTTCGAGGAGGTGATAGAACATGAAATGTTGATCTTCTCGTACTTCATGTATCAAACTTTCAACATGTTGACAATGATAACAATCTTTTTCATGGCTAGGTAGTGGTGGTGAAAGAAATGAAATTGCTTGATGTGAAGGATCAAGTGAAGCGAGTTGGGGAGCCTCAAACGACAGAGGGATTGGTGGAGGAGCATTTGAAGATGGCTCGACCAAGAATGATGGTGGTGGTAGAGAAGTGTCAACTTCCATATGGTCGGGTGGTTGACTTTGATAATTTCTCATAATCCAGATGGGATTATTTGATGGTGACGGCGAAAAGGAAGCCGGAGCTAGTGTTGACTCTACACCTTGATTTTGTATCATTATTCCTCCTAATGAGGAGAATGTTGCCGGTGGAGGAGGATGAGACGGCCTAGGGGAAAATCCTCTAAATTGTAGAGACGCGGTGATGATAGTGGAGTTGTGAATGAGATAGCTCTAGGAACCAATGGTGATGGTTTAGTGAAGATGGGATTGTTTGGCTTAGGAGGTATGGTGGTGTTTGGCATAGGTAGTTTTGTGGGTACTATTCTTTTAGGGATTGGTTTGATTGGTGGAGGAGAAATACTTGCATTTGTGGACTTGACCGGAGATGATTCGGTTGAAGAGATTTCGTGTACAACACGAGAAATTTTCTTGGATGGTTCTTTGGTGGATGAGTTACCACTTGGAGCTTTCCTCATGATGAGATGATTTCAAGAGGTTTGTAAAGATTTCTAAGTGCTGAAAATGAGGATGAAGATGATGACTTTAGGAGTCCTAACAATGTGGTTTATAAAGCAAGAGATTTGGCAAGTGCATTCAAGACTTAAGCCACTAAAATTTATTGGAATGTGATGATTAACATGCACAAGAGTCAACTTCAGAGTTGTACTGATCTAGGAACTCATTTAAGATGAGATGGAGTATTTAAGTTAGTAAGATGAGCTTGAAATGATTGTTTAGCTAGAGTTGGCATGAGTCTGTCATACGGATCCCACGGTTCCCTCCAACGAGGGATCCGTCTAGGCTAATCCTAGGGATCCGTCTCTCAGCAGCTAAGAAAAGATAGCAATGATGTTTTGTAAGGTCTAATGTCTATTTCTTCTTGAGTGTTTCAGTTCATCTAAGTGTCTTAAATGAAGAGGTGCTTAAATACTTAAGGGTAATGAGTAATGTAGCTAATGATTGTCTTTTATGGAAGAAATTGGAACTTTCATGAGTACCAATGAATGAACAAAGATGACTCTAAAGATTTCGAGAGTGTCAAATGGAGCTAAGTGATCCTAGAGATCAGATAGTGACTTAGGATAATGTTTTGGAGAATATCCCAAAGGTTTTAAGATGGAAAAACTAGAATTTGATCAATTTTGACCAATTTTGAGGTAAGGATGATTATGATCAATTTTGCCAAAATTGAAAGATTTCCAAAGCTAGATATGAGGGATCATGTGAGAAAGGATGAGTGATCTTGAGAGCGGAAGAGTAATGGGTTTAAGTGAAACGATAGATCTACAAGCGTCTTGAGTATGATCTAAGTGAGTTATGTGTGAGTACGAAAGATCTACTTAACTTGATAAGGACTCAATTTGCCTTAAGGCACTATGTCTAGCTTAGTGTGAAGTGTTCTAAGGACATGTTTGAAATACAATGATTGCAATTGCATTTTCTATTTGCCGGATCCCACGGTTCCCTAAGAGTAGGGATCCGTCTAGCACAAACTTTGGGATCCGTCTATCTGCTAAGCAAGACCTTTACTAAAGGCATGCAATGATTTTGACAATGCATTTTATTTCAAGGTTAGTTTAAGAGGTTCTATCAGTAAGATATCAAATGTAAGAAGTTTTATTTCATGAAAGAAATTGGATTACATTGATAAAGCATGAATACTAAGGATTGACCCTATTTGAAAAAAAAAACTACTAAGTTCCTTGGGCGTTTTTGCTAGAAGGATAATCAAATGGTTGATGAGTGTTTGCCGATTCATGAATGAAGAAAGTCTTCATGAGAGATGTGTTTAGAGGTTCCATCATCTTGTTCACAAGTACGTACAACGGACTTTGAAATTGAGGGTGGAAGTACATGATGTTATGATAAAGACGCGTCAAGAACATTCCATAAGGGATGAGTTTGTTCTTGGAGCCTTGAAGATTTACAATTCGCCTTGCGAAGAAGTAGGCAAGATTGTATGGTTGTTGTGTTAGCAAACAATACATTATGTGAGCACAACAAGCGGGAAGAATTTCTCGATTTCCCCTAAGACTCCAAACATTTTTCCGTAGGATGAGTGCGAGAGCCTTGTACTCTTCTCGGATATCCTTTGTACAGATAATGTTTGGATCGGAGTAATAGGGTCGAGGTTTGCAGATTGTGCGAGTCAAGTCTTGCGGGGAAGGTATGTGTGAACAATATGGACTATTTTCTTCACGAAAGTTGAAGAGAGAATCAAGAGACCAATCTTCGGTGAAGGCACATTGTCTATGATTTGGAATTCGGAGAATTTGAGCAAATTGCCCAAGGGTTAAAACAAACTTTTGGTTTTTGATCCAAAACCAAAGAGATAGAGAACGATCCTCGTTACGAACGAGTTCGACTTGACAGAAGAATTCCAATACAAACCTTGGACATATTTTCTCATTAATTTCGAGAAGACATTCCAATCCTATGGTTCGGAAGGAGGTACTGATACCTTCTTCGTATTGTAGAGGAGTGTCAGCAGTACGTCCTTCGTGGAAGTGACGGGTTTCGAGATTATTGAACCCACGGACATGATTGCCAGGTGTGTTGGGCTCAAGGGAGATGTTAGGAGTGTAGACGCTAGTGAGTGAAAAATCAAACTCATATTCATGCGACATAGCGAAACCTATAGAAAAGAGAAGTTAATAGGATGTGACGTATTAAGGGTAAAACAATGATTACCTAACGTTTTTATAAGATGTTTATTAACAATGACATTTAACTCACTTAATGTTTGACATTCTAGTAGAACATTTCTTTTAGGAAGAAAGTGGTTTTTATTTTGCATGGAAAATTTGTTATCCAGAGGGACGGTTCCCACGGTTCCCTTCTATCAGGGATCCGGCTAGCATATCTACAGGGATCCGTGGATCTGTAGTAACAGAAGCAGATTTTTGATAAAAAAATAGTTTTATAGTTTTATACCAAGATATGTGTATTAGCCTACATTTTCTTTTAGCATGCATTAATGGTTTCTAATGTATCACGAAAAGATACGAAAGATATAAACAAAAAATGTGAGAAAACACATTAAGATAATAAACTAGATAAACTAGTAATATTTCATTTCAATGCTAAGAATGATACAAAGGATTGGGTATATAACCCTAATGTAGATTAACAACACAAAGTATATGTCTCCGTATGAGAACTTCATCATAGGGAATACAAGAGCGATGAGTGTTAAGGCGATGAGCACGAGGGCGATGTAAACCATGTTGATGATGAACCTTCTTGGTCTTGGTTTGAGATGAGATGAGATGAGGAGGAAGATGAAGTTTTGAATGAGAGGTAATTTTTGAAAGTGGAAGATTTGAAAAAGTGAGGATTTGATAGAGTGGACGACGGAGGGTTTATTTATGGGGAAGGAGGAATTTTTGAGATTTGTGTTTTGTTTTATTATTAGAAAAATATTATTTTTGGATTAAGTGAAATAAAACACAAGTTTTATATACCACGACTTTAGACGAAAAAGTAACATGTATGTGAGAAAAGGCTTTCTTATGAACCTACATGTAATACATGTATATGTACAAAGGATAATCATATAAATACCTATGTAAGCATACTTATTTATCAAGCAAATTTCATTTAGAGATAAGTAGAAAGTCATACCTCTAGTGCACTTAGGAATGTCTTTACAAATGACACAACAAATGTCAGTAGACAATTCCGGCTCCTTTGTGTTTAAGATACCTTCTTAGGGAAGGTATTCTTGTTACCAAGCGATTCCTATGGCTTTGTAGGTATGAGCTTCGACTAAGCAACATGACAAAGAGGATTAGTGCAATTAAATGAAGAATAAATAATAAGAAAAATGTTGTCATCTAATCAACATCCAAACAAAGAGTTTTAAAGACATGGTGTTTGTTTTTATGAAAAACCTTCTTTGTAGTTTTCAATTAACCATGGATCGTATCAAGTTTTTGAAGTATAATATACTTTAAGAAACTTGGTAACGAAGCTCAGATGCCAATTGTGGAAAACTAGAAGGGGGGTTGAATAGTTTTGCCAATTAAAACTCTTTTTAAACTATTTAGATCGACTTATGTCACTCTATTTGGATGTGTGTTGGATGTTGATAAACAAACATATAGAAATATAAATATGTAATGAAAAGATAAAGAGTAAGAAGCACAAAACCACAACGCGAGTATTTATAGTGGTTCGGCTACAAGGACACCTTCCTTGCCCTACTCCATTCCCCGAGTCACATACTCCACTCCTCGAGTCACCTACTCCAATCCCCGAGTCACCTACTCGAGAGTTCGTAATCACTACACAACACCGACTCCTTATGGTGGAGAAACCTTCACAACGTTGCCTACTCTTTTTCCAGTACTAGGCTAACCACCGGGTTCTTTACACCAAGGTGAACCAATCCTAACACAACGTCGCCTACCCTTTATCCGGTAGTAGGATAGATACCGAGTTCCATTACAATGGAGGAACTACTACCCAACACAACACCAATTACCTAACCCCAAAGGAGATCTACTCCTTATAATGTCAACAACCCAATACTAATCTATCTTGTACATCGAATAACACCATATCGAATGTACATCTCAGGCATCTTTCACTAATGCCTTTGACTAGATCTTCAAGACACCCTTCACTAATGTCTTGTGACTTGACTCTTAGGCACCCTTCACTAATGCTTACAATACGGACGATCGACACCCTTCACTAATGTCTTCATCCTAACACTTGAGACATCCTTCACTAATGTCTTCAACACTACACTTCTTAGTAGAAATAAAAGAACCATCAACAAGAGGACTTCAGTAGTCTTGATGATGAGGAAGCATGGCAACTCATGGACTTAAGCTTGCTTGACTTCAAAGGTGGTGATCTCGCCTTTAAGAGGAACCTATAGGATCACACAAAAACAAAACTACAAACATAGATCACTTGGATATGGGGTTAGAGAGTTTTTAACTCAAGGAGAAAGTATGTGAGAAAGGGTTAAGAAACAATGAAGAAATGGCTCACTATTTATAGAGAGAAAATGTCTACTATTCCACGGATCCCACAGATCCCTCCCTTAAGGGATCCGTCCAGTGTAATCACTGGGATCCGTGGGACGCACCCTTTTGCCCATGGGTTTTGGATCATGGGTCATGGATATCAAGTAGGTTCAATGTACCTTCAAGATGCAATGCATCTAGTCCATGGTTCATGGATTGAAACTATGGGCCATGGATTAAAACCATGGGTCATGGATATTATACATATATGACATAAGCATGATGTCATGCAATGGGTTATGGGTCAAGCTCCATGGATATGGGTCATGGACTTTGGGTTGTACCCAATTACATTCAATGTATTTGGTCAATGGGTTATGATACTTAAGTTTCTACCCATTTATATTACCCAATATACTACATACTAGTTATGTGTATATTTTACCCAAATATGTAAACACTAGTTGTTGTACATATGTAATACTAAATCATAAAATCACTTATACTTGTTTTAGTGTTTTATGTGAAAAAGTAAGTGTGTTAGAAAACTATTGGATCAAACAGTTTACGTATTTTATTTGTTTCGTTAAAATGATTTTACATTTGTTATCGACAAAACATTAGAAGATCGTAAAATATAAATAAACGTTTTTATGGCTTATTTGTATTAACATACTCTATTCATCCCGGAGCCGATAAGATGTATCATGACTTGAAGAAACTCTACTGGTGGCCGAACATGTAAGCCGACATAGCTCTGTATGTCAGTAAGTGCTTAACTTGTTCCAAGGTAAAGGCCGAACACCAGAAACCCTCAGGACTTTTAGTTCAACCCAAACTCCCTGTATGGAAATGGGAGTGAATCACCATGGACTTCATTACCAAATTACCGAGAACAGTTAGCGGCAATGACGCTATCTGGGTAATCGTAGATCGCTTGACTAAGTCTGCTCACTTCTTGGCCATTAGCGAGGTCGATTGTCTCGACAAGCTCGCTCGGCTGTATATCAAGGAGATAGTATCGCGTCATGGAGTACCGATATGTATCATTTCCGACCGAGATAGCCATTTTACATCCCACTTCTGGAAGTCTTTACATTCAAAGATTAGGAACAAACTTGGATATGAGTACTGCTTATCATCCTCAAACCGATGGTCAGAGTGAAAGAACCATTCAGACCCTGGAGGATATGCTTCGTGCCTGTGTCATCAATTTCGGCAAAGGCTGGGAGAGACACCTACCTTTTGCCGAATTCTCCTACATCAATAGTTATCATTCTAGCATTAAGGCCGCACCATTTGAGGCGTTGTATTGCCGAAAATGTCGTTCTCTAGTTTGTTGGGCGGAAGTTGAAGAGAGTTAGCTTATCAGTCCCGAACTCGTTCTAGAAACCACTGAGAAGATAGTTCAGATTCGAAATCATTTGCAAACCGCTCTTGATAGACAAAAGAGTTACGCCGATAGGAGACGTAAACCCTTAGAGTTTCATGTAGGAGATCATGTTATCTTGAAGGTTTCTCCTTGGAAAGGAGTGATACATTTTGGAAAGCGTGGAAAACTCAATCCCCGATACATTGGTGCCTTTCCAATCCTGGAAAGAATCGGACCAGTAGCTTACCGTCTTGAGCTACCTTCGAAATTGAGCAGTGTACACAATGTCTTCCCTGTAAGTAATCTTAAAAATATGTATTTCAGAGGAAAAACTTAGTCGTACCTATGAGAGATATCCGTATTATTGAGAAACTGAATTTCGTTGAGGAACAGATTGAGATCGTGGATCGTGAGGTTAAACGGCTGAAGCATAGCCATATTCTGATTGTCAAAGTTCGTTGGAACTCACGTAATGGAACAGAGTTCACTTGGGAACGTGAGGACGTATTCCGTAGGAAGTATCCTAAACTCTTTGTGACATCAAGCAACTCGGAGTGAAACCCGGGATGGGTTTCTTCTGAGGCTGGGAGGCTGTGACAACTGGCAATTAGGGAGCCCATTTTAGGTAACCGCATTACGCTAAGTCAAACCGAGCTTTTTCCTTTAGAACTATTTCGATTAGCCATTACTTTTTTTGATATCGTATATTGGTTTTTATGATTTATTTTATTATCGTATGAGTCGTCGTATGAGTTTTAGCTCTTTCCGTTAGGCACTATACGATTCGGCACAATAAAATCCTATAACGAGAAATAACGTAACTTTTAAACCGTAACTCGAAACTTGACAAATAAATAGTCAAAACTCATGGAAAAACGTAAATAAAAGCAATAGAAAGTCGAAGGAACGTTGTGGGACACTCGTAGGACAATATATGAGCTCGGGGAATGGGTAAACGGGATAGTTTGGGAAAATTAGCGGGCTTGGCCCCTCCTTTTTGATGTGGCCAGCGCCCCCTCCACTTTTTTCTATTTTGTTACAAGTCCCCAACTCCCCGTATATATACCCTCATCCCACCCCATTTCACCCCTTTGTTTCTCTCACTAAAAACACACACAAACCAACTTTCGCTCTCTAATCTATCTCTCTAAAAACCCTAACCCTAAACCACCATAGCCGCCGCCCCCTTTTCGGCGGGATTCCGGCCAAATTCCGGCGTGTTACCTTACACCTCCACCATCATATTGTAGATTCTAGGGTTATAGACCCCATTAACACCTCCAAATCTTGCAAAAACTATTCGTGATTCTAGGGTTTCAAGTGGGTTTTGTAGATCAAGTTTGGAAAAGGTAAAAGGGACTTGAATACGACTCGTTTGAGTCATGAGAAACCTCGTACGAGCCCTATATGGCTCGTACATGTGGCGACTTGTATTGGATTTTATGGACACGCTTCTAAAATGAGTTTATAATTAATTAAAACATGTAACTAGTGATTTGGTATCGTGTGTTGTGTCATTCATTTAAGTTTTTTCATTTTTATCATTGTTTCATGTTCTTCGTTTAGATTAGTTGATGGGTTTGATGATTGGATGTTCTTTGGAGGTTGATTGATTGTGTTTGGTTGTTGGAAAAGCCATTTGGGGATGTTTGGATATGGTGTTTGGTTTGCGTACGTGACCCATATGGACCAAGGGTCTGGGTCGGGTAGATAACGTTGATTTTGGAAACAAAGAAATGGAATACATTGTGGTAGATAACATTGATTTTGGAAATATATATTAAGAATCGGTTTATATTAATAGGTTGTGCCGAGTCAGTAGTTGCTGAGCCGTGTTAGCTGTTATCTTCATTGCTAGTGTTTGTTTGTGCGTTGCTTGCTTGTGGTGAGTTTCATAGCCCACTTTTATCTCTGTTTTTAACTAATTTGGGGTGAGAAATCATGCTACTGTTTTGGACCTTTTAAACTATTTTGATTTGCTTATGTGTTGACTGTTTAGATAGATATGTGGTAGCTGTTTCTTTAGTCTAGGGTAGCAATCATATTGCTATGACACTTGCCTAGCTAAGAATAGACTTCTACCTCAACATAGTCCAGGGTAGCATTTGTTCTAGACCTTGCTACGACTGTGCTGGCTAGAGTCGCTAAGGGCCCTACTATGACGTCGGATATGTTATTGATGGTCTTGTTGATTGTGATATTGGTATGTGATTGGTGTGATATTGTGTATCTATCTTAAGTCTCGCATAGCAAATAAACTCCTACAGGTCCACTATTGAATTTGAACTTAAACCTATGAACTCACCAGCGTTAGCTTACCTTTTAACATGTTTTTCTCAGGTATCTAAGTGATGTTTGGAATGCTTGTTCTGTGGAAGCTTGGCAACGAGGCATGGTTGAAGGATCATATTTATACTCTGATAATATTATGCGGACCTATTTTATAAATCATGTTGGGCCTTACTTTTAACTATTTTGGGATGATTATATTGGATAGTTAAATTTGGGATTGGTTTTTGAGTTATAATGACTATCTTGTTTGTTATACTTGTGTGATGTACCAATCCATGTAACACCCCGGAAACTTGTTTAAGTCTTCTGCTGTACCGAGATTTGGGGGTGTTACAACTAAACTGGCCATACTAATCTAGGTTGCGTGTCGGTGCTATCCACTAGTTCTACTTGACTACTGCTTTAGACTGCTGACTTACCAATGTGAGTTTTCGTAGCCCATTTTTCATTATGTTTTACTTGGGGGAAAATGGTACTCAAATGATATTTTAAACTGTTTTCATGCTGTGATTTGTTGTTTTCATATTTTTGGACAATTATGTGCGTTTGATTGCAATATGTGCCTTGTTGTGTGATATTATCATATGTGACATTTGTGCGCAACTGCTTAACTCTGTTTTGGAGCCAAAGCATTGATAGTACTATCGGTAACATTGGAAATCGTGTACACGTGTCATTTGTGAGGTTCAGTTGTCGCATGCATCGTGGTTTCAGTTAGTGCCTATATTTGTATATCATGCTTACTAATTGTCCTACTCTATATTATTTACAGCTTAATGGTTTAACTCTTAAACCTACGAGCTCACCAACATTATGTTGACGTTTTCGAGTATCAATTTTCAAGTGTTATTAGCGATGTAGCTTAAGAGTTTGAATTGGCGGCTTAGCAGATGTAAGACAAGACCCTCATGGAATGCATTTCGAGGAATTATGCATTTAGCTTATATTAAGGTTTCATAATGTTGGTGAAATTATGTATCAAGTCTATTCTACACCCGACTCTTGGGATTATTGTAACTTGACTTATGTTGGGATATGCATTTAGTATTTCTCTATTTTGGACGTCTTGTGTTCTTGACTATGAAGTCATGCCCCGTAAATGTCATTCCACTCCGCCATTTTTAGGGTGTGACAAAATCATTTTTTTTGGTAAAACTGAACGCACCTTGCTTTGTTACACGATTATGAGATCCAAAATTTTAAGACAATTCCAAAATTTGCAAATCCATAATTCATCAAGAATCATAACTAAACAACGTAGAACAGAAATCTTCAAAAAGTCAATAGTTTTAATTTAATCATCAATTGAAATGTCTCATTCAAAAATAAATGCACATCAATTTACGATATAAATGGATAAAATGAGATCAGACCATATTACTCTTTACAAAAAAGGTGTGCAAATTATGAAAGAAAAAAAGTGTACAAACTCTTTTTATATCTCTTTTTATTATTGTATATAACAATTGAGAAACACTATGTACTTTCCACTTTCCCGTCTTTAACCGTCAACTCACCAACAACGCCACGTCACCATCACCAAAGGTTTCTCACTTTTAAACCCTAGTTGGGACGAAACGTGCAATTTGTGACATTTAAACATGCATTTTTTGTCCCGAGATTGGAAATTTGCTCAAAGGTTTCTCACAGGGACGATTTCTGCACTTTCAAAATAATTAAGACGAAACATACAATTTGGCCAAAGTTCAAGGATGATATAAAAAGAGGTTGATTTGCACACTAAATTTGTTTGTTCTTTCATCACTTATAGTCTTAGGCCCCGTTTGGTTCGCGGAATCTGCAGGATTATGATGGAATTGGAATCTGATTCCATTCCATAACATGTTTGGTTGGCAGATTCAAGGAATTCAGAATCTGAATTCAATTCCTTAACGTGCTTGGTTGGCAAATGGAATGGAATGAAATCCTTCAAAATCTCATTTTTGTGGAATTCAACATTCCATAGCAAAGTGTGAGGAATGTTTACAATTCCACGGAATTTAGTATGTTTATCATAAAAATCAGTTATTATTATTATTATTATTATTATTATTATTATTATTATTATTATTATTATTATTATTATTATTATTATTATTTATTTTTTTTTTATAAAAACATCACTTCATTAGAAACCATAAGGGAAATTACAAGAAATTGGTGGGAAGCCGGGACACAAGTTGGGCTCCCACTCCTTTCTGAATACAAAAGCTTAGTCTATGAAAGATGAAAGCCCCACTCTTGACATTATTCGAGTGGCTAACGGCTACAGTCTTGATGCGTGAAAGTGTGTCCAAGGCTTCCGTGTCAAGCTCCCCAAATTATTATTTTTATTATTATTATTTATTACATTAATTTTATTATTAATATTATCAATTATTATTATTATTTTAATTTTATTATTAATATTATTATTATTATTATTATTATTATTATTATTATTATTATAATAATAATAATAATATTATTATTTTAAAAATAATAATATTATTAATATTATTAATTATTATTATTATTTTAATATTATTATTATTTTAAATATAATATTATTATTAATATTATTAATTATTATTATTATTATTTAAAAAATAATATTATTATTAATATTATTAATTATTATTATTATTTTAATATTATTATTATTATTATTAATAGTATTATTATTATTATTATTATTTTAATAAATAATAATAATAATAATAAGAATATTATTATTATTATTATTATTTTAATTACAAATCGTCACTTTTTTATTATTACTATTTCTTCATATTTATTAAACCTACTATAAATTTTAAATTATACATTTTAGCGCTTTTGTAGGTATGTATTGTTAATCTAATCTGCTTGCCTTATCTTCTCTTTGGGTCAAATGTATCAAAATTTGACAAAAGTTTTAGAAGCTTACAGAATTGGCGCAAAAGTCTATCTATGTTAATACGTAAACATTTGTTTTACTCTACCCAAAGAAAAAGTATATCTCTATTAATATATAAACATAACCCCAAATTGACCCATTCCTAATTAAATGGGTCAAAGTTGCTACATTAATTATGTATATAAAAGATGTGGTACTCTGAAGTAAAACCATTTATTTGAAATTCGTCCCAAGAATGTTTCTGAAGATGGGTCATGGGAATTGAAATATTAAGTGCACCCCATATACATGAGGATACTTTCTTTGTATGCTGAAAAGAATGAATGGTAATTTGTTGTCTCCGAAGGACTTATTGGAGTAGGAAGTATGAACGATAAACGACCCTCCAAGTTATGCAACTTAAGAATGCAGCACACTATACTCCAAGCAAGAGAAGGTTTGCCTTGAAGTATGTTCAAGGTATGGCTTTTGTCTTTATGTTTTTTAGTTATTCACCGATTTTAGTTAGGATTCTAATGGGCAGCAAAGGTTGGGGTAGAATTTCACCCAAAAATTTCGAAGGGATTTTGCGGTGATATGTTGGCAAGTTACTTCTCAGAACCTAATACCACATTTGAATGAACTTTAGTGGCTTCACTTATGTGTGGGCTTAATTTGACATGTATGGTTTACTGGTTGGGTTAACTATTTGTGGTTTTGGAATGGGTTAGTTCGGTTTTGACTTTTTTAGGTTAAATGAATGACATTTGCATTAGCAATCCTTATGAATATACGCACTTCCAAATATTTAGTGTGAAAATGCCGCGAAAAGGTTTAATGACACAAGACTTGAGTAAGTTGGATGTAACGAAACGACATCCACTCTTTCCAGAGTTATATCTCGAAATTCTACAATAAATACAAGTAATAAAGGCAAATTGTTCTGAATTTCATAAAATTTGCATGTATTTAGACAATATTGCATTTGTACCAACAGTTTTGTTGTCCGTCTTAACAGATAGTCCTCTTTGTGACGTGCCCGAGTTTGAAAAGAGTAAGAGGACACTCCTAAGACGTGTGTCATTTGCTGACTGAAAGTAAGTAACCAGATCTTCCAGACTTCCTCTCAGAAAATTTATTATTTTTGGGACAATTGCATCAAACGGGTCACTTTTGGTTAGTTTTTATATATAATAGGTCAAACGGGAAATAAATAAAATGAAAAGCAATAGATTACAAGAAAATGGGTTGAAGAAGTCCAGTTGGTGGTTTGTGACTGGTATAGTTTACTATGGTTTTACTTCTGCTAGAAATCATTTTATGAATAATCTATCAACTTTGTATATCTGTATCAGGTTTGAGAATCGCGATCAAAAGTAGTAGCTTGGTTAAGCATTAGCTTGGGCCAGAATATTGCGTAATCTTCACGTTTACTTGAAACTATTTATGTAGTAGCATTATTTATGAAGTGCTGAAGTAGATTAACTGCTTACTACGTGAACTCATGAAGGATGGAAATGCAATAAGGATGAACCCACAAGGGCGAAAGAAATCGTTGAATGTAAAGGGTGCCAAGAAATTTGCTTTAAAGGAATTAAAGGCCCAAAGTTTGTTTCCTGGTCTGGAGGGTATTTCCCAACTATTAGCAGTGAATCAGATTATTATGGCATACTTGGTGTGAACCCCCTTAGCAGATGATGATACTGTGAAGAAACTAGCTTTATCACTTCATCCCGATAAGAACAAGTCCTTAGGTGCAGAAGGGGCATTCCAGCTCATTTCTCAAGCATGGAATCTGTTATCCGATAAAGACAAAAGATTGACCTATGATCATAAAAGGCATGCTCATTTTTTGAAGCAGAGGGTTCCTCAGAACGTGTTTTCACGAGTGCATATACCTCCAACTCAGAACGGTTTTCACAATGTCACGAAGAGTGCCGCTGGTGCAGCTGGTGCAGATGCGCAAAGGTTACAACTTCTCAAAAGAAGGATAAAACTACTACTCAGACGAAAAAAAAAAGCGAAGAGTCCAAAGGATGAGACTAATGGGACTACCAAGACGGTTCCCACTTCTGTTCCTTCATCCTCCAATGAACAGATAGCTCCTGAGACGTCAAAGGTCAAAGGTTCTCGAAAAAAGAATAAAGTTAACGGGACTACCAAGACGGGTCCCACTTCTGCTCCTGCATCGTCAAATGAACAGATAGCACCTGAGACGACGCCTGGGCCTTGTTTAACAGAGGTTAAAACTTCTCAAGAAAAAGATAAAGTTAATGGGACGACCAAGACAGGTCCCACTTCTATTCCTTTACCGGTTACTAAACAGATGAAGATTAAGACGTTTTGGACCGTATGCATGAGATGCAAATTGCAGTATGAATTCTTGAGAAAGTATTTAAACCGAAATATGTTATGCCCCACTTGTTATGGACCGTTTCACGCGACTGAGATTCCACCACCAAATATCAATGCTTCTTCAGAAGTTGCGGGAATTTCACAAGGAACGGGAAATAACATTTCAGCCCCAGAAACGTGTAAGATAACGGGTATTGAGGCTGGCAATGGTACAAGCTCCAAGCGGGGTCCACTAAAAAGGGATCGAGAAGAAGCTGGACTAGACACTAATATAGAGGAAGCTTTGAGAAATAAGATCGCTAAAAAAGAAGCTAAATCCGCATCTAAGAAAGTCAAATCTGTTGAAACAAAGCAAGACAGTAATGCCTTTGATGCAAAAAAGGAAACGGGCCGGCCTATCAAGAATCAACTTATAAAGAAGGCGACTACGGAAATAAAGAAGAAACTGGACGAATGGAGCTCAGAAGCCGAAAAAGTTGCTGAAATGGCAAACGGCTACTCAAAGAGTGACGAGGCTGACGTCCCAAAGTGTTTCAAAGAAGGTCAGCTCTGGGCTGCATATGATGATTGTGACGGGATGCCACGGAACTATGCCATAGTCCACAAAGTAATTTCTTTAAACCCGTTTAAGATGAAAGTATGTTGGCTTAGCTCAAAACCTAACAAGAAACCACTTCCTTTTCCCGGGTTCCTGGAAGCATTCGGTGAGTTCCAACCGGGAAAACACGAAACCGTTACCTCTCCTAACTATTTCTCACACAAAGCTAGCTTTACAAAGCAGAGAAACGGTAACATTCGTGTTTTCCCTAAAAAGGGAAGTGTTTGTGCTCTGTACAAATACGGTTACACACCGGATACGATCAAACATACTTACGAACTTGTGGAAGTTGACGAGTCCAGTGAAGAAACAGGCATTACCGTCATCTCGACAGCAAAGAAACAAAAGTTATCCCGGAAAAAGACTTTCTTAAAATATCGCATCAAATACCTTCATGCTTGCTCACGGGTCAAGAATCTGCAAATGCTCCAAAGGGTTGTCTAGACCTCGACCCTGCAGCTATTCCTCCCGAGTTTCTTCATGTTTTAGCAGATAATAAGGAAGCCGATACAATGGATGTCGATAATGGTCCAAGTACTGATGGTGTTTGTCCCATTTAGGTACAAAATTCCTGAACTTGGGAGTTTGGTTTGGTTTTTTGGGGGGTTGGATGGGAAAATAGGTAACATGTAGTGTGCATTATGCAACTGTAACTTGTGCTTAAAAGGGTTGTACAACCCAGTTTTTGTTAGATGCTCTTGTTATATCTTGACTTTATTTAGAAATGTTTCTTTTGTACTTTTGGAATCCAAACATTGACTGTTACTAAGGAATGAAAATGGAGGAATGTTTTGGTACTTAATGTTGTTTTTTGTCTTTATTTCCTATCTTTTGTTAGGTTTTGAAGTCTAATAGTTTTAAACTTTTGTTGCATGTACTTTATATTATGAAGTAGCCGTGCGCAAATCGGGTTTTTTGGGCTAACCGGTTCGGTTAGTAACCAAACCTTTCAAAAAACGGTTCGGGTCGGTTAGACTTTTGGGTAGAAAAAACCAAACCCGGTACTAACTGGTTTGTCGGTTATTATAAGAAAAACCGGTTATAACCGTTTTTTTTTTTTTTTTTTTTTTTTTTTTTTTTTTTTTTTTTTTGCTACTGTTAAGGACAAAATGGTGCTCGGGGCGGTTTTTTTTCCATTCGCATTTTATACATAATAACTCAATAAACTTCAACGTTTATTAAATAAACTCATAATACGTCAAACATAAACTACTTGAAACATAAGCTAATACATTGAGCGATTTATTAATTGGGTAGCTAATACATTGAGCGATAGTGAGGTCTTATTCGGAGTCTCCGGATCCGGACCTAGCTTGGTCATCTTAAGCGATTTCTTCATCGGAAAGTGAGATTCTATAACCCTCTTGCATCTCGATCTCAAGTATTTGTGGTTCGATCTCTAAATAATTGGCTTCAATATTAGAAATGTGTTGTATACGTTCTTGTGCGTCTAAGTGATCCTTTAAGCAAATACACATCTCCAAAGATGCCGGCGTGAGTCTTGTTCTTCGAATCGTTAATACCCTTCCACTAAGAGAAAAACATGATTCCGAAGCTACCGTAGAAGCTTGTACGCTTAGTAAATCTCGAGCCATCTTGGATAGAACGGGAAATTGAGATTGCCTTCCTTTCCACCAAGACAAAACATCAAAGTTTTCAAATTCTTCTTGTCCCATAGAGCTTATCCAATCGGTTCTGATATATCTCCCAAATTCGTTAGTACCGGTTTGGTCACTCCTAGCCCGTTTAACACTTTCTTGTCTTAAAGTTTGAAATAAGTTAAACCTCGAACTCGAAGAGGATGATGAAGCACCACAACTAATTGAAACATTAGTTGAACCATATTTACTAAAATAAATATCAAATAAATCTTTAAAACATTTGTTAAAATAAGCTTTTGCATTCATTGCATAGTTAAGGTTTTCTAATTGCAAATCCAAATCAATCGAAATCTTCTCGATAAGTAGTTCCACCCCACTAATGTTAAAGCGTGGTCTAATGCGGCGGCACAAGTAATTACCGGTGGAATTTCTTTGAAATATTTTTTAAGTTTTTCTTTCGTAGGTTCAACCATAATATCATATGGTGGACCACTTGATTCGAATTCGCCTATTTTTGAACACATTGCAAAAATTTGTTGGATTACCCTATGACTCGTGGGATAATATACACCCGATAATAAAGTAGTTGCATCTTTAAAAACTTCGAGTAATTCGGTTAATTTTTCAATAATTCCCAATTTTAGACGGAAAATGGTTCAACTAGGTATCACCGGCAAGATCATCATGAAAAGTACTTAAAGCAATTTTTGGCGTAAAACACTTTTAAACATATAATAAGTCGAGTTCTATCTTGTAGGAACTTCCCAATTAGGTGTTAAAAATTCGGTTCCCGTTTCCACACAAAATCTCATATAACTCTTATATCTTGCTTTAGGCCCACAAAATATATCTCGCAACATTGTTTTAAAAGCGTTTTTTATCGACATTATTTCGGGTACCCCTAATCCGTCTTGCACCACCAAGTTTATGATGTGTGCAATACATCGCCTTTGAAAAAAATGCCGTTCAAAGGTGGTTGGTATCTTGCTATTAGTTTAGTGGCGACATTAATGTTAAAAGCATTATCAAATGAGATTGAAAAAAATCTTATGTTTCAATTTAAACTTTTTTAACACATCTCTTAACTTACGAAATAAATTCATACCCGTGTGTGGATAATCAAAGTTTTGAAAATCAATCGTACGCTTCATCATTTGCCAAGTTACGAGATTAATCCAATGCGCGGTAAAACAAACGTACGAATGTGGCAAATGATGAGGCGCCAACCAAACATCGGTTGTTAAGTTTACATTTGTATTTAAATTTTCAAAACCTTTTATGATTTCGAGTTTAGCCTTTTTCCACATTTTAAGTGCATCACGTTTAAGAGTAGAACGACTTACGTGACTATATCGCGGTTGAAGATAATTTTGAAGCACCTTGGTTAATCTCAGGTTATCGAAATGGTTGAATGGCAAAGCTTCGTGAATCACAAAGCTTGCAAATTGTTATCGAGTCTGTTCTGACTCATATGCAAATATACCCCCATCTTGTGACATAGATGCTTGACCCGCATCCGGAACGCCTTTGAGTGCTTGGCAATACTTTTTTTCGATATGTTGCTTCAACGTCGTGTTGGATCCGTTACTTAAAAAATTCTTGCAAAATTTACAATGAGCCTTCATGGTATTATCCGAAAACTCCACGAGCTCAAAATTACACCAAATTTCCTTGTTTCGGTCCGTTTCTAAAACCGCAACAATCGTGGGTTCATTTGAAGAACCAACACCGGTGGAAGTAGAAGAACTTTGAGTTGCCATTTTGTGAGTGATTTTGATTGTTTTCAAGAGTGTTTGATTGTTGTAAGTTGTAAGTAACTAAAACATATTCAAGATTAGTATTTATAGTTTTATACTAAAGTTTATAAGCATAAATGGTGATTAAATGCCAAAAATAACGGCTACAAACAAAAAAAAAAGGTCATATTGTGTTTGTGTGTTCCATGTCCCTTGTTAACAGCTTGTTCCCAACGTTCATAAAAAATAACTGGTTACTAACCGGTTTTTCTCTAACCGGTTTCCCAACCGGTTCAGTTAGTAACCGGCCCAACTTCTAGAACTAAAAACCGGTTCCTAACCGCCGGTTATTATCCTAACCGAACCGGTTATGGTCAAAAACCGGTGTTGACCGGTTCCGGTTTCGGTTTTTTTCGGGTTTCGATTTTGGTATTTTTGGTCACGGCTATTATAAAGTGAATCAACTTAACTTAAATCATACTATTAGGCTGGGTGTAATGGTCACTTTGTCAGCACCTCAGCGTCACATCAATTTTTCAGCACACTATTTAACTCAACTTAAATCATACTATTAGGCTGGGTGTAAAAAGAAGTTAGTGCACCACGTTAGGTGGTCTGTACCACCGAACCAACCCCAAAAGGCAACTTGACGTGCGGTGGATGGCAGGTCGTAGTGGTAGATGGTGCGTGGTAGAGGCTCACCACAGGTGGTGAGGGCCTCTATTTCACCCAGTCTAAATAATTGGGGTATTTAATTATTTATTCTGGTTCTTGAAATGTCATCCTTTTTTAAGAGAAACACGGATTTAGGATTTTTGTAGTCGATGTAAGGAGTTGTTGAAATGTCTTGCATGTACGAGGTGTTTTCTTTAGCTTATTTTTTGAGCTACCAAGCTTAAATGTATTCGGTTTACGTTTAATAAGCTTACTTTTTCCGGCTTATTTTACAATTTATACTATAGGTTATAAAATAAGTTAGAAAAGTATTATAAGCTGAAACCGCGTGAAGTCTCGTAAGCTTAAAAATATGTTTAAACAAAACCCCTTAGTATGAATTATGAAGAACTTTGTTAATGGACATGTCCACTTATGGCAGATTATGATAGATAACTTTAAGAAAAATAGAAAATGGATGAATAATGACTTTTTGATGGATAGAGTTTTGTATTTTTCGAAAAAAATAATACATTACTCATTTGCACAGTTATCCTAAACAAAAACACTAACAAAACTGATTTTCATCTACGTTCCTTAATAGAAAGCCATTACCAATTGCGTTTCTTTGCTCAACATCAACATAGTTAAAGTAGTCAGCTATTGGTAATGGCTTTCTATTAACATGCCTCCACTTAATAGAAAGCCATTACATATGAACATGCCTCCACTTAATAGTACTACATACATCTTTGCATTTTTCCTTCTACAAGATATGAACATGCCTCCACTTAATAGAAAGCCATTACATATGAACATGCCTCCACTTATGAACATGCCTCCACTTAATGACTACTTTAACTATGTTACAAGAAAAAACATAGATGTTTCGTATCAAATGATACCCATCATGACTTTAAATAAAAATGTTTGTTTTCAGCAAAAGAGTGAACTTGATAGTATTTTTTTTGTAAAATATTGGGTAAATGATACAATGATTAAATTTAAGTATAAGTTATACTTTGGGTAAATATGCTCTTACTCTTTGCATTTAAATACTGAAAATGTAAAGCATTGTTCATATGTTATGGCAAACACGGTCGTGCCGTTGTCACACCATAACTATTTTTTTTAAATAATTTTTCTCCTTAACCTTTTAAAATATATATAATAAAATTAAGGAGCAAATGTCATTTATACTTTCTTACAAAATATGAGAAATTTTCATATTCTTCATTTATATATATTGATTCTTCTACATAAAATGTTTAGAATTTTGAGTGTCATTTGATGATGTACAATTTATTTCACTTACAATTACGTAAACGAACATTAGAAGTACGCAATGAAATGCAGCTACAAACGAACCTCGTTAGTAGACAAGTTACTTGTCTACGATATATGCAATATAGTTATTATCAGTCAAATTTTCTTGGTCAAGATGAGAAGGAATGTGTGGATGATAGACCATAGGTTGCATATAGTCTTCCCTATCCCATGTCTTCTTTAAAGTCTTGGTCAAGATGATAAGGAAGTTGTGGAAGCCATTCATTTCACCAGTTGCATGTGGACCACAAACCGTTAACATGCAAAACTAAGGATAAGCCAATACTTTTACTTATCCCTATGATTTTAAGTAAATTTCCAAAAATGTCACCACAAGCATTAAGTTACTTATCATCTTCGTATCATATTTTAATTCACTTACTTGGTTTTGGTTAATCAAAAACTTGAGTTTTGTATGGTACAGTAATTAGTGCTCTTTGAGTAAGTTAACAAACAAAAAACAATAGCTACAAAACCCAAAACATTGGCTATAAATCAAATGGTTATAAAACTTCAAAATGTCTGACCACGATATTATCCGGTCCACGAAAAATCAACATAGATCTTCCCATCTGACCCTGTCCAAACTATAATAAACGACCCTTTTACCTTTTGACAGGCCAAAAGAGACGGAAAACCACTTCGCTTCAAAATTAATACCAAACACTATAACCTGCACAAATAATTACCCATTAACCAAAACTTATAATCTTACCACTTCTGAAACTCTTTACAGGGTCTTCAAATTCCACTTCTTTAGGCCACTCAAACCTTGATATTGAGCTGGTCCAAACACCATTCATTCCATGATCTGCCAAACACTCTTCAAAGTAACCAAAATGAAATCCAGCCGTCTTAACAAGATTTTTACCAAAACCCCAAAGCCCAGCAGCCTCGCATTTTCATGTGTAATTCCACTCAGCTTCTTACCACCAAACACTTCCAAATTCATACCAGCAGACAAAAGATCGAGGAATATAACCCAACATCATTTTTGACCCAAATACTCTTCAGCATAAATACCCACCAGCTAAGTGCCAAGACCAAAAACCACACCAAGACAGTACCCAACAAATTCCAAAATTACTAGTACCCAAGACCACCAGCAGATTTCTATCCCACACAGAACATTTAGTAGAACATAGCCAATTCCATATAACCTTATTCATTTGACAGGATTCAGGTAAAGTATTTTTCATATGTTCTGGCGAACACGGCCGTGCCGTCGCCATCACTCCATAAGTATTTTTTAAATAATTTTTCTCCTTAACCTTCTAAAATATATATACTAAAATTAAGCAAACTAAGCAACTGTTACAAAATCCGAAAATTTTCAAGACTCTTCATTTAAATACATTAATTTTTCTCCTTAACCTTCTAATATATGCAATGTAAGTTTACATAGTCTTCCATATCCCAAGTCTTCTTAAAAGTCTTCCCTGAGTACACGTAGAAGGAATGTGTGGATGATAGACCATAGGTGATGCTAGTCATGCTACTTGGGTTGCATGATTGATATGTTACAAAAAATCATAATGTCCTCTTCCCAATCCCAAGTCTTCTTTAAAGTCTTCTCTGAGTATACATACAAACTAGTTATTATCAATCAAATGTTGTTTTGCTCAAGCTGATAAGGATATTGTGGATGCCATTCTCTTCACAATTGAAGTGTGGTGAACGTTAAACATAGATAATTGAAAATATTATAATCTCTTAAAAGTCTTGGTATTCTCAAGATGATAAGAAATTTGTGGAAGCCATTTATTTCACCATTTGCATGTCTCGTACGTTAACATGCAAAAACTGAGTATAAAAAGCCAATGCATGTTCTCAAAGTTTTAAGTAACTTTCCCAAAAATGAAGTCACCACAAGCAATAATTCACTTATCATCTTCCTCTCTTATTTCTTTTCTCTTTTACAGTCTCGCAATAACATGTCTTACTTCCGCCACTGTCTCTAATTCCTATGGCGGTAATGAGACTGATTATTACGCGTTGTTGTCATTTAAGTCAAAGATCACCCATGATCCATACATTGTTCTAACCTCGTGGAACCATTCCTTTCATTTCTGTGACTGGAGTGGTATTTCTTGTGGAAAGCGACACAAACGAGTGACTGCTTTACACCTGGGTTCGCAAGGCTTAGAAGGCTCGTTGTCTCCTCATGTAGGTAACCTTAGCTTCCTCCGTGAGCTTTATCTCATGAACAACAGCTTTCAAGGAAGCATTCCTCATGAACTTGGTCGTCTATTTAGGCTACGTCGTCTTTTTCTTTATACAAACAAATTCAGTGGAGTCATTCCAACAAACTTGTCTGGTTGTTCTAACCTCGAAGACCTTTGGGTAGGCCAAAATAAGCTAGTTGGAAGCATACCCAAGGAGGTGAGTTTACTGTCCAAACTTGCTATTCTTGAAATTGAGGACAATAAGTTAACAGGTGGAATCCAACCATTCTTGGGGAATATTACATCAATGGAAGTCTTCGCTGCTCGCAGAAACCCGTTGGGTGGGAGAATTCCAGATACCTTGGGTCATTGGAAAAGGTTGACCTTATTTTACTGTTCCGAGTGCAGCTTATATGGAAGCATCCCTCATTCCATTTTCAACCTCTCACTCCTAGTTAATTTTTCCTTACCTGGTAATCACCTCACTGGTAGTCTTCCTTTAGGAATTGGGAATCAGCTCCCAAATCTTGAGTCGCTTCAGTTAAGGGATAACGAACTGACAGGAGTTCTTCCACCTTCTATTTCTAATTGTTCTAAATTAGGACTTCTTGAAATGGGTGACAACAGTTTTAGTGGGAAGTTGACTGTTGATTTTTCAAAACTAAGAGATATTTATAAAATTAGATTATATAATAACAACTTCCATGGACGCGGAGAAGCTGATGACATGAGGTTTGTTGATTCTTTGAAAAACTGCACCAGATTAGTAGCTTTGGGACTTGATAGTTGCAACCTTGTAGGAGTGCTTCCTATGTCAATAGGTAATCTCTCTCGTCAACTCACCTTTCTAAGTATAGGAGACAATCACTTATTTGGAAGCCTCCCATCAAGTATAGGGAGTCTAGTTGGTTTGACTATTTTAGATTTAGATTCGAATCAATTAAAAGGAAAGATTCCTAGTACCATTGGAAAACTTAAAAAGCTACAATATCTTGATCTATCTACAAATCAATTTTTAGGGCCTATCCCTGATGCCATTGGGAACCTATCCTTGTTGACTATACTTTATTTAGATTCAAACAAATTAGAAGGTCATGTACCATCAAGCCTCGGGAATTGTAAACAACTTAATGGGTTAAACCTTGCATACAATAGGCTCAGTGGTAACATACCCAAACAACTTTTTCAACTTCCATCACTAAATGATTTTTTAAATCTCTCTCAAAATAGCCTATCTGGTTCTATCCCATCAGACATTAAAAACCTCAGGACGTTGAGCTATCTTGATTTATCTTACAATAATTTATCAGGCAACATTACTAGTAGCCTTGGTGAGTGTATTAGCCTTACAGAGTTATACCTTAGTGGCAATAGATTTGAAGGCGTAGTACCATCTTCATTCAGTTCATTGGGAGGATTAGGGATACTCGACATTTCTGAAAATAATTTATCAGGTAGAATTCCACAATTTTTAGGCAAATGGAAATCCTTAGAGTATTTGAACCTATCCTTTAATGATTTTGAGGGCGAAGTACCGACTGTAGGAGTGTTTGCCAATGGAAGTGCATTTTCAGTTTTGGGGAATGACAAGCTTTGTGGTGGTTTGGTTACACTTGAGTTACCCAAATGCAAGGAGACGGGTAGTAAGAAAAAAAGGTTTCCTTTCTTCATATTAGCCATCGTGATTGCACCGACGTTGCTCATAATATTATGTTGTGTCTATCTTTTGTGTAAGAAGAAACGCAATAGTCGACCATCTGAGTCATCAGGAAGTGAACGGTTCATGAAAGTTTCTTACAGTCAACTTCTCAAGGCTACTGATGGCTTCTCTGCAGCAAATTTGATTGGGGAGGGTGGGTTTAGTTCAGTTTACAAAGGAATCCTCGATTCTAATCATAATAAACCTGTTGCAGTCAAAGTTTTGCATCTTCAAAATAAAGGAGCTCACAGAAGTTTTCTAGCAGAATGTGAAGCATGGCAGAATATTCGACACCGTAATCTGTTGAAGATAATAACTTCATGTTCAAGTGCTGATTTCCAAGGAAATGATTTTAAAGCTCTGGTTTATGAGTTTATGCCGAATGGAAGTGTACACGATTGGCTTCATTCAAGTGAAAATACATCGAAATTGAACCTTCTTCAAAGAATAAATATTCTTAGAGATGTTGCCACTGCACTTGATTATCTTCACAATCGCTGCCAAACAATGATTGTTCACGGTGACTTGAAGCCAAGTAACATTCTACTTGATGATGATATGGTGGCTCATGTTGGAGACTTTGGTTTAGCTCGACTACTTGGTACAGAATTAAACCAAAACAGCTCAACCGGGATTAAAGGAACAATTGGTTATGCACCTCCAGGTAATTCCTTTTTTATTCCATGATGCTTATATTTATTTACAGGTAAAATTTTGTAAATTAAATAATTGTTATTCATTTGTAGAGTATGGTATCGGGAGCGAGATGACAAGTTGTGGGGATGTCTACAGTTTTGGAATATTATTACTAGAGGTGATGACTGGGAAAAATCCGATAGACGAAATGTTTATTGAAGGTCTTAGCCTTCATAAATTTGCTTACATGGCATTACCAGATCAAGTAATCGATGTTATTGATAATGATGCAATTGTGTTGCAAAGTACCGAAGCGAATGCAAAGAAAGTGGAAGAATGTTTGGTTGCAACTATCAAGATTGGAGTATCGTGCTCTGTGGATTCACCACCACAACGGATGAAAATAGAAATTGTTGTCAATGAGTTGCAGCGTATTGTCGATGTGCTTCAAAGTATATAAGCTACTCTGTTCTCCCATTTTAGAAATCTGATTTTACATGAGTTTGTGAAAAATCATCACTTAAATGGTTTTATTTTTCAACTATTTTAGGTCTATCATCAAGCTTGTATGGTGAAGTTGTAGGAAACTGCAACAAGGAGAAGTGCATGTCGTAGTTAAATAAATGTTAAGTTGTTAAAGATGTTTGTAATTGTGGTTAAATTTTCTTGTTGCATAAGTGTACGTTTACATTCCTGGTGACGTATCATATGTATCAAGCATGTTGTAAGTGTGGTTTCATTTCCTTGAATCCAATTTGTGGTACTGAATTCTACTTAAGTTCTACTTGGTGTTCGATTCCTTAATGAACAGCCTAATGTTATTCGTGTTCTTTGACTTTCAATTTCATAAATTTGACTTTTTCTTGAATATCTGAATGAGAAAGCTCGAGGGTTCCCCCTCTTCTGGTTTCGAGCAGTGTATGGTTCAATTTTATAGAAAGTTAACCTCATGTTTGGTATACTGTATTATTATTGCAAGTATACTGTATTAAAAATGTGTCAATTTTGATATACAGTTGGTCCAACACATGTACATTCACATTTGAGACTTGAAACTTGAGAGTGTTGCCAAAGTTACTACTTAATGGAAGTTTCATTAGCAAAAAAAGGTGTAGTTATGGATTGTCCTAAAAATATAGATAAAAGTGAACTAGATCAATTAAGTTACAAAAAACGAGTCTTGTATCTACTTACTAATGTAATTAAATTACAATTAAGTTACTAATTCAAAAAAAGGTGCTGTTATGGATTGACCTATAAATATAGATAAAACTGAACTGGTTCAAACAATTAAATTACAGTAATAGGAAATGGGTTAAACATGAAACTGTACACCCACTCTTGTGAAACAAACCAAAAAACAGCGAAAACTAAAATGGGTCAAATGGGCAGACTCAAAAAATATCTTTAACTGAACGTGTCATTATTTTGTTCCATTCCATCAGAGATTGAAGACCTCAAGATGTTGAACCATCTCGATTTATCTTACAATAATTTATCAGATACCATTACTGGTAGCCTTGTTCAATGCATTAGCCTTACAATGTTAAACCAACAAGGCAACCACTACAGTTTCTGAGATAATTTCAGCCATGAATGAATTTCTTGCTCTTCTTTTCTGAAATGAACATAGTACCGATTCAAATAAGGAAGATTCATTGACATTACAAATGAGTTGATACATTGAGCTTGCCTACTGTATGACTACTCTTGCAAACAACACATCTAAAAAGACACAAGCCAACCTTATTAACTACTTGAGAAAAAATTAAAATAAAACACACACCATAGACGTCGCTGTAAGTATCGTTATCATCACTGCCTTTGAGTAACTCGAGAAAAAGAGATGGGGTTTGATGAAGTTGATGTCATCTCCAATCTGCCTTTTGGATTGAGAATCAGGCCATATGACGAATACATAATAAATCTTGACTTTACCCATCCAAATACAAGCTCCAAATAACACTAATAACTAGCAATACACCACATTGATCACCTGCACAAACTAAAAAAAACACACTTTATCATTCTTTCGAGCTTCAAACATATAGATGGCAGTAAATGTTAAGCCTTGGCATTGGTGATATCACTGAGCCCATTCCAGTAATTTGTTGATCTTTCAAAGGGAAGAAAATATTTACGTTGTTAAGAAACAAACTCTCGAATACAGAGGTCGCAATTTCAAGCATTTAACTTATAAATGGATCAATTTACGTTATGTTATATTTAATGGGTTCAACGGGCTGAAAACATTCATTAATCATTATTTTTAAACAATTTTAAGAAAAAGGACCAACCACGTTTGCAGGTCAACCTGATCCAGTCCAGCCAAAAATTTCCACTTAGCTGACTAGCTGCCCGTTATGGAACACATCTAGTTTAGATCATGTGTTACCTGTAAGGCTCCCAAACCTGCATTTCCAACGGTCCACATCTACGGTGTGACTGATAAAGCATTAGCCAATGCTTTTCTGCAATACAAAGAAATGGGAATACCAACAGGTTAGGACTGAAGTGTAATATATATGGTTCAAAATGTTAACGAGCCTGTCAAAAAACAACCATTTACAGTAGCAAAATTGGGGATTTTGCAACAAAAGTCAAACATATCAATAATGTTTTAAACACATAATTTTCCTGTGGAGCTGAAGTGATAACTTATGGAATGGGCTCAGTGCTATCACCAATGCCAAGGCTTATCTTTTACACAAGAAATAAATACAAGATAAGAAATAACCCTATCCTAATTAGCGATGGCTGAAGTAATACTAACTTCTGGAATGGGCTCAGTTATATCACCAATGCCAAGGCTTATCATTTGTTCGCGAATCTGTAATTCCACCAACACATATCATGTATCTAAGATTCTATATCCATGTCTTTATTTAGAAGAAACATGTGATAGTGATACCGATGTAAACCTGAATCTATAGTTACAAAAAAACATGTATAAGCTGAACCAAATAAGATCATAAGCCCAAAATAAGCTTAAAACACGACCCCTAAGTTGAACGTTTCACCTAAGTAACCTCCAATTACACTAAAAGTTAAACTAAATCATGTCAACCTCTAAAACCTCTATCTAATCTACCATTTTCATATAATCAAATCACACAAAAAGAGGAAGTTTGACGGCAGGGCTCTATTTTGTGGCCGAATTAGACCCCAGTTTTCTCATTTCATAACCGGGCTTTATGCCTTTGTTTTTGACGGACACCTTTATAGAGACCTTTTTTCCTATTAACAGGGCTCTATTAGGGGGGCTTTATTTCAGATTTTGTAGTAGTGTGAGAAAAGAGAGTTTATGAGTCAAATAATTTCAGTACCAAAATTCAAACCCAAACACTTCTCTAAAGATAACTGCTATTCAAACTTAATTTGGCACAAAGAATTTCAGAGAAACTAATCCTTATAGCTTTTATAACCGAACTTAACAAAGATAACGCCTTTAGATATGTGGTTCTTATCTCGAGGCAGAACAAGGCTACATACATTATATTGGCTTCAATCATGCCCAAAGGATACTAAGATGATGTAATGTATAATAATAACCTTATGCTTAACTAATGCATTTATTCATTATAAAAAACCCCTTATTCTCCCAAATAACTAATAAGCACTTTGGCATAAGCTTGCCCAGCCTATATAAGTTCTTTATATAAGCTTAACCAAACACCCCCTAAATCCCATATTCCCATGACAGTTATCTCTCTCACAAACTCAGGCCACTCTGTACCTTTTTTTATACCCAATAGCTTATTAACCTCTTAAAATAAGCCTACCCAGTGTTGTAAAGCTCGGACTACAAAATAATCGGTGATTAGAAGCCACAAGGTCAGCAACCAAAAACCCATCTCACCAAATCTCTCATTTCTTCAAACTTTGACTACCAAACAATTTTGAGGTTATATTTGGGGATTTTGTTTCGTTGGTGTTAGAGCAGCAGGGTGGTGGTGGCTGTCGGAGATGGTGGTGGTTGTTAGAAATTGTTTCAGAAAGTGATAATGTGGACCCAAAACAATTACAAACAAACTTCAAACTAAAACAAAAAGAAGACCAGTGCAATAACTTATGGAATGGGCTCAGAGCTATCACCAATTCCAAGGCTTATCATTTACACAAGAAAAAAATATAAGATATCACCAATGCCAAGTCTTATCATTTGGCAAAGAATTTCAGTACCAAGGTACATAGCCATCTGACAAATCTTCAAACCCAAACACTCCTTTAAAGATAACTTCTATCCAATAACCAGATATTTCCAAATCTAACCAGTCAATCGATCAGGGCAGATTATTCTAGCAGAAAATGACATTTTACAGCCTGCAAGCCTTTTATCCGTAGCCATCCAAATTAATGATCATTTAATTTACTACCAAACAGGAAATATACATCTGATTTTTACTAGCCAAAGACATTAGAAGACAATACCGTTGCCAATCCCAAACACACTATATCAGCAGACAGAAAAGCTTGTGAAGCAATGGTTTTCAAAACCAAGATACATAGTCATCTGTTTAAACCTTTATTCGAAAAACCAGCTAGGCATATAACAACTTTTCTGATCAAAAAGGGAGGTATGGTTAACAGGACCGTTAGTTAGGGAAAAGTTGCTTCATCTTTCACAGCTCACTAACCCCCATCCTAAAGAAACCACGCCTCACTCTTCATATAATCCCATTCATGTCATATACCTTATAAGTTTGAATAACTGCAACTAATTTCGTAACATTAACGCTCATAAGCTGCAACATCCGAGTACAAACTCAATATCAGGCATGGGTGCAAACCTGATGTAACATTCATACGCAAAATACAACTTTGATTACCAGTTGCAGATACAAAAATTTCAACATGTTAACAAGATTAAAAACATTATCTCAAACATCCAAGTTACCTCTGAATGTGAGGTAGAACCATATCCAGCAGATCGTTCTTCTTCAGTGATACTTTCTGCAACATTAAAAAACATCTCACAATTAGATCAAAATTAAGATAGGATATAAGTAGACTGTACACGAGAAAAACTAATGAACCTTGCAACTTTTATAACCAAACTTCAGAAGATAAAGTCTTTAGATATGGTTCTTATCTTGATGCAGAACAAGGCAACGTACATTATATTAGCTTCAATCATGCCTAAAAGATACTAAGACGTACTGTATATGGATAACCATATGCTTAACTTATCTAGTTATTCATTATCGAAAAACCCCTTATTCCCCCAAATAACTAATAAGCACTTTGGCATAAGCTTGTAAGTTCTTTATACAAGCTTACCCAAACACCTCCTAAATCCCATATTCTCATGACAGGTATCCCTCGCACAAACGCACGCTGCTTTACACATGATAATTAGGGAAAAAAGAAATACATTCCAATGTATAACGCACTTTGACATAAGCTTTACCCAAACACCTTCAATAAGCTTTTTAACTTTTTTTATATCCAGTGACTTATTAACCTCTTAAAATAAGCCTACACAGAGTAGTAAAACTCGGATCACAAACTGATTCAACCATTACTAGCTACAAGGCCAGTGACCAGGGCGAGTTGAGCAGAATCGGCCAAAAGATTCAATTTGGTCACAAGTTGGTCAGCTCGGTGTTAACTCGTAAAAAAACTCGGCTCGATGTATTTTAACAAGTGTGTTAAAGTTTCTAAACATATACTTCTAGTGTCCATGAACATAAATATAGTCCTTTAAACATGTCATATTCTTACACATAGCTTCAAAACTTATATATAAAAATTCCTATCTAAGACTATGAGTACTCCCTCAAAAATACCCCAAACTAATGAAATCAGCTTATTAGCTTAATCCTCCCCTCAAAAATACATAAGCCCTTAAAATAAGCAAAAATTCAATAAGCTTTTTTGCTTTATTAAAACACAATAAACTATTAAGCTCTTTAACTAAGCTCACCGAAACACCCCCTAAATCCCAATGATTCCCATGGCAGCTATCTCTCACACAAAATCAAATTGCTCTGAATAATTATGATTCGATAACAAGGCTACATACATTATATTGGCTTCAATCATGCCCAAATGATACTAAGATGATGTAATATATCAGGATATCCTTATGCTTAACTTATGCATTTACTCATTATCGAAAAACAAACCCCTGTTCCCCTTAATAACTAATAAGCACTTTGGCATAAGCTTGCCCAGCCTATATAAGTTCTTTATAGAAGCTTAACCAAACACCCCCTAAATCCCATATTCCCATGGCAGTTATCTCTCTCACAAACTCACGTTGCTTTACACATAATAATTAGGAAAAATACAAATACATCACAATGTATAAGCTTTGTACCCAATAGCTTATTAACCCAAAACCCATCTCACCAAATCTCTCATTTCTTCAAACTTTGACTACCAAACAGTTTTGAAGTTAAATAAGAAGGTTATGGTTTTTAATTTTTATAAAATTTGGGAATTTTGTTTAAATTCAAAGAATTTATTAAAGGGTTACTGTTTCGTTGGTGTTAGAGCAGCAGAGTGGTGGTGGCTGTCGGAGATGGTGATGGTTGTTAGAAATTGTTTCAGAAAGTGATAATGAGGACCCAAAACAATTACAAACAGACTTCAAACTAAAACAAAAAGAAGACCAGTGCAATAAATCCACACATTAAAGCCTAAGGATAAGCCTGACCCATAAATTAAATCCATGTTGCCATATGTATACGAGGTATAAAAATATAGCAGTGCAGACCCAATTAATAACATAACAGCAAAACAAAAGACTTGAATTTCCAAACTACAACAGAAAACCAAAACTTGCAGACCTGCTAGACTACTGCTAAACCACAGAAGTAGAACTGCATAATATTTGCTGCTGAACCCACTGTTGAACCCACTGTCTCGCCAGATGATCATTTCATTTACTGCCAAACAGGAAACTGTCCTTATGAAGATAGATAGCTTATCCCAAACAAAGGTTTTCAAAACCATGATACATAGCCATCTATTTAAACCTTTATTCCAAACACCAGTTAGGCATATAACAACTTTTCTGATCAAAGTAGCTTCATCTTCACATAATCCTATTCATCATTAAGGCTACTGAGCTATACCAGGAGTTCTCCTTGAACTTTCACATAACTCCATGACGAGGTCACGGTTCTGAACGGTCTCAATAATCCCTGTCATCACCCTACCTTCACGCCTATCATATTCTGGTGAATCACGCCTTGAACGCCGATGATCACCACTTTTGGAACTTCTAGATGAAGGAGTAACACACTGCAACATCCGAGTACAAACTCAGTATTAGGTATGGACGCAAACCTGATATACCATTCATACTCAAAATACTACTTTGATTGCTAGTTGCAGATACAAAAGTTTCATCATGTTAACAAGATTAGAAACATTATCTCAAACACCCAAGTTACCTTAATGTGAGGTTGCATATCTAGCAGATCGTTCTTCTTCAGTGATAATTTCGGCAACATTAAAAAACATCTCATAATTAGATCAAACTGTACCGGTTACATTATATTAAAACCGTGAGTTGAGGTAACCAACTCTTACCTGAATCAAACATTTTGCTTCCACTTGAATCACAGTACTTTCTGCTTTTATTTTGTCCACTGCTGGATACACCACTTCCAGCGTCATCTTGATCAGCTAGTGAGGATTTTTACATATCTTCATCTATAGATGCCATCATAGAAGAAACTTTTGGTTTGGGAACTTTAAATGATCCTTCAACTCGTTTTGCACTTGCAAACACATATAATCCTGAAACGTAGTAAACTTTGTGTTATTAAAGGAACTGAAAATGAATAACTCTTGAAAATGTTAACACTCAAACAAGATACAAGTACAGTGTAAACCTCAAAAACCAATTGATTTAAGCTATATAGATTATAACCACACTTAACAAAGATAACGCCTTTAGATATGTGGTTCTTATCTCGAGGTAGAACAAGGCTACATACATTATATTGGCTTCAATCATGCCCAAAGGATACTAATTAAGATGATGCAATGTATAAGGATCACCTTATAATTAACTTATGCATTTATTCATTATCGAAAAACCTCTATTCCCCCAAATAACTAATAAGCGCTTAGGCATAAGCTTGCCAAGCCTATAAGTTAGTTATATAAGCTTAACCAAACACCCCCTAAATCCCATAAACTCGTGAACTCTTGCTGCTCTACACATGATAATCAGGAAAAATACAAATACATCCCGATGTATAAAGAACTTTGACATGAGCTTACCCAAACAAATTCAATAAGCTTTTTAACTTTTTTTATACCCAACAACTTATTAACCTCTTAAAATAAGCCTACACCAGAGTAGTAAACCTCAGATCACAAAGTGATCCACGATTAGTAGCTACAAGGCCAATGACCAGGGTGAGTTGAGCAGAATCGGCAAATACATCATTGCAATATAATAAACATAAGTCCTCACCTAATAACGATTTCCAACATCACACCAATCTCTCATTTCTATCACATACACGACACCAACGAGCTCTTACGAGACCTCTTGGTGTGGTTTAGAGTTGAAGCGGGTAGAAACACCATAGGGTGTTCTCCCTTGGCTCGAAGTGAGTAAACGAACGCACCCTGTTGGGTGACTCAAAAGGACCCACAACATACGACTCTTTTGAGTTCTAAACTTCTAAAGATATCAGAACACAATGAACAATGTGAACAACAACTATAGTGACTAGGAACTAACCCCCTCGAGTGCGTGCTCGTTCCCGTTCGAGGCAAGGATCACAAAGAAAACGCAACAAGGCAATAACCAAATGAGGATAAGCCAAGTAAAATCCGAAAAACCAAAGTGAGCAATTTAGCCCCAACTTTAAGTCGAAAACCAAGTAAAGCAATAAGCTTTCTTGATTAATCGAACAATGGAAGCTTGAATTACAAAACCCCCCAAAGCAATTTTGAAAAACCCTAACTATGGAACCCTAATTTTATGTGAGGTTTATGTGCAAGTGAGGAGATAACCTGTGATTTTGCCCACTATCTTCATAGCCACGTTTCAACCATCTTGTGATATCTATGATGGTATCCTTCTACTTGAGATGTGGTGATGGTGATAGGAAGGTAGTGGACTTCAAAAAGAGGAAGAACAATACTACGGAGTATTATGATGTTTTGGGGTGTGGTGGAGTGTGAGTTAATGTCAGGCGGCTAAGCTTATTTATCATAAGCAGCTGGGCTTATTTTTAATAAGCTCCGATTTTGTGGCTTATTTTGCGGCTTGTGGGCTTATTTAAGTTTCTTATGATATGATAAACTTATAAAAGTCGACAAGTCTCAAAATAAGCCACAAAATTGGGGCTTATAAAAAATAAGCCGAAATTTCATGAAATTTGGGTTTATTTTTTATAAGCCCCAATTTTACGGCTTATTTTGAGACTTGTCGGCTTATTTAAGTTTATTATGATATGATAAACTTATAAAAGCTGACAAGTCTCAAAATAAGCCACAAAATTGGAGCTTATAAAAAATAAGCTCAAATCGGCTTATGATAAATAAGCTTAGCCAAACATGTTTAGTTTATTTATTTATTTATTTATTATTATTAGCCATTGTATTAACTGTACCCCGTGTCCTCTTATGTTCCAATTTAAACGCAGTATCTCGATACGTGTAAAATATGTCAAATATGTTTCTGGAAATGTTTTCATGAGCGTAATACTACGGTATCATTATTATTTTGGAATTGGATTGTAAACGTTTTGCCGTAACTAAGTCGGTGTCGGTACGCGTGCGGCGCCATGTTTTCCGGAGACAATGAAATAACCTCTCGTTTTCATTCGTAAATCATCAATATGTGTTAAAAAGTGATAGTTTCGCTTATTTCAATATAAAATACTAGTTTCGTGTGTTATCAAGCTCGGTGCGGATAACCTCCCAAAACACTGTTTAAGCTTACGTATGCTTAAAATTATAAATTAGATGATAATAATTTCACATTTACTATTAAGATACTAGGTGGAAAATTCCCATGTGTGCGGTGTCAATATTTCTGTTGAAACGAGATAAATATTCATAACTATCAGAATATAATTGATTTGCATTCTCTGGCGTAATAAATATTATTATAATAATCCAAAATTTTTACGGGTCGTTATAACAACATATCAAGATAATATCAGTCGAATCGAGTGTGGCTGTTGGTCAAAATATCGGTCGAAGGCAACAAAAACACATCGGTTCAAATTTCAACCGATTTCAAAATTTCCTTCCCAACTCATTTTTGCCCGTTTGGGCATTGAATGTAAAAAAAATTAAATTTTCGACCGTTTGGTAAAAAAAAAATGAACTTTTTAAAAAAAAAAAACTTTACCTCTCTATAAATACCAACTTCAAACATAATTTCAAACACAATTCAACCTCAAACTACTTCTAATCTATATTCGCTTCCAACCTAACTCTAATTCTCATCCAAATTCACAACGAACGGTCCAAAGTTCAAATAAAAGCACTACTTATAGCATATACATAAATATTTTCACATACAATTTAGACACAAAGAGAAAAAAAAAAGCCCCGTCGCAACGCGCAAGTGCCATCCACTTAAAATAGAACCCACATATGTGTAGACATAAGAAATAAACAAAAAAAAGTACACTCACATTTACATAAGGATTTCCGCACAATTTAGGCACCAAACATATGACAAACACACAGGCAACATAAAAACTAGAAGCAAAACACTCATCGCAACGCGCGGGTGCAACCACCTCGTTATGTATGATATGGGTTGTAAATTTTAATTTGAGTTTTTTTGTTGAAGAATACTACTGTTCTATGTTTAATTTGGTGTTTTCCATATTTAAGATGTTTATTGAAAAGAAACAAAAAAGAAATTTGAAGAACAAAGTTGAGGTTTCGGACGAAGAAAAAAGTTTCAAAACATACTCATATGAATTTCAAGTACAAAATGGTTTTAAGATCTAATAGATCTTTGAATTGTTTTTGTAAAAGTTTAACTAATTTAAATGTGTGTTTTCGTAGTTCATAATTTTCAGGGTTCCTTTTTATGTGGATACGATAAATTGCAAAAACACATCAACGTAGAAGATGAAGATGAAATGACAAAAAGAAAAATGACTAAATTACCCTCGTGTGTCTGGCACGTGACCAGAGATAACAAGAGAAACTTAACATCGTTAGGATATTAGACTAGCGTAGAACAAGATTTCAAACGTGGGAAGGACAGGTGTAATTTTGTCCGATTTTAGACTATACGTGAAATCTACCAAATACCTTGGGGACTAAAAGTGTATTTCGCTCCTGCTCAAAAAGTTGATCAACTATTCTTATTCCACTACTAAATATTGGGAATAAGTGGAGGCATGGCATAGCTCGTAACTGGAATGAACGAATATGTCGATTGTTTAGTTTTTAATTACTAGATTAGTAGCAATCTTGCCATCTTACTGTAAATTCATTCACTTACTTGGTTCTGGTTAATCACAAACTTGAGTTTTGCATGTGTACGGTAATTAGTGCTCATTGAGTATAATGTCTCTTGTTCTTTTGTTGACTAACATAATGTTGGGTTAAATCGGATCATGTAGTAGTATTGTTGTCTTTATGATCTATTATGGTTTTTTCAATGTTACATATGACATACGATAGTTGGCTTTCATTTCTTGATATAATGACACTTGTGATATTATATAGAAATAATGCAAAGATGTAGAAGTGTACTATGAACACCAACCATGACGCAAACAATGGGCCAGAACATATAGGTGACTCAACCCATTCATTACTCCAAATAAAATGTTTGTTTCAACCCAAAAGGGATATTGATTATATTTTTTTGGTAATATATAGGATAACTCGCTAAATGATATGAAGATTGAATTTAGGGTAAACTTCAAATTTCATCTATGAAGTTTCATTTTTTTTGAATGTTGGCCACTCTCGACAAGAATTTTTAGCAAATGTCCTTAAAGTAGACTTTTTGTTACAAGCTAACTATTATGGCTAACACATGTTATTTTGCCCGCCAGTCAGACCATGTGAGTGTCATGTGATGGGTAAAATAGTCATTTTAACTCCATACTAAACCACAAGGATTTATATAACTAACACTTTAATTTTTTTAACTAACATGCAAGGACGATATATGTAAGTGAATCTTTAATTTTTTTTAGTTTAACTCTTAATTAAACCACACACGAGAACACAAAAAAATTATCATCTCATCCTCCACCACCTACCACCTACCACCACTACATACCACCACCACTCACAACCACCACCACCACCTACCACCTATAGCTACCACATACCACCACTACCCCCACCACCGCCCACCACCTACACCACCAACCACCACCCACCACCCACCACCTACCACCACCACTACCACCTACCACCTACCACCACGCACCACCACCTACCACCAACACCAACAACCACCTACCATCACCACCCACCACTCACCACTACTACGCATCACCACCCACCACCTACCACCACCACCACCAAACACTCCAACCAACCACGACCACCACTCACCACCATTTACCACCACCCACCACAACCACCAATCACTACCACCCACCCACCACCATCACTCACACCACCACCATAACATACAAAAGAAGGGGAAAAACACGACACAAAAAAATAAAAATGTAGTATGGATTCTAATGAGCTTTGTTGGACATGTCCATTTAACCCTAAAAGGAAACATAAAAAACATACAATTAGCTGATTTTCTTCTATATTCCTTATAAGAACGCCATTACCAACTCCTTTTCTTCGCTCAATATCAGTTTTGCTTGCAAGTTTGTTGTTTTTTCTATCAATCTTTGGCAAGAACGTTGACACGTTAGTAGCAAAAATGAACATTGTTGCTCAAAAATCTAATCAACTATACTCAATCCACTGTGAAATATTAGGAAGCATGGCTTTGTTCCAAAATCAAAATGAATGAATATGAGCAAACTTGCCATCTTAGATTACCAGGTTGGTGACTCAAGCCAAAGAGCCACCTCAACATTTCCCATTTTCACTTCTTTTATTATTCACACACCAAAATACACCTCACTAGTCACTTAAGCCAAAACTCCACTTTTGAACACAACATACCCAATTAAAACACACAAACCAATTAAAATAAAATAAAAAACAAAAAAAATGCTTTAGGCGCAGACCACGGGTTTCAATCGCGCTTTGACGGTGGTATGGTGGCTTGGCCTTGTCTTTGGCTCAAACAAAGCCTTGCCACATGTGTTTGGCGCAGGGGGGTTAGTGACCATACCTTACCCTCTTAGTGCATATAATTACATTTCTCATTTATGGTAATATGCTAGCCAAACTTTAGTATGTATGGGGAATTAGTGCTCTTTGAGTATAACATATCACGTTCTTTTGCGGAGTTGCATAATGATGGATTAAACCACATCATGTATTAGTGTTGTTGTCTTATGATCTATACGATTATCGCACATTTGATAACAAATTGTTTAACCCGACAATTTGTTTGCGTCACGGTTGGTGATTACAATAGTATAACAAATTGTTCTTATAAAACATGTAGTATAACAAATTGTTTGTGTCACAGTTGGTGTTTACAGTACACATGTAGTATAACAAATTTTTTCGCCACGGTTGGTGTTTACATTATAGTACTACGTATTTGCATTCTTCATATATAAGATTACAAGTGTCATTTGATCAAGGAATGAAAAGCTGACTACTCTATGTTATATGTAACATAGAAAAAAACCATAGATGTTTTCTATAAAATGATTAGTTGAACAAATCCTTCATTTTGATTCACTCCAAACAAAAAATTTTGTTTTAGCACAAAAGTGAACTTGATTGTATTTTTTTTGGTAAAATATTGAGAAATGATATGATGATTAAATTGAAGTATAGGTTATAATTAGTATAAGTATGCTCTAACTCTTTGCATATACATATTCAAAAGGTAAAGTATTTTTATTTTATTTTTTGAGGAAAAAGGGATCATCTCCGGCAAATGTATTAGTTCAAAATAATAAAAAATAAAAAATAAAAATACAAGACTTATAATAACATACCCATATAAGCTAGTCCAAACATGCGTAATAATAAAGGGCAAATGACAAAAAAATGCATCGAACCTGACACTTTTTATGATTGTGTGTAGCCAACTATTTTTTTTCTTATTGTGTGTACTGAACTTTCAAAATTCGATTATTGTGTGTATTTTGTGACCATTTTACCCTTAATTTTTTCAAATTTCGAAGGGTAAAATAGTCATTTTACATGGCAGAATAGTCACAAAATACACATAATGATCGAAATTTGAAAGTTCAGTACATACAATAAGAAAAAAAATAGTTGGCTACACACAATCACATAAAGTGTCAAGTTCGATGCATTTTTTTTTCATTTGCCCAATAAGAAAACAAGCCTATAAGTGCCTATACATAAGCTAAGAAACGAAAAACAATAGCTGCACGCAAAACCCAAAACAATGGCTATAAATCAAATGGTTATAAAACTTCAAAATGTATTTAATCTTCCTAGCCTACAATATTCTCTGGTCGAGTCCACGAAAAATCAATATAGATCTTCCCATCCCCTGTTCAAAGTATAACAAACAACCTTTTACCTTTTGACCCGGGCCACCCACGATCTAAGAGGCCAAAAGAGACAAACAACCACTTCCCTCCAAAATGGATAACAAATTGACCCATATCACTATATTATATATATCCTGCACAAATAATTACCCATTAACCAAAACTTATACTATGACCACACAAAGGTCCCAACTCCCAGCAGCCTCAATATCTTGTCTTGAATTTTTAAACGTCAAACAAAGCAAAACAACCTTCCAAACACCAAAACTAAACATCGCAAAAGTCTTAACAGGTTCTTCAAATTCCACTTCTGAATTAGGCCACTGAAACCGTGATATTGAGCTGGTCCAAACACCATTCATTCCATGATCTGCCAAACACTCTTCAAAGTAACCAAAATGAAATCCAGCCATCTTAACAAGATTTTTACCAGAAAAGAAATAACCAAAACCTCAAAACCCAGAAGCCACCAAACTCGGCAATCTAAGCCTCACGTTTTCGCTCATAGTTCCACACAGCTTCTTACCGCCAAACACTTTCAAACCAGCAGACAGGAGAGGAATCTAACCCAATATCATTCATTGTAACATCATTTTTGAAAAGACGGTAACCAATAAATTAGTATCCAAGACCGCCAACACTTTTCTACCCCACAAAGAACATATATGTATCATATTATTGTTTCAAAACTATAACTTTAAATATCTAAAGAGCAACAAATAGTTACTATTAAAAACACTTATACACATATCATAGCAAAACCTTCTCATTAAAGAAAGTCCAACTTTTAATCTGGAAGTTTATCTTATTTTGAATCTAATCAAGCTGCAAAAAAAAAACTGTTTTTTTTCTTCTCAATATCTCTTTTAATGGGTATACACTCAAATAAGTTCTCCTGTCCTATAAGTTTGTATTCCTTCAAGTGTCACCAAGATTCATAGAACCAAAGGATTTATGCTAAAAGGAGTTATCTTGTAAGTATTACAACTGACTCGTTTAAACGATTAAAAATATGCAAATGAACTCGAATAAAGAAATGCAATACCTTCAAAGAAAATAAGAAATCATGCGTAGAAAATAACCAAACCCCCAATCCCAAGTCTTCTTAAAAGTCTTCAGTGTGTACACGTAGAAAATAGTTATTTATCAGTCAAATTGTCTTGGTCAAGCTGAGAAGGAATGTGTGGATGATAGACCATAGGTGATGCTACTTGGGTTGCATGATTGATATGTTACAAAAAATCTTAATGTCGTCTTCTTAAAAGTCTTCTCTTACATAGAAAATAGTTATTATCCATTCTCTTAAAAGTCTTGGTATTCTCATGATGATAAGAAATTTGTGGAATCCATTCATGAACGTTAACATGCAAAACTAAGTATAAAAAGCCCATGCATGTTCTTATAATTTTAAATAAATTTCCAAAAATGAAGTCTTACTTTCGCCACCATCTCCACTTCATATGGTGGTAATGAGACTGATTATCAGGCGTTGTTGTCATTTAAGTCAAAGATCACCCATGATCCATACATAGTTCTAACCTCGTGGAACCATTCCGTTCATTTCTGTGACTGGAGTGGTATTTCATGTGGAAAGCGGCACAAACGAGTGACTGCTTTACGACTGTATTCGAAAGGCTTAGAAGGCTCATTGTCTCCTCATGTAGGAAACCTGAGCTTCCTCCGTAAGCTTTCTCTCCCGAACAACAGATTTCAAGGAACCATTCCTCATGAACTTGGTCGTCTATCTAGGCTACGTTTTCTTTATCTTTATGATAACAAATTCAGTGGAGTCATTCCAACAAACTTGTCTGGTTGTTCTAACTTTGAAGAGCTTGACCTCGGTCAAAATATGCTAGCTGGAAGCATACCCAAGGAGATTAGTTTACTGTCGAAACTTACCTATCTTGTAATTGAAGACAATAAGTTAACAGGTGGAATCCCACCTATCTTGGGGAATATCACATCAATGGAATTGTTCTCTGTTGATGGGAACCCGTTGGGTGGGAGCATTCCAGATACCTTAGGTCATTGGAAAAGCTTGACGGAGTTTGACTCTGGTGAGTGCAACTTATCTGGAAGCATCCCTCAGTCCCTTTTCAACCTCTCACTCCTAGTTAATATTTCCTTAGCTGAAAATCACCTCACTGGTAGTCTTCCTTCAGAAATTGGTAATCAGCTCCCAAATCTTGAGTACCTTCAGTTATGGGGTAACGAACTAACCGGAGCTCTTCCACCTTCTCTTTCTAATTGTTCCAAATTAGGATATCTTGAAATGAGCAACAACAGTTTTAGTGGGAAGTTGACTATCGACTTTTCAAAACTAAGAGATATTTATGTAATTAGATTACAGTATAACAACTTCCATGGACGCGGAGAAGCTGATGACATGAGGTTTATCGATTCCCTGAAAAACTGCACCAGATTAGTAGATTTGCAGCTTTATAATTGCAACCTTATAGGAGTGCTTCCGATATCAATAGGTAATCTCTCTGATCAACTCAGCTCTCTATATTTAGGAGACAATCAATTATTTGGAAGCCTCCCATCAAGTATAGGTAGTCTAGTTGGTTTGACCACTTTATTTTTAGGAAATAATAGATTCAAAGGAAAAATTCCCACTAACATTGGTAAACTTCAAAAGCTACAATATCTTGGTCTAAATAGCAATCAATTTTCAGGGCCTATCCCTGATGCCATCGGGAACCTATCATTGTTGATTAAACTTTATTTAGATTCCAACAAATTAGAAGGCCATGTTCCATCAAGCCTTGGGAATTGTAAAGAACTTAATGTGTTAGACCTTTCATACAATAGATTCACTGGAAATATACCCAAACAACTTTTTCAACTTCCATCACTAAATTATTATTTAGATCTTTCTCAAAACCGCTTGTCTGGTTCCATTCCATCAGAGATTAAAAACCTCAATAAGTTGAGCGAGCTCTATTTATCTTATAATAATTTATCAGGCCCCATTACTAGTAGCCTTGGTGAGTGCGTTAGCCTTACAAAGTTATACCTTAGTGGCAACCAATTTCAAGGCATAATACCAGCTTCATTAGGTTCCTTAAGAGGATTGGAGGTACTCGACATTTCTCAAAATAATTTATGTAGCAAAATTCCTCAATTCTTAGGCAAATGGAATTCATTAGAATATTTGAACCTATCCTTTAATGATTTTGAGGGTGAAGTACCGACTGTGGGAGTATTTGCCAATGCAAGCGCATTTTCGGTTTTGGGGAACCATAAGCTTTGTGGTGGTTTGGTTACACTTGAGTTACCCAAATGCAAGGAGACGGGTAGTAAGAAAAAAAGGTTTCCTTTCTTCATATTAGTCACCGTGATTGCACCGACGTTGCTCATAATATTATGTTGTGTATATCTTTTGTGTAAGAAGAAACGCAATAGTCAACCATCTGAGTCATCGGGTAGTGAACGGTTCATGAAAGTTTCTTATAGTCAACTTCTCAAGGCTACTGATGGCTTCTCTGCAGCAAATTTGATTGGAGAAGGTGCATTCAGCTGTGTTTATAAAGGGATCCTCGATTCCGATGATGGCAAATTTATTGCAATCAAAGTTCTCGCCTTGAAAATCCAGAGCTCACAAAAGTTTTCTAGCAGAATGTGAAGCTTGGCGGAATATTCGGCACCGTAATTTGTTGAAGATAATAACTTCATGTTCAAGTGCTGATTTCCAAGGAAATGATTTTAAAGCTCTGGTTTATGAGTTTATGCCAAATGGAAGTGTACACGATTGGCTTCATTCAAGTGAAAATACATCGAAACTAAACCTTCTTCAAAGAATAAATATTCTTAGAGATGTTGCCATTGCACTTGATTATCTTCACAATCGCTGCCAAACAACGATTGTTCACGGTGACTTGAAGCCAAGTAACATTCTACTTGATGATGATATGGTGGCTCATGTTGGAGACTTTGGTTTAGCTCGACTACTTGGTACAAACTTAAACCAAAACAGCTCAACCGGGGTTAAAGGAACAATTGGTTATGCACCTCCAGGTAATTCCACTTTTATTCCATGATGGTTATATTTATTTACAGGTTAAATTTTTTTAAATTAATTAATTGTTTTTCATTTGTAGAGTATGGTATCGGGAGCGAGATGACAAGTTGTGGGGACGTCTACAGTTTTGGAATATTATTACTAGAGGTGATGACCGGTAAAAAGCCAACACACGGCATGTTTATTGAAGGTCTTAGCCTTCATAAATTTGCTTACGTGGCATTACCGGATCACGTAATTGATGTTATTGATGATGATGCAATTGTGTTGCAAAGTACGGAAGCGAATGCAAAGAAAGTGGAAGAATGTTTGGTTGCAATTATCAAGATTGGAGTATCGTGCTCTGTGGATTCCCCACCACAACGGATGAAAATTGAAATTGTTGTCAACGAGTTGCAGCACATTCTCGATGTGCTTCAAAATATATAAGGTACTATGTTGTCCCATTTTGTAGAATCTGATTTTACATGAGTTTGTTAATTAATCTTCACTAAAATGGTTTTATTTTTGAACTCTTTCAGGTCTATCATCAAGCTTGTATGGTGAAGTTGAGAGTAACTACAACAAGGAGCGGTGCATGTCGTAGTTAAATAAATGTTAAGTTGTTGAAGATGTTCGTAATTATGGTTTAATTTTCTTGTTTCATAAGTGTACGAGACATAAGAGTGCGTTTACATTCCTCGTGACGTATCATATGTATCAAGCATGTTTAATTTCCATCAGTCCATTTTGTGGTATTGAATTCGACTTAAGTTCTGCTTGGTGTTTGATTCCTTAATGAACAGCCTAATGTTATTCGTGTTCTTTGACTTTCAGTTTCATAAATTTGACTTTTTCTTGAATATCTGAATCACAAAGCTCAAGGCTTCCCCCTCTTCTGGTTTCGAGCAGTGTATGGTCCAATTTTATAGAAAGTTAACCTCATGTTTGGTTATACACTTGTACCATGCATTCGGCTAGTACAAAATCATTATTAGTACTGCAAGTATACTGTATTAAAAATGGGTCAATAATGACCAAAGTATATTTCTGATACATAAATCAGCTCGAATATTTTGATACTTTTCGTATTCCTTATACAGTTAGTACAACTCTATTTTCATCGGATAAGCGTTTGGATAAGCAATCCCAAACTCAAAACTGTGTATTGCTATTTAGTCTAAGTAAGCCCAAACAGCCCTTTAGCAGTTAATGTGCAGCTTTATGGTCATCATTGTTGTTTTAACCATATTTCTAGAAATACAACCGTTTAGCTTTTGGATGTTGTCTCTCCTATTTGAAACGATAATAAACAGAGACTTTAGCTTTTATGTCATATTATGTTGTATACTTATAGTAGCTATTATGTTACCAAACGCTTTGAAAAGTAGGCTTGAGACATGCTTCTTAACATGTAACTTGTTTTGAAATGCAGTCCCAAACACCTCTTTAATCTATATGGATGTTATTGATCCTTTATATGTATGGATTGATTGACAATAGGCAAACTTAAGAGGTTAATCTGAAAACTGAATAAGCTGTGCGTTAAGTTAGTTAGAGCAAGTATTAAGTGTCTATAAAAGTGCTTAAGCAGTAGCAAAGAAAGGACGTTACGAGGCATTTACTTTCATGCTGAAATACATAACACAAGTGTGATAGTAAGAAACGGGAGTTATTACGTATATTTAACTGTTTAAGGTTGAAACCAAACAGTGATTAGTGTGATCCTGTCTATATCTTACAAGACTGAAACATATAGTTACATTCGGTGCATAATTATCATATAAATGTTTATTTTCGACTTCTAATGTTATTTTCTTACTTGGATGTATTAGGATGATCGTGACCCATCATCTCGTCATAGATTAGAAAAGATAAACAGGATGACGCATGGTATGTAGCGTTTGGGTATTCTGAAAGTTTTTGTCATCAGGTTTTACAAATGATTAATATGCCATATTTAATTTTTTAATGCAATGACCCGAACTGACCCATTTTAAGCTATTTTTAATTTTTATATCTTTTTTACATAGCCCTAATCGACATGTAGGACCTGACTTTTAAGCATTGAAAGACCAGAACCGACATGTTGGACCTGTTTTTAAGCTATGTTTCTCTCTTTTTAACGTAACCTGAACTGAACCATTTTATACGGGTCGATGTAGTCAGATTGCAGCTCTGTAAAATAAAGAAAAAAAAAAATTGGTACTCTCCATTAATAAGTGGTCAGTATGTTAATTATGAGCACAAAAGCTCAACATGAAAAACATTGAAATTATTTGATTTGGGAGACTCTATGTACCGGGCACCGTTTTTTTTCTCCAAGTTTCTTTTTTAATTACTTCTCATAAGTAAAATGGGTCGAAATAGCCATCTGTACTAGTGATGGTTAGTCAGATTGCAGCTCTGTAAAATAAAGAAAAAAATATATATAATTTTTTTTGGTACTCTCCATTAATAAGTGGTCAGTATGTTAATTATGAGTACAGAAGCTCAATATACATGAAAATCATTAAAATTATTTGATTTGGGAGGTTCTATGTACTGGGCACAGGCTTTTTTCTCCAAGCTTCTTTTTTATTTACCACTCATAAGTAAAATGGGTCGAAATAGCCATCTGTACTAGTGTTGGTTAGTTGTTTTGCTGACTGCTTTGGGAACCTGTTAACACTAGCTAACAGATTGTGTTTACAAAACAGCCAAAATGAGGCATCTAACTTCAAAAGTTCCACCTAACTGTAAAGGAAATTTATCCAACATTCGTAATTTCAATCAAACAAATATTTTGTACCTTTGTGAATGGGTGTCTATGCACTTATCAGTTATATTACAGTTATTAGCATGAAACACCCACATACATTTTCATTTTCCATTTTAATCACCGTTTTTTGTACTTCTGTGTCAAACAAATCTTAATAAAACCAAGACAAGGATTTTGAAGAAAACGATATAGAGTAATTCTTAAGAAAATGTCATTATTCAAGGTTACAAAATAACCAAATATCATCAATATTACAGGTTGCACAAGTCATCATTTTAGCGACACACATGTTTGTATTTACTGCCTTGCTGGAAATAAAAACACGTGAGTCTTTACAACGCGCAATCAAGAAAGAGAAGCATTAGTCACGACTTAGAGAAAATGGGCTCTTTTTTCCTTTTAGATTTCAAGTCAGTGTAAATTATAGATTTTAGGGGTATGTTTGGCGCGGAGCGGTGTGGAGCATTTTGGAGCGATGAGCGGTGAGCAATGAGCATTGTGATTTTTATTAGTCGTTTGGCAAAGGAGCAGTGAGTTTTTCTATTTTTTAGGAATGCTCATTTTTCCAATGCTTCTTTAAGAAGCTGTGAGCGGTGACTACTGCTCACAGCTCACAGCTACTGTTCACAACTACTGCTCACTCCTACTTTTACCAAACACATCCTAAGTCACATGTGTTGAAGGCGTCATACCAAGTTTACGAAAAAAGTCATATACCATGATAAATAGGAACATTTACAGTCAACACAATTGTAACTTTACTACAAGAAAAACAGGAACATTCATTTCATAATTTATACCTGCAACAAGCTACATACATAACATAACATCAATATCTATCTAAGTCGTTTTCAATGTCAACTTCCCCATTTGGACGCTGTTCCAGCAACCCAATCTGAATCTCAACAGCTTCACCTTCTATAACCTCAGTTTATTCTTAATACTAACACCAATAGCTTTCCTAAAAGCTTGCATAAGTGCTTCAGTCATATACCTCTAACGAAAATAATTTGCTACCTATTCAATCACACATGGTTCACATTAACTCCAGAAGACTCAAGCATATGAGCTAGCATGTGTATAATACATCAAGATCGAATCATATCTGTCAGGAAGTCTACTACTGCTCTTATCAGATACCATTTTTCTGGAAGACAAGTACAACTATTTTTGCCTTAATGTTTTCTGAACCGGGCGTTTTGTTTGGGTTTTAGAGGATCTAACTGATTGTAATCTCTAATCACATCATTTAGATCCTCTAAAATTCAAAGAAACGCCCTGATTCGAAAACACTAGGGCAAAAACAATTTTACTTATCTTCCAGAAAAATGGTTTGTGAGAAGAGCAGTATTCGTCTTCCCACAGATGTGATTCAATCTCGTTAAAGGTATAACAGTAAGAATGAGTTAGTCAAACTTTTGGAGGTGATTTATAGTTTAGAAAAAAATAATCAACTGTCGAGATTTAATGTGGTGAATTTGATCTTAATGGTAGTGGGTTGTTTGTCACATGGATTGATGACATGGAAATTAAGGGTGGGTTGTTTTTGTTGGCAGTCATACGGATCCATAACATGGATATTGGATTGGGTGGTTTTTGTATTTCTTTTGTTTTTTCTCTTAGGTTTAATTAAAGTCTAATAAACGAAAATAAAAAATTTCGTAATATTTTTTTTTTCTTTTTCGCTTTTTAGTTAAATAATAACAGTATTCAATCCCACCGGAATGAGGTATAAGAGTGATGAGATGTAAAAAGTCACATTTCTACCCAAAGGTAAAAGGACTACTTTCAGAAAAACCTTTGGCAAAGTAAGTGTGTACAAGCAAATAAGCTTTATCTAAGGTGTGCTGTTTAGTTAACACTAAACCTATATTCGCGCAAAACAACGGTGTATATTGGAAAATACTATATTTGCGAAATCAAGATTTTGGTTCGACCTTTTATGCAAAACACGTGTTTTTAAAAATTATTAGTGTGTGTTTTTTAAAAGTTGTCAAATTAAGAATTTGTCAAGTTTAAAATGTATTAAGAGATACTTATATGTAATTTAGGCAAAATACCTTAATTCAAGATTTAAGATTTTAAGATTACGCATTCACACCTTATAATAAGGGAGATGATTTGCACAATCCACAAAATGATTGGGACACTCTAAATTATTATGTTTGAACATTTATACCTTCACATGGGTGAAAATGTAAGAGTAAATGTGATGGTATAAATGTCCAAACATAATAATTTATAATGTCTTAATCATTTTGTGAAGTGTGCGAATCACCTACCTTATAATAAGTATATACTTATTTGTTAGAATTTGTTTTTATGCGGAAAGTGAATAGTTACATTTTAGTGATAAATAACAAATTTTTGAATTTTTTTTTTAAATTGTTAGAGTGGGAGGTACAGTGGTGTCGTAGCCTCGTGCCATCCCACTAGTCAAAAACCAGTGATGGCGCACGGTTACTAGGGTGGCGCCATCGCTTCTCGAGCCATGGTGGACAGCCCATGCCATACAGTTTTTCTTTTTATTTAATATTATTATTTTTTAATATGAACGTTGCCTAACGGCTCCTTTGCCAAAATACCCTCATTTTTCAAAATTTTTATTTTAAAAATCCTATAAATACCTCATTATTCTACCTTTTTCACACATTCTTCAAATTTAATTTATACTTCAATAATACTCAACTTTTTTTCAATATAGATCCAAACAATCCCAACGACACCTACGACCATTATGATATTTATTTTCAAGATGACCGAGAGCGATATCTTCGGGGTTATGCGGCATATGAGCAATTTGTAGCTTTGTGTGATCAAGAAGTCGGGGGATCGGGATCGGGTCCTAAGAGTGCGAGGACATACATACCACGTGAACGAGAAGCGGCGGAACAACGTTTAATCGATGACTATTTTGGCGACAATGAGACTCCTCCTAAATGTCTTGAAGAGAATTTTAGGCGTAGGTATCGTATGAGTTCTATACTTTTTAATAAAATACTCAATGATATTTTAAGTTATTATGTTCAGTCTCTTCCCGAGTACTTTTATTTTTTTAGACGTGATCATAAATACCCAACTCTTATGTTAGAAGCGGTTGTGGATCAAATATTATGGGTTTGGCATGCATATTTTGGGTTCCGGGGGAAAATAATGATCTTAATGTATTATATGGTTCCTTATTATTTGATGATGAATTTGCCGGTAGAGCTTCAAAATGTACATTTGTAGTAAACAAATATACATACAATAAAGGTTACTATTTAGCCGACGACATTTATCCAGCATGTTCTGTGTATGTCAAAACGTTTTCCTGTTGCAAGGAACGAAAAAATGTTGAAATTTAAAAAGAGTTCAAAATAGTTCTAGAAAACATATAGAACAAGCTTTCAAAGTCCTATAAGGTCGTTGGGAAATTATACGACAACCCACACGTGCTTACCAAATCAACGCGTTGAAAAGAATCATTTATTGTTGTATAATGTTACATAACATGATATTGGACTACAAAGGATTCGAAGTTAATTTAAGAGATCTGTTCGTTGATCCAAGGCCGAGCATTCCAAAGACTTGGACCGAAAGATGTGATTTACATGTTAGAAAAAACAAGAACTTTGAAATAGAAAAGTGCACGACGATCTTCGACAGGACCTTATGGAGCATGAATGGAACGTTAATTACTATTTTGTAATTTTCATTTCTTGTTTACGTATTATGTTTTTTTATTATTTTTATTTAACTTTTTTATTAATGTAATGTGTTTTTTTTTAATTGAATGAAGTTTATTTTAGTTAATATTGTATATGTTTTATTTTATGTAAATGAAAAAAAAATTGTCCTATGGCACCACATTTTCTGGTGCCTAGGGTAACGGCTAGAATGTGGTGCCATATGATTTTGGGTGCCATAGAGAGTTTTGCTGACGTGAGAACACTTTTTGGCTACGGCACCACCTCTATGGCACGAGGGTACCAACCGCTCTTATGATCATAGTACTTAGAGGTAAGTGATGGGTCCTAAAAGTGAGGTTTTGACTTAAGTTACTCGAGAGAGGATGTTTTTGGGTGTGTGAATAAGTGGTAAGTGAAAAATAGGAAAAGTCGTGGTGCCGCTAAAGTGACATTTTGACTTAAGTTACTACACCTTATGCTCTTATGCTTTTATTGACTTTAAGCCGACCTTATGCAAAAATTTAAAGGTAAGGATATGGATATACATCTTTTCACCTTTCGAGTTATACGCTTTTTGAAATATGATTTCGTAATTATCAATTCTAAGTTAGCATGTAAATGCATTTACATGCATTCTTGTCCAACTAAGAGGATAGAACATAAGGTTAATTGTTCGTCGACAAAATAAGAAAACTTACCACATCTTCGTTAGATATGTCAATAGACATATGCCCGCGCGTAGAAAAACCATTGTTGACAAACAAACGAGCAACCAAAATGACATATTTCATCGTTTAGGACCACAATTACATCCAACAAACATTCACTATATATACATTGGCATCTTTGATTCCTTGAATTGTAGGCTCCTTAATGTGGATTCAAAAGTATAGTTGAAGTACTACGACTAAGCCATGTTTACTTTCTTTTTTTGTATTTATCGATATTGTGTCATGATGATGTACCCTCCGAATAGCTCGAAGGACACTCCTCCGAGACGTGTCGAAGCCCTTCCATACGAAGGCCCAAGTTAGGATTCCAAAATATCCATAGGCGTCAAACCATTCGTTGGCACGAAGGTTACCTAAGGGGAACTCGCCATCCGAAGCCCTAAGCCATTCAGGGTATGGCTGACGAAGGACAATGGATAAGGGAACCTTCTGACTTGGTCAAACCCACGATCTCCCTCTCTCTCTTGGCTTCCCCGTCAAGTCTGAGAACGTGGGTCACTAAGCCCTAGCGGTTACACACAATCATGGAACGCCCCCATGATCTCCGACATTCATGCAGAAGTGCTCTCAACCCTATTTCATTCACTATAAATAGGTTGGACGGAAAATGGATTATGGTATGCTCATTTTACACTCATTTCTTTACTTACACATACTTAAACAACCATAACTCGTACTTACTCTCACGCCGGAGGTGGTTCGCAGGGTCCTACCCCTGCGCAATCACTTAACGTAGTGTTTTATATTTCTTATTCTTAGGTTACAGGCAAGCCTTGGCTGGAACATACACCCCTCATACCTTTGATCATCATCGAAGCCTGGTAGTGCAATCTATTGTACAATCATGTCACATACTCCCGGTGAACGGAAGATATGGCCTCTTTGAGTTTCTAGTGAAACTACAAGTCAATTTGCGTCCGTTATCGCTACACTTGTGGCTTCAAAGCATTTTATAGAGGGTGTTTGTTTCGGCTTATGATTTATTTGGTTTTGGGCTTATGTTTCATAAGCTCACTTTTTGTGGCTCATTTTAAAACTTTTCGGCTTATATAGGTTAATTAAATGAGTGATGAATTATATTAATGTTAATGAGATATTGGATTTAAAATTAATCAAAAGTTTGTAGATCGATCATATGTTCATCAAGTGGTCCTAAGCCAACCTTAAAACACACGGACATAAACAATGGAAAGTTATCATATTGTCTAAAATACATTATTAATTTTATTTTATTGGAGCTAATGTGAATAACAGCTAACAAAGTATCGCTACACATATCCCACTTGTGAATAATTATGATTTAAATATTCAATCACTCCATCTTAAGTCAACAGAATAATGCTTTATTTGGATTTGGATTTGGATATGTAATTAAATATTTATTGTCTATCATAAGGGTGTGTTTCAATCGAGTATTTTGGAAATAAGGAATGAGAATAGGATTGATTGAGGATTTTTGGTTAATTGATATGGGTTTTAAATATTGGAATGATACCTCAACATATGGGTATTTTTAATATCCACCTTAAATAATGGGTTTAGAATTTGAGTCCCAATCTATTAATCTTTTTACAACTAAAAACCTAAACCCAACAAATAAATCAAACAATAATATTAGATATAATATCAAAGCTCATACTTATTCCCATTGTATCTTATAGTCAAACTTATACCAAAACTTATTCCTAATAATAAAACAAACGACACCTTGTTATTGTATAATTAAATGTAAGTTATTAGTTAGTTCTTTTAAGAGATAAAGGTAAATGGTGAAAAATGATTACGGCTACATTAAGTATGAGGATGTTTCATATAACTGTTATAAAAAGATGTCTCGCTTTAATAATTATTAGACAAATAGTAGGCCTATGTCTATTGTGGGTTTAGAGCCTATTAGACCACAAGGTATCGGGTGCCATTGGTGAGCCATTGGTGAGCCGTTGGTGTGCTAACCTTACCGGCCAACATGCCAAACTTGTACCAAATGCACTCTTTTGTGTTTTGAGCCACTCAACTAGCTGAAGCCAAATGCATCTTTTGTGTGTGTGTGTTTTTTTATTGTGAGTGAGAAGTATATTTGGTGGGGTATTTTGCGGGAACTACAGGTGATGTTAGTTGTGTGTTATGAGGGAGGGTTGTTTGAGTTATTGGTATGTTATTGGGAGGTGTATGATGTGGCGCTGATGTGGCATACCAATAACGGGTTATTGGGTCCTTGCATACCTTGTGCTCTTAAATTCAAGGTTAAAGACAAATAGTAAGCCCAAACATATTTATGGGCTTCGAAACCATTAAGTCATGATTGATTCATAACGAGGTGGTTTGCCCTGCGCGTGTTGCGGCAGAGCTTTTTGGTTTCGGTGCACGCATTTTTTGAATGACAGAAATTTATTTATTTATTTGTTCGCACTTATTATTTTTGTTGTGCGACGAGGAATTTCTCTCTTTAACTCTTTTGCTAAGGTTGAACGTTTGATTTTTATTTTTATTTACCTACATTTTTTTTCTAATGTACTTATTTTTTTTGATGCTTGAGGAATTTTATTTTTTTAAATCGGTAGTGCAATTGTTTTTTGGTTGAGGAATAATTCTTCGTAGTAGTCCGTATAAGTTATAATAATATCTATTGGAAAGTACATTTTAAAATATTTCAAGTTTTAATTTATTTGAAATGTTTTGTTTATATATAGTTCAAACTTTTCTAGAACCGTATGTCTTTAGTCTTTATAGTTTCTTTGCTTTTAAGGTAGTTTTTAAAGTTAACAGATAGGTTATGGGTATTTTTTGAAAATATATATTAACCTTTAATACTAGACTTGTTTTGTTAGTAATTCAGAGGTCTTTTCATCGATATCATTTTATTAAAGAAATCGCTTGATATTGTTTACATATTTAATCTATAAAGTTTCTTATATATAAAAAATAACTGTTAATATCATAAAGTTCAGGGTGATTTTAATAAATAGCTACATAGTTGGGGCTGTGTTTGGTATTTTTTTTTCTTTTTCATTTGTGTAATCAATTTTGGGCTGGACCGTTCTGGGACAATTGCATATTAAATTGTTTATTGATGATGTAATAAATATAAAATAAATTGCTTACAAGCTCACCAGAACACTTGTGTGAGCTTATTATAGCTATATAGTCTCAAAAAAGCTTAAACGAACACCCCCATCGTGATTTAAATATGATGCTTATTTTTTAGTTATTTTTCCTAACACAGTTTTTATTTTATTTTTTTATTTTTTATTTAAAAAAAAACTAATAATCCAAACCCACTTTCAATGGTCTTTTTGGAGCTGTTATTTTCATTCGATGGCGTCTTCCAAGAGCGTGAGCACCTGATATCTTTGCTAAAAACCTGATTCTTATAATTCACTTTGGATCTGTATTTATTTAGACCGTGAACTTTAAGTAAAGAAGTTAGTGCATAATTAATTAGTATCCACAATTCTATAAGACGGATTTGGTCTCTTTGGAGTTGTGTTATTATCTTTCATTGGTGTCTTGCAAGAGTGTGAATTATTAAGTAAATAAGTTATTAATTATTATCCACAATGCTATAAGACAAAATTTATGGGCCACACGATAGGGATATCTCAGTTTATAACCCCATGTATTTTCTAAGGCATTTGTATCACATAAGTAGATAGTTAGAAATCATGCACAACTTTTTTTACGTTTATAAACTAGCTAGGGCAAATGTTTGAGCATTGGTGCACATGCATGAGTAAATTATATGTTATAACTAACGTAAATATATATTTTGTGCACAGCTGCGTTAGTACAAAACTACAAATACCATGCATATTTGTCATGTGAATACATATATACACGCATGCATACATTTTTTACAAGTGTAAATATTTAAGAAGTAAGAAAATCAAATATTTCACCTCAGCCCACATTTTTTTGTAATCATTCTAAGAATACATGTGCATTATGCTTAATCTATCAACTTCTTATATCTGTATCAGGTTCGAGAATCGCTGTCAAAAGTAGATGTTCGGTTAAGCATTAGCTCGGGCCAGAATATTGCCTAATCTTCTTGTTTACTTGAAACAATTAATGTAGTAGCACTATTAAGGAAGTAGTGAAGTATATTAACTGCTTACGTGAAGTAGTGAAGGATGGAATACATTAAGGATGAAGCCACAAGGGCGAAAGAAATCGCTGAAAGTATGTTTTCTTCAAAGGATGTAAAGGGCGCAAAGAAATTTTCTTTAAAGGCGCAAAATTTGTTTCTTCGTCTTGAGGGTATTTCCCAACTATTAGCAGTTCTGGATGTGCATGTTGCTGCCAAAAACAAAGTAAGCGGTGAATCTGATTATTATGGGATACTTAGAGTGAACCCGTTAGCGGATGATGATACTGTGGGAAGAAACATTATAGGAAACTAGCTTTATCACTTCATCCCGATAAGAACAAGTCCATAGGTGCAGAAGGGGCAATTCAGCTCGTTTCTCAAGTATGGAATCTGTCATCCGATAAAGACAAAAGATTGGCATATGAGCATAAAAGGCATGCTCAATTTTTGAGGCAGAGGGTTCCTCAGAACGTGTTTTCACGAGTGCATATACCTCCAACTCAGAACGGTTTTCACAATGTCACGAAGAGTACAGCTGGTGCAGATGCGCAGACAAAGGTTACAACTGTTAAGGATAATGACAAAGCTTAGACTTTGTCAGTAACTTCCTCCACTATATCTTGTATGTAGTTGTAACTGATCCTATTATTTAGCTATGTACGAAAGTATAAGCAACACAAGGTGAACAATAGAACCTTTATTCAAACCTAAGCCACAATAGTCAGCTTAGATTAAGTTTACAATAGTATCCAAAATGTTACAAGGTTAGATTAATGTCAATGAGACAATAATCATGTAAGTACAAAGACAAGACAAGATCAATGAAATGATAGAAAGAGGAGAAGAGTGTGTAACAATGACTGCACACACCAATGTATCTAACCCTAGATTAAGGGACTTATTAAATAGGAGATTAAGTTACACAAAGACCCTCTAACGGCTATAAATGACTCATCAGCAGAAATGGGTATAGCTTCAGCGGAAACGAGCATCTTGGAACTTTAAACCTTTTATTCTTTGTCCATGATTAACCCCTGTAGAATCTCTGCAAAGAACATAACTTGGAAGCCATTAGCAATTGATAGAATGATATGTTTGCCACAGATTGATACCCCAAAATTTAACATTCCCCCTTAATCTGATTGGCAAACATATCAAACAATATCAATTTTTCACACAAAAATTTATGCTGATAGACAGGGAGGTTTTTAGTGAGTATGTCAGCAGTTTGGTTTGAAGAGCCAATCTTTTTAGCACTTATAAAACCTCTAGCAATTTTTCCCGATGAAGTGAACATCAATTTCAAAGTGTTTTGATCTTTCATGGAAAACAGGATTGATAGCAAGTTGTAAAGCAGATTTGTTATCACAAAAAGATTAACAGGGAGATTAATATCAACTTTTAGATCCTTTAAGATTTTTTGAACCCAAATGATTTCACAGGCAGCAGTAGACATAGATCTATACTCGCTTGTGGAAGATTTTGAAAGAGTGTTTTGTTTTTACTTTTCCATGAGATCGATAGCAGTCATTAAAGAAAACACAATACCCTGTGACAGATTTTCTGGTTTTCTAGCATTTGGCCCAATCAGCATCACTATATCCTTCAAGATGATTTCTGAGTTTCGAAATTGTACCTTAGACCTTTTCCTTGAGCTCCTTTTAGATATCTCATTACATTGAGGGCACATTCCAGATGAGATTTCAAGGGAGAATGCATATATTGTGCCATACAATGAACTGAGTATGAGATGTCAGGTCTTGTATGGGTGAGATAGATAATTTTCCCAAGTAACTTCGATAACCGTGATGTTGACAAGTAAAGGATCATCTGCAGTGGGAATGTATGGAAGGACAGAGTTGGGTTCCATAGGAGTGGACACAGGTTTGCACCCAAGAAGGCCAAATTCTTAGAGGAGTTCAAGACAGATTTTCTTTGGAGAGACAAATGTCATTCCCAGTTTTTAAAACCTCAATGCCAAGAAAATATTTTAGATTTCCCAAGTCTTTAATATGAAATTTTGATTTTAGAAACTCTTTGAATATATTTATCTCATCAATGCGTTTCCAGAAGGACAATATCATCCACATAAACAAGCAGAGCAATAAACTTGTTATTCTCTGTTTTGGTGAACAAAGAATGATCATTGACAGATTGAACAAATTTATTTTCCTTTAAAAACGACAAGTTTTTCATTCCATTTCCTGGGAACTTCTTTTAGGCCATACAGGGACTTGACAAGTTTTCAAACTTTATTTTTATTGTTCTCATTACAGAACCCCTTAGGGATGGTCATATAGATATCTTCATCAAGATCTCCATACAAGAAAGCATTGTTAACATCAAGTTGGAAAAGAGGCCATTTGCTTTTCACAGCTAAAGCAATAAGACATCTAACAGTAGAAATTTTCACAACAGGAGAAAAGGTTTCATCATAGTCTATTCCTTCCCTTTGATTATAACCTTTAACAACTAATCTAGCCTTGTATCTATCAACTTCACCATTGGCTTTATATTTGATTTTAAAGATCCATTTGTAACCAATGGGAGTTCTATTAGGTGGGAGATCAGTTATATCCCAAGCATGATTTTCATTTAAGGCCTCAATTTCAGAGTTCATAGCATCAACCCAATTACTATCAAGGATAGCTTCTTCATAGCAGGTAGGTTCAATACTTTTATTAACACTAGAAGCAAAGCAGTAATTATCTTTGTTTAAATTAGAATAATTAACAACCTTTTCAACACCATATTTGACTTTCCCTTCTATAATAAAGTCATTAAGATTACTGGGTAACTTAAAAGCTCTTGTTGACCTTCTAACAGTAGTGGCTGGCAAGCCTCTTTCTTGTTCGCCAGATCAGGTGATGTATCAGCAGAATCAGAAGATGCATCAGTAGGATGTGATTCATGTGATATGGTGCCCTCAGGGTGTGTATTATCATCTATAGATGTTGCAACCGGTTCATCAATCCTAGTAGGATGACTTACCACTGTGCCATCATCATAGGATGTCACTCTCCCTTCATCATTGGGACTTATTTGTGAGTCAAAGAAATTTTTGTGATTTAAATCTTTAGACACATAAGTTTCAACAAAAGGTTTTGACAAAGAATTTTTCATTTTGAAAGGAAAAACAGATTCATAAAATTTGACATCTCGGAGTAAAAATATTTTTGTTTCTAAGCTCAAGAGTTTGTAACCTTTTTTCTCATTTGAATAGCCAATAAAGACACTTTTTCAGACCTACTACCAAATTTATCAGAGATGTTGAGAATGGTGGCATAGCATAAGCGCCAAAAGACTCTAAGGAGAGAGTGAAGGGTCATGCCCATACAAAAGGAAGAAGGGAGACTTGCCGGACAACACGAAGAGGGTAACCTGTTTATGACATAAGCAGCAGTTAGAACACATTCAGGCCAAAGATATAGAGGTAATTCCCCCTAAAACATAAGGGATCTAGCCACATTAAGGAGATGCCTATGTTTCCTTTCTGGAATACCATTTTGTTGAGGTGTGTAAACACAAGAGGTTTGATGTAAAATTCCCTTTTCATGAAAGAAGTGTTGAAGTTTGTTATTGACAAATTCTGTTCCGTTATCACTTCTGAATATCTTAACATTGTGTTCAAATTGATTTTCTAGCATGTGAGTAAAGTTAACAATGGAAACATAAACATCATCCTTTCCCTTAAGCATGTAAACCCAGACTGCGCTAGAATAATCATCAACAATGGTCAAAAAATATTTGTAACCATCTCTGCTAGTGACTTTATATGGTCCCCATACATCTAGATGAACAAGTTGACCAATTTTAGTTAATTTATGTTCACTTAAAAAATGGTTACCCCCTGGTTTGTTTAGCTTTATTACAAGTATCACAGAGATGGTCAGATTCAGAGGTTCCATCAAGATTAAGTGTGGAGCTTTATTAAAGCCAACAAACATTTTATTGTCTCTAGCAATCTTATGAACAGACTGCAGACTGACATTGTACTTTCGGGAACAACCGAACATCAAAAGAGTTAGGTCATTATTGACCTTTAAGTCACCAATTTTAGTAATTAAGGCCTAAGTACCATTGGGATGACCAACGGTTAGACCAAGATTTGAAATGTCAACAGCATTAATTAAAAATTTTGTAGAAACAGTCATATCTGATTTGCACCAGGTACCCGAATCAACAATCCAACCAAGACATATGTTTCCAGATAAGGTTTTAGTGTTGTTGTTAAAAAAATTATCAAAGTTTATGTTAAACTTGACACCTGCCAATTAAAGAAGGTTCCTAAAAAATTTTTACTTGCTACATTGGCATTAGCAGAAGACACATTGTTGTCATTAAGAAGACTCATAAGTCTGGAGAGCTGTTCATTAGAAAAAGAGACAGGAGAGTTGCTAGCTCCATTATTAGTGGAAAGATTAGTGTCAGAGAAACATTGTTACGCTGAAGGGTTTGGAATTAAAATTCCTTTTAACATATCCAGCAGGATAACCAACCAAATCATAACATCTATCAACAGTGTGACCAGGTTTTTGCAGTTAGTACATTTGAGATTCATGTTTGGTCCTCTGTTGTTTGAAATAAGTGTTTACCAGCATTGAAACTAGAATTTTTAAAATTGTTGTTAAATCCTTTTTGTTATCAAAAATTTTCCACCATCGGAAGTTTTTCAGCAAAGAAAGATCAGAGCATTGGGTTTAGCAGAGCTATTCCCAGATGAAACATTTCTGTGAGATTCTTCTCCAGAGACAATAGAGAAAGCAGTTTTGACATTAGGTAAAGGATCTCTGGTTAAAATATGCTTCGATGGGAACATAGGAGTCATCAAGACCCATAAGAAATTGCATTAATTTGATTAACTGATTGTGTTTTTCAAAATGTTTTGCAGCCTCACAAGTGCAAGGAGGCAAGCTAATCATACAATCAAATTGTTTCCATAAAGAGTTAAGGTTATTATAGTAATCAGCAGCAGAGGACCCACTTTGACTAAGAGAGTTTATATTTTTATGTAAATTAAAGATAGCTGAACCATCAACCTTATCATAGGTATCTTTAAGATCATTCCACATTTCATAGGCAGTTTTAGCATATATAGCACCAGCAAATAGTTCAGGGCTGAGAGAGTTAAGGATCCAAGTAACTACAACAGAGTTGCAAGTATCCCATTGATTAGCAAGACTAGGGTTCGAATCATCTCTTATGCAAGTACCATCAATAAACCCTAATTTATTATGGTTCCTTAAGGCAAAAGTCATGGCCATATTCCATATTTTGTAATTTTCAGTTTCAGTGAGTTTGATAGTAATAATGGGTGTACCATTTGTGTTATTGGGGTGTAAATACAAAGCATCACCAAAGGTTAAGCTTTTCTCATTGGAAAAACCATACACCCCAATATTATCATCACCAATAGCCATAGAACAAACAATAAGATAGACAGATATGATAATATAGACAAAAACACAGACAGAAATAAAAGACGAAGCGGATAGACAGATAAAGAAATAAATAAGACTTTGTATATAAGAAACAACAAGCACCAAGCCTGTGGACTAGGGTAAAACAGAGCGGTATTCATTACAGACAAAGGTGGCGAATCAAGATGTTAGTCTACCGTTTGCACCCACAAAGACTTAAGTCGTATGTTTGAAGAAGAGATAAGACTTAGACTTACAGAGAAATATGCAGCGGAAGAACAAATCACAATTAGCCTAGATTCACTTAGTCTAGGGCTAATTGTAAGTAGAAGATAACCAGTGATTACGCCAATAGCAATAACCCCAAACCACCAATTTGTTGCCGAAGAGAATCAATGAGCCTGAAGCTCTGATACCATGTACGAAAGTATAAGCAACACAAGGTGAACAATAGAACCTTTATTCAAACCTAAGCCACAATAGTCAGCTTAGATTAAGTTTACAATAGTATCCAAAATGTTACAAGGTTAGATTAATGTCAATGAGACAATAATCATGTAAGTACAAAGACAAGACAAGATCAATGAAACGATCAGAAAGAGGAGAAGAGTGTGTAACAATGACTGCACACACCAATGTATCTAACCCTAGATTAAGGGACTTATTAAATAGGAGATTAAGTTACACAAAGACCCCTCTAACGGCTATAAATGACTCATCAGCAGAAATGGGTATAGCTACAGCAGAAACGAGCATCTTGGAACTTTAAACCTTTTATTCTTTGTCCATGATTAACCCCTGTAGAATCTCTGCAATGAACATAACTTGAAAGCCATTAGCAATTGATAGAATGATATGTTTGCCACAGATTGATACCCTAAAATTTAACAAGCTATATTAGTTGTAAATATCTTCTTATCACTCATGTAACTATTGGCTATATAAATAAAAGCCATTATGAGAATAAAAACATAACACTTTCACAGGTTCTAGTTCTTGCCTTTACATGGTTTCAGAGCTTTAAACACTCAAACGAGTTACGATCCTCTCTAAATTCATAACTTTTTCCCGTCAGTCTTGTACCTCAAATCTTCCAACCATGCCACTCACCGCTGAATCATCTGTTATTCAACTAAATGCTCCAACGCATTTCCCCATCACACTCAATGCTTCCAACTTTCCTGTATGGAGAAAGCAGGTTCAATCAACACTAATTGGTCTCGATCTGCTCGACTACATCGATGGTACACTCACACCACCAGTAAAATTAAGATGGTAAAAAGCTCAATCCACTTTATTCTATATGGTTTAGGCAAGACCATATCATTCTCAGTGCACTTCTCGGAAGTTGTTCAGAAACTATTCAACCCATCATATCTTCAGTCGAAACCTCACGTCAAGCATGGCAAAGTTTGACGTCTAGCTATGCGAGCTCCTCACGCTCAAGAATCATATCTCTAAAATCTAAACTAACGAAGAATCCTAAAGGTACCATGCCGATTTCTGAATTTCTTCATGAGATGAAATCCATCGCGGATGAACTCGCTCTTGCTCAAAGTCCGATTCATGAAGAAGATCTTGTGGTTCATATCCTCGCTCAATTAGGAGATGAATATAACAACATTGTGGTAGCACTTAAAGTTCGCGAGTCTCCAATATCCTTCTCAGATTTATTTGATAAACTCACAGATTATGAAAGGATGCTGAAGGATAACGACTTATCACAACCCACTGTTCTTGCAACAGCCAATGTCACACAGAAATCCAACTTCAAGTTTCTGCCACATCAAAAATCATTTCATGAAAGTCGTCAGAAGGGAAACACTTCAAACACTCGGAATGTTCAAGACTACACACATCGTAATGCATGGAAAAATCAGGGTAACAATCGATCCTATCGATCGAATCTCTCTTGTCAGTTTTGTGAGATTAATGGGCATGACACACGCGATTGTCGTAAACTTGCTCGTTTTCTTAAGGAAAACAATATCTATGTGACCGGTCTCAATAGTAATTCAAGTTCAAGACCAGTGGCCAATGTTACCATTTCCACCACATCCACTACAAATCAACAACAGCCATGGTTATTTGATAGTTGTGCGTCCCACCATATGACTTCTGATACATCAAATTTGCATAATTTGGCAAGCTATGGTGGTCCAGATGAGATTTTTCTCGGTGATGGTAAAAGTCTTTCTATCTCTCATACTGGAAATACTAATTTAAATACACCACATCGATCATTATCCTTACCTAATGTTCTTTGTGTTCCCCATTTATGCAAAAAATTGATTTCTATTGCAAAGCTATGTAAAACTAACCATGTTTCTGTTGAATTTTTTCCCTTTCATTTTCTTGTGAAGGATCTTCGCACGGGGGCGCCTCTAATGCGGGGGGAGAACAACAATGATGTTTATTGTGCAACCATGTCTTGTCATCCTCAACTTCACTCCACTATAAAGAGTTCCTTGTCTAGTTGGCACCACAAGCTCGGTCATCCGTCAAATAAAGTTCTTCGGTCCATTCTTAGTAGTAGCCATTTGAGTTCTAGTTCAATATCAGTTTCTGATTTTCATTGTGATTCTTGCTCTATTAATAAAAGCCACAAGTTACCGTTTGTCACTAATTCTCTTGTAAGTACTAAACCGTTAGAGCTTGTCTATACTAATGTGTGGGGGCCAACACAAACATCAATTGATGGTTTTGCATACTATGTCATCTTTGTTGATTATTTCACCAAATACATCTGCTAAAATAACCAGATCTGCTCTTAAATCAACCACAACACAATCAATTCACCCAGCCAACCACCCCTTGGTGAAATCTTTTATTAAACTGAATAGACAAGAAGATGAGTCCACAAAGTGTGTGCTCACCAAACAAATACACAAGACAAAGATAATCCCCTTCAGAAGGGTTCTATCTATCACTACAACTCTCAACACAACCTAACACTCTATAAAACTGATCAAGATGATCAGAGTTAACCAACACCAATAATACCAGACCACACTTGAGAGAAAGAGACTGCAACTTTTGTGAGAGAGAAACGACATGTGAAAGATATCTTCAGCCAAGAGTTAGGTATAGCTTTTATAGAAGCCAATGTTACACTTTAACCCTTCAAAAGATTAGAACCTGCTAACAACAGCTAAACATACAAAAATTAGACCAAAACGGCATAACAAGCCCTTTGACTTAAAGTCAAACATGAGCTTGCATCCCAACTCATACATTTCAACACCCCCTCTCAAGCTCAAGGCTTGAACAAGTCTATCAGACCCAGCTTATCACAAAACAACTTGTGTTGAGAAACACTCAACCCTTTAGTAAATATATCTGCAACATTGTTAGAAGAAGCAACTTTCAAAGTTTTAATAACCCTTGAAGATACTTTCTCTCTAACAAGATGTAAATCAATCTCAAAATGTTTGGTTTTTTCACGAAAAACTGGATTAGCAGCAATCTGAATAGCAGAAATGCTATCACAAAATAAACTTGCAGGTAACAAATCCTCTACACCCAAATCTTTAAAAAAATTTATAACCCAAATAAGCTCACAAGTAGTAGATGCAAGACATCTATACTCAGATTCAGCAGAAGATCTAGAAATAGTGGCTTGTTTCTTACTTTTCCAAGAAATCAGATTATTGCAAAAATAGACACAAAAACCAGAAACTGATTTCCTAGAAACAGGACACTTAGCCCAATCTGCATCTGAATAAGCATACAGATTAATACTTTTACCATACACAAACTGAATACCTGTACCAGGAGCCTGTTTTAAGTATCTCAAAACTCTAAGTGCAGCAGTAAAATGAGAGTTAAGAGGAGCATGCATATGCTGACTTAGACAATGAACTGCATAAGAAATGTCAGGCCTAGTAACAGATAAGTATATAAGCTTTCCAACCAATTTTTCATACTCAGTCATATTGGACAGAAATTTATCTTTTTTAGTCTCAACATGACTCAAAACCACATTCTGCTGCAAAGGAGTAACAGCAGGCTTACAAGCCAATAACCCATATTCAAGAAACAAATCCAAACAGTATTTTCTTTGAGAAAGACAAAGACTAGATTCACAATTTAGAACTTCAATCCCCAAAAAATATTTAAGTGGACCAAGATCTTTAATCATAAACTTTGAATTTAGAAACTTTTTAAACTTCTCAACCTCACTGACATTATTACCAGTGATGACAATATCATCCACATAAACCAATAATGCCAAGAAAACACCATCACAATCTTTAGTGTACAAAGAGTAATCATTAAGACTTTGTTTAAAACCATTTTCTACCAAAGCAGTGGTGAGTTTTTCATTCCACTGCCTAGGAGCTTGCTTTAAACCATATAAAGACTTATTCAATTTACACACTCTAGTTTCATTTTTATCATAATAACCAGGAGGCAACTGCATATACACATCTTCATACAAATCTCCATATAAGAAAGCATTATTAACATCCAGTTGAAATAAAGGCCAATTGTTAGAGACAGATAAAGCAATAAGACACCTAACAGTAACCATTTTAACAACTGGACTAAATGTTTCTTCATAATCAATACCTTCCCTCTGATTATAACCCTTAGCAACAAGTCTAGCTTTATATCTATCAACTTCACCAGTAGATTTAAATTTGATTTTCCAAATCCACTTGCAACCAATAGCAAATCTACCATTAGGCAACTCACACAGTTCATAAGTATTATTCCTATGTAAAGCTTCCATTTCAGAATTCATAGCATCTTTCCACATAGGATTTTGAATAGCCTCAGAAAGAGATTTAGGTTCACAAGATTTATTTAGAGTAGTAGAGAAACACATATTAACTCTAGACAGATTGGAATAAGACACATATTTCTCAAGACCATACTTCACATTACTACCAACAACAAAGTCATTAAACCTAACAGGTTGAGGTCTAGTTCTGCTAGACCTCCTAGTGCTTGGTGGTGCTTCCATTTGAATATTTTGATCCTTACCATTGAAAACATTTTGGTTTATGCCCTCAGAGGTGATATTTTCATCTATCGGGTTGTGGTTGCACCTTCTTCATTAACAGTGTTATCACTTTTATCTGAAGGTGCCATACCACTACCTTCCTCATTAGAAGGGCCCCCTCTTCATCATAGGGACTTTCAGACCCATGGGCATCAAAAAAATTCAAGTTGTCTACTCCATTATCATCAAAGTTTGGTTGAGAATTATTGAATTCATTGATTAGATTTACCAAAATCATTTGAAGGTTTATGAAAAACATTTGATAACTTCATTTTAAAAGGAAAGACAGTTTCATAAAAAGTGACATCTCTTGAATAAAAAACAAATTTACTATCCAAACCATACAACTTATAAGCCTTTTTCACACTTGAAAAACCAATTAAGACACATTTTTCAGATTTAGAACCAAACTTATTATGTGAATTTAAAACAGTAGAGTAGCACATACATCCAAAAGATCTAATATGAGAGAGACTAGGATCCTTACCATACACTAAAACATAAGGGGAAGCACCAGACAAGACAGAGGAGGGAAGCCTGTTAATAAGATATACATCAGTTAAGACACATTCAGGCCACATATTCAAGGGAATCCCCCCCTGAAACATAAGACTCCTAGCAACATTAAGAAGATGTCTATGTTTCCTCTCAGCAATCCCATTTTGCTGAGGAGTATAGGCACAAGAAGTTTGATGAATCATCCCTAATTCAGAAAAAAGAGTGGATAATTGATTATTTACAAATTCAGTTCAATTATCAGACCTTATGATCTTAACTTTTTTATTAAACTGTGTAAAAACAAGTTTTATAAAATTTGTAAATATGATTACAAACTTCAGTTTTTTACTTCAGAAGATAGACCCAAACAGCCCTACTAAAATCATCAACCAAAGTTAAGAAATACTTAAAACCTTCTTTACTAGTAACCTTATAAGGACCCCAAACATCACAGTGAATAAGATAATCCCCAAACAAATACACAAGACAAAGATAATCCCCTTCAGAAGGGTTCTATCTATCTCACTACAAATACATGAATACACCAGATCCTCACTACAACTCTCAACACAACCTAACACTCTATAAAACTTATCAAGATGATCAGAGTTAACCAACACCAATAATACCAGACCACACTTGAGAGAAAGAGACTGCAACTTTTGTGAGAGAGAAACGATATGTGAAAGATATCTTCAGCCAAGAGTTAGGTATAGCTTTTATATAATAGGTTGATACACATCATTTAAGCCCATAAGAAACTGCATGAGTCTAACAAGTTGATTATGTTTCAAAATTCCCTCATGAGCAGCACAAGTACAAGCAGGTAACAAAGTTAAGGTATCAAATTCTCTCCAAAGAGAATTTAACTTATGATAATAATCAGGCACTGACAAATCACCTTGCTTAAGAGAGTTAGTCTTATGAATCACATTAAAGATAACAGGGCCATCAATTTTATCATAAGTTTCCTGTAATTCATTCCAAACTTCAGATGCAATTTCAGAGTAAACTTTACCTAAGTACAATTCAGAAGACAAAGACCCAAGAATCCAACCAAGAACTATAGCATTACATCTTTCCCACTGCTGGGAAAGAACTACACTAGTAACAGGTTTAACACAAGTACCATCAACAAATCCCATTTTATTTTTACCTTTCAAAGCAATTTTCATAGCATTAGACCACATTTTGTAATTATCAGATCCAGTGAGTTTAAAATGCACAATAGGAATATTAGAATTATCACTAGAATGCAAGTAGAGAGGATTACCAGCATCCAAAGAACTAATGAGAATTTCACCCATAATGAACCAAGAAATAAAAGAAACAGATAGCAGAAACCAGACAAAAACTAAAGAATATCAGAACAAAAAACTACCAAGAACACTAAAACCAGAAACAATACTACCAATAATACTAAAAAACAACTACTATACTAACACCAGAACACTAAAAACTTACACCCAATTCTACTGAAGCACCAAGTCTTACACCTATCTGTGGGAAGAGCAGGTTTCCGTACCTCTCAAGGAGGCAGGTCAAGAAGTTACCCACAGAGTTTGCAGTGTAAAAAACTAAAGTACTCAGAGAATTAAAGAGAGAGAGAGATAAACCTTACAACAAGATACGCAGCGGAAACCAGATTACCAACCTTCTTGATTCAAGTCAAGAAGTCAATAACCAACCAAGAACCCCAAGAACACCACCAGGAATCACCAGAACCAAGATCCCCAAATTTATCAATTAGGGTTTCAAAAAACCCAATTGATAAAATCAAGATCCACCAGTAAAACCAACGATTAATACTACGACCGTTAAGAAAACAGCCTCACAAGATCCCAATTGCTCAAGAATCAAGAAAGCCCCAAATTTGAGATCAAACCCTAGAAACCCTAATATCAAGAACCAACGGAGATCAAAACCTGGCTCTGATACCATGCTAAAATAACCAGATCTGCTCTTAAATCAACCACAACACAATCAATTCACCCAGCCAACCACCCCTTGGTGAAATCTTTTATTAAACTGAATAGACAAGAAGATGAGTCCACAAAGCGTGTGCTCACCAAACAAATACACAAGACAAAGATAATCCCCTTCAGAAGGGTTCTATCTATCTCACTCCAAATATATGAATACACCAGATCCTCACTACAACTCTCAACACAACCTAACACTCTATAAAACTGATCAAGATGATCAGAGTTAACCAACACCAATAATACCAGACCATACTTGAGAGAAAGAGACTGCAACTTTTGTGAGAGAGAAACGACATGTGAAAGATATCTTCAGCGAAGAGTTAGGTATAGCTTTTATAGAAGCCAATGTTACACTTTAACCCTTCAGAAGATTAGAACCTGCTAACAACAGCTAAACATACAAACATTATACCAAAACGACATAACAAGCCCTTTGACTTAAAGTCAAACATGAGCTTGCATCCCAACTCATACATTTCAACAACATCTGGTTGCATCCCAACTCATAAATTTTCAAACTCCATTTGAAAAGCTTTTTAATAAACCTCCTAACTATACAATACTCAAATCATTTGGATGCTTGTTTTATCCATGGCTTTGCCCATACGCAGCATCCAAACTCCATCCTAAATCAAAACCATGTGTCTTCCTTGGTTACTCAACCTCTCAGTCTGCGTACAAATGTCTAGACCCTACCATAAATCGTCTATATTTTTCAAGACATGTCGATTTCAAAGAAGATGTATTTCCACTTCGATTGCACAATAAACAAAATGAGTTCACCTCTCTCGTTTGGGATGCTTGCCTTAATAGATCCACTCAAGTTAATGTCAGAAGTTCAACCACCACTACATCACGTGTACCCACTAACATTATAACACCATCTCCACAACCAAATATCAATCATCAAAGTTGTGCAAATGAGAACTTAGCAGGTACTCATTCCCCTTTAGCAACAACCTCACTTGAGACTCCTATATATCAATCATCACCTTCAAAAACACCATCATCTTCAGCCACACCACCATCCATATCTACTCCACCAATAACTCCACATGACTAACCCACTCCTCAACAATCAATTTCAGCCGATAATCAGAATGCTACCGGTGTTACTTGTAGGGATTTAATACTCATAACAATTATATAAATCAAATAACATCATCAAAGCATGCAGCGGAAGTAAATAGGAATAATATATGTAAGTAATTAACCGAATAAGAAAGTGCATACGTTTTAGCAATTCAAGAATCAAACGATGATTGACCAAGAACCAAAACCCAAAACCCTAACTTTAGGGTTTATGTAATTCGACCCAAACAAAAGAATCGACCACCAAGATTACAAGCTCAAGCGTGCTTGTCCTTCGTTCTTGTACACACGTACTAATAGCGATTTGATGTGAAAAGCTAGTTCCTTGAATCACAAATAAAACCAAACACTTGTGTCTTTGAGTTAAGCAAAATCGAAAACCCTTGGGTTTGGGAGTTTCGACCGGCCACACAAAGAGGGAGAGAGGAGAGGAGAAATTAGGTATATTGGTGATCCAAGATTAAGTTGTGAATGAATACAAGGGATTGTATTTATAGGTAACTTAACTTGATGACCAAGTTTGAGTGTGATTGGGTTTGGAACCCAACCGATCGGCCAAACATAATCCCAAAGGGATTCTAGAACTTTCCCGACTTTGTAATTTCATCTCTAGTCCTTTTAGTTAATATTTAACGACCGTTAACCAAACCTCGTTAATTATTTAACTATCGTTATGTTTTATTCCATGACTAATAATTAATAATAATAACGTTTTATTTATATTAATTATTTATACATTGATTCTCATACGTAATGTGTGCAATCCCGAAGTCTCGAGTTCGAATCCGGTCATACATATATTAATAATTATCCATAAACCTTTCAGCTCCCACTTGGATATTACTTAATATAGTAATGACATTGGTTAGTCTAGCTTTCACACGCCAATGCCCCCAGATCAAATCGAGTATGGTTTCCTGAAAAAACCATTTAATGATTCATCAGTTTTACTTATCCTTTTGTTACTAATACTACATTAACTATGAATATGGATCAAGTCATTTCATAAGTTAATATTCTGTTTCTCGTTGTATTCGATTGAACAAGATTACCAAATCATCTGAACGTATTCCAGATAGATCTTGGGTATGGCCATACATACATCTTGTCAACCCTACGAGGGCCCAAATATAGTATTATGCTTTGAAACAAATTCAAAGGAACAAATTCTCTTGACTACAAACATAACTCATGAACTTTGCAACACTTCCGAAAATAGCCCTTATAACTACCAGTTACGGATAGCGTTAGACTATCTTACACAAATGCACTACATTCATATCAGTTATCTGGTATCTCAAGTCTGAGGATAAACACTTCATGATATACTTAATGACAAAGATCCATAAAGTATCATCATGTAAAGTTGGGATGAGTCCTATATTCAATCATTGAATATCATGTGAATCTGGTATGTCCCACGCATCAATATACTTTAAAAGTATATTCTACCAAAACTCAGATTTGTCTTAATTCAATGACATTCCCACATCATTGATCGACAACGGACTATTTAGAATAACATAAGTTATTCACGGATTAAACATGCAAATATAGGATATAATATTAAGAAAATGAAAAATAAACATAAACAACTATTTTATTTCATTAAAGTAATATTTGTTCATAACATCCTTTATCCAAATACTAATCACAGATATGCATGAAACTACTAGCTAAACGAAGTCCTATCCCATCAGCATGGTCAGTAAGTTTTTCTTTTGGCAAAGGCTTCGTAAAGGGATCAGCTAGATTATCATCTGTATGAACTTTGAGTAGATTGATTTCACCTATGTCAACTTGTTCTCGAACATAGTGATATCGACGAGGAAAATGTCTGGCGCCCTTCATGACTCCAGGCTCATTGGCAAATGTTATTGCAGCAGAGTTGTCACAATACACATTTAAAGGTAATTCGATTGAGGGCATTACTCCGAGTCCCGAAATGAATTTCCTAATCCAAACAGCTTCTTTCGCAGCTTCTGAAGCAGCTATGTACTCAGCTTCTGTAATAGACATCGCAACCGTTGTTTGCTTCTTGCTCTTCTAGTCAACTGCTCCTCCATTAATGACAAAGACATAACCCGTCTGAGACTTCGTATCATCTTTATCAGTTTGGAACGACGCATCGCTAAAACCTGTAACATCAAGTTCTGCATCTGGATTTCCTCCATACACTAGACACATTTCTTTAGTAGCCCTTAGATACTTAAGAATGTTCTTAACAGCTTGCCAGTGTTTCACAACTGGGTTCTGTTGATACCGACTGGTGATATTTTGTGCAAACGTCACATCAGGCCTTGTACATCTCACATCATACATGATAGATCCTACAGCCGAAGCATAAGGAACTTTCTTCATGTAATCCACCTCTTCAGGTGTTGACGCGCATAGTTTATTACTTAAGCCATGTTCAACTTGCATCGGCAAATATCCCTTCTTGGAATTTTGCATACTGAATCTCTTCAATATTTTATCAATGTAAGCACTTTGGCTCGGTCCAATTAACCGCCTTGATCTATCCCGGTAGATCTTGATTCCTAGAATAAATGTTGCTTCCCCTAAGTCCTTCATAGAAAAGCACTCTCCAAGATAAGACTTTACATCTTGCATACTTGGAATGTCTTTTCCCATGATCAATATGTCATCGACATATAAGACAAGGAAAATAACATTACTCCCACTAGCTTTGTGATACACACATGGCTCATCAAGATTTTGAGTGAAACCAAATTTCTGGATTTCTTTATCAAACTTCTTGTTCCATTGCCTTGATGCTTGCTTCAACCCATAAATAGATCTTTGAAGTTTGCATACACGCTTCGGATACTTTGGATTCACAAACCCTTCAGGCTGCGCCATATAGATGTCCTCATCTAGGCGACCGTTTAAGAAGGCAATTTTGACATCCATTTGCCATATCTCATAGTCATAGTACGCAACTATGGCTATAAGAATCCTAATAGCTCTAATGTCTGCTACAGGAGAAAATGTCTCCTCGTAGTCTACCCCATAGGTTTGAGTATACCCTTAGGCTACAAGACGAGCTTTATAGGTGTGTGCATTGCCATCCATCCCAGTCTTTATCTTAAAGAGCCACTTACTTCCAACTACCTTAGCATTTGGAGGTAAGTCAACCTCTATCCAGACTTCGTTATCTTTCATGGATTGCATTTCCCCATTCATTGCAACTCGCCATTTTTCCTTTTCAGGAATCATCATGGCAGCTTTATAGTTAGCAGGTTCACCAAGATCCCCTAACATATTTTCCTCAGCTTCTACGTTGAGACATAGACGCTCAGGTGCACGCGTAGCCCTTGCGGATCTACGAATGGGAACCACTTCAACTGCAGGTAGAACGCCCAGACTTTCAGGTTCTAATTGAGGTTGGCTAGTGTTTTCAGAAGGTGTTGTATCTTCTAGATCATCTTCCAGATCATAAACTCTCCCACTGAATTCATGAGATATGAGATCCCTTTCAAGGAATTCTCCATACCTAGCAACAGTTACTTTGTTTTCAGGTGGAAAGTAAAAGTAGTAACCCATAGTTTCCTTTGGGTATCCTACGAAGATACACTTAATAGATTTAGGTTGCAGCTTATCAGCAGAGTCACGTTTAACAAACGCCTCACAACCCCAAACCTTTAAGTAAGACAAGTTGGGAGCTTTCCCATACCACACCTCATAAGGAGTCTTATAAACCTTCTTAGTTGAACCATATTCAATATGCGAACAATAGTTTCCAAAGCATAATCCCAAAAGGATAAGGGAAGAGTTGTAAGATTAAACATCGATCGCACCATGTCTAGCAATGTACGATTCCTTCTCTCAGATACACTATTTTGTTGTGGAGTATATGGAGATGTGAGTTGCTGGACAATACCACACTCAGCTAGATAATCTTTAAACTCTTGGCTTAAATATTCACTACCTCTATCGGATCGAAGAGCTTTAATCTTCTTTCCTAGTTGCAGTTCTACTTCACTCTTAAAAACCTTAAATGTTTCAAAGACTTCATGTTTATGTTTAAGTAAATAAACATAACCATAACGACTGAAATCATCAGTAAAGGTTAAGAAGTAGCTAGCACCCTTTCTTGACACATGTCTTAGTGGTCCACATACGTCAGTATGTATCACATCAAGAAGATCAGAAGCCCTTTCTAAACTGTTTGTAAAAGGTTTCTTGGTCATCTTCCCAGATATGCAAGATTCGCATTTATCAAATGATTCATCATTGATGTCTTGCAAAAGCCCATCGTGTTGTAGCTGTTGCATGCGTTTCTTGCCTATATGAGCAAGTCTATAATGCCAAAGAAATGAAGAATCCAAATCACCTTTGATTCTTTTATTATTGATACTAAAGACAGAATTATTTTTATCAATCACATTATCATGCAAATCAATTTCAAACACACCATTTACTGGAATAACATTAAAGTAAAAAACACCATTTAAAGAAATCGAAATTCCATAATCAGTAAATGCATGAACGAAACCAATATCTTTTAACAAGGAAACAGAAACGACACCCCTAACAATGGAAGGTGCGTAATGACAATCGTTTAATGACAGTACTAAACCCGAAGGTAAAACTAAATCAAACGTGCCTATAGCTTCAACGACTGCATGTGCTCCATTACCCACGTGCAGGTAGGGGTGTTATCGGGTCGGGTTATCGGGGTTATTGGGTTTGTCGGGTCGGGTTGAGTCGGGTTTTGAATTTTTTAAAAGTGACCCGCGAACCGACCTGATAAGTAATCGGGTTATCGGGTTCGGGTGGTATCGGGTCGGGTTAAGTCGGGTCGGGTTGAGCCGGGTTATCGGTGATGGAATACCAAATTGGCCTAACTTCTAAGTAGATACAAGATTTGTTTTTTACTCGTAATACTTATGTTAAAGGCACACTAACAAATTGTTATATTAAATATATTAGACATCAATGGCACAAGTAACTTAAGTATGGAATTTGTTAAACATCAGTGGCAACATCAGTACAACATCTAAAAAAACTTCCTTGTGCTACCCTATAACTTCTACATAGTACAACATCAGTGAAGCACTCTAGAAAGCATGGTATTTGTCCCATAGTACAACATCAGTGCAGCAAGAAAAGAACTAAAAAAAGTGCAGCAGTAGACCTGTACTGCTGACCTGTACCTCAACATATTCATAACAGATTCAAATTTCTAGCATAACAGATTCACCATAATTTCACCATAACAGATTCATAACAAGTTTCACCATAATTTAACCATCAAACAAGAATATTTGTTGCAAAAAAATTTCACCATAAGAGTTTCAAGTGTCAACCATAACAGTTGCTGACTAAAAAAATATACCATAACAGTTGCATAGTTGCAGACTTGCGGCCAGACCAGGAAGTTGTAACAAAGTTCAATCGTTCAAACTTGCACCTTCTTGCTCCAGCAACTCTACATAAAGGAGGGAACTAGGAGGGAGAAGGCAAGCGTACAGTTAGATAATGGGTATTGGGAAACCAAAAGTTTTCTGAGAACAAGGGTTAACCAAAAGTTTAAGTTACATGCAATAAACTAATATATAAAAACTCATTCATAAAAACAAACGTACATTACCAAACTACCAATAAAAGTAATATATAAAAAAGGGATATTTGATTAACGGGTCTAATCGGGTTGACCCGTTAACATAATTTTTTTAACCCTAACCCGACCCGATAACATTATCGGGTTCGGGTCAAAACAACCCGACTAGATTTTTGACCCGATTAGACTTGACCCGATTAGGCCTTATTGGGTTCGAGTTCGGGTTCGGGTCGGGTTGACCCGACCCTACTGACACCCCTACGTGCAGGTATTTATGTCCATAGGCAAGCTTCCTTGCTCCTCTAAGTCCCTGCAGTGTATTACAAATGTGAATACCACATCCAGTATCATATACCCATGAATTTATTTTATGAGGAAAAGCAAATAATTCTATCATCAAAAGAGTACCTGAAGTACTGGCCACAGTGCCAGTATTTTTATACCTCTTATTGCGCAACTCATCAAGGTAGAGTGGACAATTCCTCTTCCAGTGTCCTACCTCGGTGCAGTGATGACAAGCCATATCCTTCTTCGGATTCTCACGCTTCTTGGGAGGGTACTTCTTGGGTTCTTGCTGATAAGTCATAACTTGTTTTCCCTAATCAGCTTTACCCTTACCTTTCCCTTTCTTGTTCGCTAGCGGCTTATTAGGCTTAGAAATCCTACCCTTCTGGATGGTCAAAACCGCATGTGTAGGGGCCTTATTGGGCAAACCTTTTTCGTAATCAATGAGCATTGCATGTACCTCACTGACTGTCTTCCCCGTGCAATGCATATTATAATTGCGCACAAAACCATCAAACTCCTTGTTAAGGGATCTGTTGATAAGGCCAATTTGTATGTCATTGGGGTAAACATAGTTAAGACGCCCCAGCTGGTCCATGTAACTCATCATTTCCAGGAAGTGGGCGCTTACAGGTTTCCCTTCTCATTGCTTGCAACTATGAAGAGCATCTATCAAATCATATAGCTCTACAGTCACAGGCTTTTCAAACAACCTTAGCAATTCTTCAAGCATGAGATTAGGGAAGTAATTTTCAAACTGATTTTGCAAGTTTGGATTCATACTCCCGAGCATAATGCAGGCGACCTCATTATACTTGTCATACTCAGATTGCCATGCAGCTCGTGCTTCAGCAGTAGCATCAGCTGCAGGTTCAGGAGGACAAGGCGTAGTCAAATAATCTAGTCTTTTGGCAACCCTCAAGACAATTCTTAGTTGCCGATACCAATCATTGAAATTCGCTACGGTCAATTTCTCTCGATCAAACATAGATTTGAACGACGAGGCTAGTGCAGATAGATTGACTTGAGCCATTTCTACAGAAATAAAAGTTCAAAAGTTAGTACTTTCGACAAGTAAACATTCAAGAAAATAAAATACCCTTTGGTCAATATTCATATTAACCATAGAATTTTCCTTGAATTTTGGATCCTCATTATCATAGTTTCACCACATCAGTTGATCTGCTAGTGGTGAAAGTATAGAATAGGTAATCGTTGAAGAACGATAATTGACAAACAAGTTTTCAATTCCAAAAGTTATGGGATTTACAATTTTGCCAAAACAATTAATGCAAAACGTAAGCATGTTTCATCCCATCTCATGCCTTAAGTCATAGGTCTCACTAACTAACTTAATTAAGTTGTCTAACTTAGAAACTGCAAATCATAAAGCTGAGGTCTCACACAACAAAATAATTCACCTTGTTATGGTAATCTAGATCAAGGTCTCACATAACTAAATTACAACTTCAAGTGTTTCATATCATTAGATGGCATAAACTTAAATTTAAAGGGTACAATTTTTGACATGTAATCAAAACTTATGTATAAAGAAGCATGCATACAACTTTATAACTTAATATTTTCGAAAAAACTTACATGAAATTTTAATTGCTAAGATTGAATTCTACAAAGTTTTAATCGATGCGTTGAGAAACTTACAACTTTGCACTAAGATGCTTCGTACATAGAATGGTTATACTAGGTAGCTCCAATCGAACTCACAGGGGGCAGAGGACCAGGTAAGCGCAAAGCATAACCTTAGCCATCCATTCAGTGAGACTGTGCTCACTTCTTTATTAACCCCTTTACAGTTTGTTCTAGTGGGTGAGCCGTTCTAACCATTTAGTACAGTCGCATCAATCGATTAAAAGTTCAAGAATAATTCTTAGATAACAATTCAGTTTCGCCATTATTTAGTCCATTTAATTTTCTATTCCAAAAAACCCTTTTTGCTTACTAACATGTCAAACAATATATAAACAAAAAAACACTTTAATAAAATTAAATACACTCAAATAATATAAACATATAACTAAACAATTTTAACATATGTAAAAATAATTAGCCACATGCATAATTATTTCAATAAACTCTAATAAACAATTCTAGGCGTAAATAAATGCATACATTAACTAGGGCTTTCAACTACAAGGTAGATGAGCCACATACATCGACAAGTCGATTCCGTAAGCCAAAGTTAATAATATACCGATTAGCACATAACGAATTTTTTTTAGTTATAATTGAGGTCTTCCCCAATTCAATAATTATTAAATAAATAGAACATGTGTGTATCACTTAACAATTAATCAATAAAACAAAAAACAATAATTCATGGCAAAACATGCATTTTCCACCATGGATTCCGCATAACAATTATCACCCAAGATACGCATATTACATGGCACAAAACAATTATTCATTAATTAACCACATAAAATTAGCATGCAATCCTAGGGTTTCTACAAGTTTTACAAAATTAAAACCTAATTAAATAATTAAAGGGTAATCGACCCTATTAAATAAAATTAGGGTTTCGAATTCAAAACCCTAGAAACCATAAAAAGCATGCATATAATCATAAACATTCAATTTTTATGTGTTTCGGTAATTAATTACATCATATTAACGGCTCGTGATGCCACTGTAGGGATTTAATACTCATAAAAATTATATAAATCAAATAACTTCATCAAAGCATGCAGTGGAAGTAAATAGGAATAATATATGTAAGTAATTAACCGAATAAGAAAGTGCGTACCTTTTAGCAATTCAAGAATCAAACGATGATTGAACAAGAACCAAAACCCAAAACCCTAACTTTAGGGTTTATGTAATTCGACCCAAACAAAAGAATCGACCACCAAGATTACAAGCTCAAGCGTGCTTGTCCCTCGTTCTTGTACACACGTACTAATAGCGATTTGATGTGAAAAGCTAGTTCCTTGAATCACAAATAAAACCAAACACTTGTGTCTTTGAGTTAAGCAAAATCGAAAACCCTTGGGTTTGGGAGTTTCGACCGGCCACACAAAGAGGGAGAGAGGAGAGGAGAAATTAGGTATATTGGTGATCCAAGATTAAGTTGTGAATGAATACAAGCGATTGTATTTATAGGTAACTTAACTTGATGACCAAGTTTGAGTGTGATTGGGTTTGGAACCCAACCGATCGGCCAAACATAATCCCAAAGTGATTCTAGAACTTTCCCGACTTTGTAATTTCATCTCTAGTCCTTTTAGTTAATATTTAACGACCGTTAACCAAACCTCGTTAATTATTTAACTATCGTTATGTTTTATTTCGTGACTAATAATTAATAATAATAACGTTTTATTTATATTAATTATTTACGTCAATTCTCATACGTAATGTGTGCAATCCCGAAGTCTCGAGTTCGAATCCGAACATACATATATTTGAATATCCATAAAACCTTTCATTACTCGCACTCGAAAACCAAATCCAAAATATTATACCCCAAAATTCCTCAACCTAACCACCAATCACCCACTGCCTAGTAACTTAGAACCTTCCACTGTAAACCAAGCTTTAAAAGATCCTCTTTGAAGGAAGGCAATGGATGATGAATTTAATGCATTAATGCATAATGGTACTTGGGAGCTCATTCCAAAGGCGAACCATGTTCCGATTGGATGCAAGTGGATTTTTCGAATTAAACGTAAGCCTGATGGATCAATAGACAGATACAAAGCGCGTCTTGTAGCCAAAGGATATTTACAACAACCTGGTAAAGATTATTTTGAAACATTCAGTCCTGTAACTAAGCCATCAACTATACGCATTGTTTTATGTCTCGCTTTATCTAAAAACTGGATTTTACGTCAGTTGGATGTAAACAATGCGTTTCTTCATGGCACGTTACATGAGGATGTTTATATGATTCAACCTCCAGGTTATGTTCATCAAGAATACCCAAACCATATATGCAAACTTCGAAAAGCCTTGTATGGTCTCAAACAAGCGCCGCGTGCATGGTATACGGAATTAAAGAATTTCTTGCTGGAATTTGGCTTTAAGAAATCCCTAGCAGATGCATCATTGTTTATCTATAATCATCATGGGATAATAGCTTACTTCATGGTTTACGTAGATGACATTATTCTTACGGGTAGCCACAATGATTTCTTGGATAAATTTGTGCTCGCCTTATCACACAAGTTTTCTATCAAAGATCTTGGACAATTACATCATTTTTTAGGTGTGGAGGTTATCCCTACATCCCAGGGGTTATTCTTATCTCAACATCGACATATTTCTGATCTATTGGAACAATCTCATATGGAAGGCGCTAAGGAAGTTGTTACACCTCTGGATTCAGCAGCTACGTTGTCTCTTGTTGATGGATCACCACTAGTTGATGCGACACCTTATCGGCGAATTGTTGGGTCACTTCAATATCTAGCAATCACCCGTCCCGATGTATCATTTGCTGTCTATAAACTGTCACAGTTCATGCATGCACCAACACAGTTACATTGGCAATCTCTCAAACGAGTACTTCGGTATCTAAAAGGTACCATTCATCATGGTTTGTTTCTTAAACGAGGCTCGCCACTGAGCCTCACTGCATTCTCAGATTCTGATTGGGGTGGCATTCGCGATGGCGGTCGATCCACAACAGCTTATGTATTGTATCTTGGCTCCAACATTATCTCATGGCGTTCGGCTCGTCAGAAATCAGTATCACGTTCTTCAACGGAGGCAGAATACAAAGCTGTGGCAAATGCTACAGCTGAACTTCTTTGGGTTCAAAACTTATTGCGCGAACTTGGTATTTCTATAGCCCAGTCTCCAAATTTATATTGTGATAACACTGGAGCAACATACTTATGTGCAAATCCAGTTTATCATTCTCGTATGAAACACATAGCACTTGATTATCACTTTGTTCGTGAACTAGTTTCTGAAGGATCTTTGCGTGTATTACACATAAGCTCAAAGGATCAAATTGCTGATGTTCTCACTAAACCATTGGCTCGACGTATGTTTCTCAATTTCCGTTCCAAGATTGGAGTCTCCGATGGATCCTCCGTCTTGCGGGGGCGTGTTAAGGATAATGACAAAGCTTAGACTTTGTCAATAACTTCCTCCACTATATCTTGTATGTAGTTGTAACTGATCCTATTATTTAGCTATATTAGTTGTAAATATCTTCTTATCACTCATGTAACTATTGGCTATATAAACAAATGTAAAAACAATCAAGAGCACACAACAATCAATACGTACACCCAACCAACCACCCCGTGGTGTAATTTTATTATAACGATGTCAAGTAGATAAGTCCCCAATCGGGTGCTTACCAAACAAATACACAAGAAACGATTGATCTCTTCTAGGAAAACACCAATCAACCTCACTACAATAACACTCAACACACAAACTACAAGATCAAATGAAGAGTTTGATCTTGATACACAATACCAAAACTGATATCAAGAACGATATCAATATACCAGATATCAATATACCAGACAATAACAGATGCTTAGAGAGAGAAACAACTTTGACAGATTGTGAGAGGATCAATAATAATCCAACCCTAAACAGAATAAGATGAATATATAGCCTCAAATGTTGCACTCCAGCCCCTCAACTTTAACTCTTGACAAAAACCAACTTAAACTTGAAATAACAGAAGATGAGAATAGGAAAGTGTCAACTTCAGTCCTTCAATATAAAAATAAGCTTGAACAACTAACTTCAACACCCCTCCTCAAGCTGATTTCCAGAATTCTCTTTAGCTTGATCATCATTTATATCTGAACCAGAATTATTAATACCTGCAAACATATCAACAAGACCAAGATTTTTGCAAAGCACTTTATGTTGAGCTTGACCAAGACATTTTGTAAAAATGTCTGCAGTCTGCTCATCAGTATGAACCTTTTTAGTGACTATAACACCAGCAGCCACCTTTTCTCTAACAAAGTGCACATCAATTTCAAAATGCTTTGTTTTCTCATGGAAAACAGGATTAGCAGCAATTTGAATTGCAGCACTACTATCACAATACACATTTACAGGAAACAATTCACTTAGACCTAAACTATGCAAAAGATTACTCAACCATATGACTTCACAAGCCACAGATGCAAGACTTCTATATTCTGCTTCAGCAGAACTTTTAGACAATGTTGCCTGCTTTTTACTTCTCCAAGAAATTAGAGAATCACCCAAGAAAACACAAAATCCAGTAACTGATTTTCTTGTTTTAGGACATTTGGCCCAGTCTGCATCTGAGTAAGCACTCAGCTTAAGACTAGACTCTTTATTAAACTGTAAACCAGACCCAGGTGATCCTTTTAAGTATTTTAAAACTCTTAAAGCAGCTTTAAGATGTGATTGCAAAGGATAATGCATATGTTGACTCAAACAATGTACAGCATAGCTAATATCAGGCCTAGTGTTAGTTAGATAAATCAGTTTTCCAACTAATTTCTGGTAAGCATTAACATTCTTAAGACCCTTGTCTTTACTAGTTTCAATATGATTTAACACAGTATTCTCAGGAAGAGGAGTATCAACTGGTTTAGCAGCTAACAAACCATATTCATATAATAATTCTAAACAATACTTCCTTTGAGACATACAAATACCTTTATCATTTTTTAATACTTCAATTCCAAGAAAGTATTTAAGTTCACCAAGATCTTTAATTAAAAACTTTGAGTTTAAATACCTTTTAAAACTATTGATCTCAGCCTCATTATTCCCAGTTATCACAATATCATCTACATAAACAAGAAGAGCAACAAAAATAGACTTCTTTTGTTTAATGTATAATGAATAATCAAACTTGCTTTGAACAAAACCATGTTCAACCAAGGCAACTATAAGCTTAGCATTCCACTGCCTTGGTGCCTGTTTAAGACCATACAAAGATTTATTAAGTTTGCATACTCTAGTTTTATCATTACTGTTATACCCTTCAGGCAAAGTCATATAAACATCTTCAACCAGATCACCATACAAGAAAGCATTATTAACATCCAATTGATACAAAGGCCAAGACATTTTGACAGCAATACTAATAAGACTTCTAACAGTAACCATTTTAACCACAGGACTAAAGGTTTCATCATAATCAAAACCTTCTCTTTGATTATAACCTTTAGCAACAAGTCTAGCTTTATACCTATCCACTTCTCCTGTAGACTTATATTTAATTTTCCAAATCCACTTTGAACCAATAGGTTTTCTTCCTAAAGGCAAATTACACTCAGTCCAAGTATTATTCCTATTTAATGCTTCAACTTCATTATTCATAGCATCAACCCAATTAGGATCTTTAATAGCATCACTAAAACAAGTAGGCTCAATAGATTTATTCAAAGAAGAGGCAAAACATCTATTATGCACATTCAATCTTTTGTAATCCACATATTTTTCAATACCATATCTCAACTTAGAACTTAGCACATAATCATTAAACCTTATAGGTTGCTTAGACTCTCTACTAGACCTTCTTAATATAGGAGATTGAGTATCAGACTGCACATCAACATTTTCATAACTAGATTGAGATGTCTCATTTAGACTTTGACTAATATTGCCCTCAGACCAGCTTTGGTCACCATAGTTGGTTGCAGATTGCCACCCTTCATGTTGCATTTGTGCAGCATCTGTGTTAATACCTTGTGTATTATCTGCTGCAACAGTGAAGGGTGTCTCACTACCATCCTCAACTGGTGTATCTCTCCCATCATCATAGGGACTTTGAGACTCAAGATTATCAAAAAAATTCAAATGATCTGCTTCCTTTACACATTGTATATCTGCAGAATCATAGGTTTTCATTTTCAAAGGAAAAACATTTTCATAAAACCTTACATCTCTATGAAAAAACACATTTCTAGAATCTAGGCTTAAAAGTTTATAAGCCTTTTTAACAGTAGAAAAACCAATTACAATACATTTTTCAGATCTAAAACTCATTTTATCATGATTATTCAAAATAGTTGCAAAACAAAGACAACCAAAAGACCTCAAGTGGGAAAGATTAGGTTTTCTTTTGTGAATCATCTCAAAAGGACATTTACCTTTTAAAACAGAAGATGGCAGCCTGTTAATCAAATAGACAGCAGTCAAAATACAATCAGACCAGAATTTCAAAGGAATTCCCCCCTGAAACATAAGACTCCTTGCCACATTAAGCAAGTGTCTATGTTTCCTTTCAAGAATCCCATTTTGCTGAGGTGTATGAGCACAAGAAGTTTGATGTATTATACCAAGTTCAGAAAAAACATGATGCATTTTTTTATTCACAAATTCAGTTCCATTATCAGACCTTACAGTTTTAATTTTTGAATTAAACTGATTTGAAAACATGTTTATAAAAGTAACAAAAACATCAAAAACTTCATCTTTAGTTTTAACTAAATAAACCCATACAGCCCTAGAGAAATCATCAACAACAGTCAAGAAATATCTATAACCTTCTCTGCTAGTGACTCTGTATGGACCCCATAAGTCAAGATGAACAAGTTCACCTAAAATCTCTGACTTATGGTCTGACAAAGGAAAAGGTTCCCTTGTTTGTTTAGCCCTATGACAGATTTCACAAACAGGCACAGAAGTATTCTTGGAGAAACCAAGATCAGTTTGAAGAACATTCAAAACTGGATCAGCAGGGTGACCCAGTCTATTATGCCACACAAACTTAGACACATTATGAGACATAATCAGGCTACAATTACTCACAGAATCAACAGGATGCATATCAAACAGATACAGACCATCAGACTGGCTACCAGTCCCCAAGACATTCTCCCTTTTCAAATCCTGAATATAACATTTATCCTCATCAAAACCAACAAACATTTTGCTATCTCTGATCAGTTTATTAATGATAAAAGACTAACACAATAACAGGCACAACAAGAACATCATATAAAACCACATTATTAGTGAGCTTAAGATTCCCAACATGACTGATAGTAGCAAGAGTGTCATTAGGATGACCAACAGTAATATGTAAACTAGATATATTAGCAATGTTAAACATTCCTTTAGTAGAAACAGTAAGATGCTGATTAGCACCAGAATCAATAATCCATCCCAATGTCAAACTCTTAACAGTAAGACTAGAATTAGCAAAATAATATTTAGAAAAATTCATATTAAACCAAACATTATGATTATAGAATGAAGCCCTACCTGCCATGTTGGCATGTATGCTTCCAGTAGAAGAATCATTAATCAGAGACAAAAGCTTCTTCATCTGTTCAGAAGTAAAACCAGAAGAAGTGCTAGTAGAAGAAGATTTGTCAATTGGTTTAGCCTCAATATTAGCATTAAATGTTTGTTTAAAATCATTTTGCTTAAAAGAACCATTTGGTTTAGAAAAACCAGGAGGAAAACCAATTATTTCATAACACCTTTCAATAGTATGTCCAATTTTACCACAGTTTTTGCAATTTAGATTAGGATTAGGACCTCTATTAATAGTGTTATTATTATTAGGAGTACTCCTAGTGTTATTATTAATATTATTATTAAATCCTCTTCTATTGTTATTAAAAGACTTAACAGCAAAAGAAGAAGCATTCAGTTTAGATTCAGTAACACTGAAGACTTCAGAACACCCTTATGAGACTCCTCTCTAGAAACAGTAATATAAGCATCTTTAACCTCTGGGAGAGGATCCCTAGTTAACAAAGAAGTTCTAACAGGTTGATAACAATCATCCAAACCCATAAGAAACTGCATTAATCTCAAAAGTTGATTATGCAACACCAACTCTTTACTAGCAGCACAAGAACACTTAACATCACAAACACATATAGGCACTTTAGTTAAAGCATCAAATTCTCTCCACAAGGAGTTAAGCCTATGATAGTAATCAACAACAGAAGTACCACCTTGTTTAACACAATTAATTTTCTGTAAAAGACTATAAACCACAGAACCATCTACTTTATCATATGTTTCTTGTAATTCCTTCCAGACACATGCAGCATTATCAGAATAAACAAGACCCATATAAACATCTTGAGATACAGAATTCATTAACCATGTTAAAACAATAGCATTGCATCTATCCCATTGAGCAGCAAGCACATTACTAGTAGAATAAGCTTCTTTAACACAAGAACCATCAACAAAACTGAACTTATTCCTAGCTTGTAAGGCTAATTTCATAGCACCAGACCATATTCTATAATTTTCAGTTCCAACAAGTTTAAATGGAATAAGAGCAGTACCACTATTGTCATTAGTTTGAATATGAAGAGGATTACCAGCATCCAAATTACTAATTAAGATTTCATTATTACCACTAGGTTCACCAATAGCCATAATGATACAGAGATAAACAATTAAACCAACAGATAACAGAACAAATAACAACCAAGAACAACAAATAAACCAAGACAACCACAACAGCCGCAATCACAACTTCTCAAACCCAAAAAACCTATCCTCCTTCGACCTAGACACAATAAGCTAAACTCACACCCAAGAGTAACTAAATACCAGCCAAGAAGACTGAGAGTGGCCAGAGCAGGTTTCCGTACCACTCACGGTGGCAGGTCAAGATGTTAACCACTCTGTTTACACCTTCTTGACTAAGTAAATGTTATCTTAAAAGAAGAGAAATATACTTACAGTGAAATACCAGCGGAAAGAAGTACAAACTCACTAGATTCAGTTAGTCTAGTGAGATTGTAACCAAGAACGGGCCCAAAAATATCAAGAACCACCAGGGATAAAAAACCCCAAATAACCAAATTAGGGTTTCAAGAAACCCTAATCAAATTACCCACAAAATCACCAGATCTAATCCCAAACAGATCAAATCAACCACGGCCGTTAAGGAAACAGCCTCAATTAACCAAATAAACCTTCAATTGCAAAAAAACCCCAAATCAATCTTTAAAACCCTAGAAACCCTAGAATCTCAAAACCACCAGATCAGAACCGTGCGCTCTGATACCATGTAAAAACAATCAAGAGCACCCAACAATCAATACGTACACCCAACCAACCACCTCGTGGTGTAATTTTATTATAACGATGTCAAGTAGATAAGTCCCCAATCGGGTGCTTATCAAACAAATACACAAGAAAAGATTGATCTCTTCTAGGAAGACACCAATCAACCTTACTACAATAACACTCAACACACAAACTACAAGATCAAATGAAGAGTTTGATCTTGATACACAATACCAAAACTGATATCAAGAACGATATCAATATACCAGATATCAATATACCAGACAATAACAGATGCTTAGAGAGAGAAACAACTTTGACTGATTGTGAGAGGATCAATAATCATCCAACCCTAAACAGAATAAGATGAATATATAGCCTCAAATGTTGCACTCCAGCCCCTCAACTTTAACTCTTGACAAAACCAACTTAAACTTGAAATAACAGAAGATGAGAATAGGAAAGTGTCAACTTCAGTCCTTCAATATAAAAATAAGCTTGAACAACTAACTTCAACAACAAAAGCCATTATGAGAATAAATACATAACACTTTCACAGGTTCTAGTTCTTGCCTTTACAACAACTTCTCAAAAGAAGGATAAAAGTACTACTCAAACAAAGAAAAAAACCAAGAGTCAAAAGGATGAGATTAATGGGACTACCAAGACGGTTCCCACTTCTGTTCCTTCATCCTCCAATGAACAGATAGCTCCTGAGACGTCAAAGGTCAAAGCTTCTCGAAAAAAGAATAAAGTTAACGGGACTGCCAAGATGGGCCCCACTTCTGCTTCTGCATCGTCTAATGAACAGATAGCGCCTCAGACGACCTGGTCCTTGTTTACAGAGAACTTCTCAAGAAAAGGATAAAGTTAATGGGACGACCAAGACGGGTCACACTTCTATTTCTTTACCGGTTACTAAACAGATGAAGATTAAAACGTTTTGGACCCTATGCATGAGATGCAAATTGCAGTATGAATTCTTGAGAAAGTATTTAAACCGAAATATGTTATGCCCCACTTGTTATGGACCGTTTCACGCGACTGAGATTCCACCACCAAATATCAATGCTTCTTCAGAAGTTGCGGAATTTCACAAGGAACGGGAAATAACATTTCAGCCCCAGAAACGTGTAAGATAACGGGTATTGAGGCTGCTAATGGTACAAGCTCCAAGCGGGGTCCACTAAAAAGGGATCGAGAAGAAGCCCAACTAGACACTATAGAGAAAGCTTTGAGAAATAAGATCGCTAAAAAAGAAGCTAAGTCCGCATCTAAGAAAGTCAAATCTGTTAAAACAAAGCAAGACATTAAGGGGTTTGATGCAATTAAGGAAACAGGGCCTATCAAGAATCACCTTATAAAGAAGGCGACTACGGAAATAAAGAAGAAACTGGACGAATGGAGTTCAGAGGCCGTAAAACTTGCTGACATGGCAAACGGCTTCTCAAAGAGTAACGAGGCTGACGTCCCAGATCCAGATTTTCATGATTTCGATATAGAAAGAAGCGAAAAGTGTTTCAAAGAAGGTCAACTCTGGGCTGCTTATGATGATCATGACGGGATGCCTCAGAACTATGCCATAGTTCACAAAGTAATCACTTTGAACCCGTTTAAGATGAAAGTTTGTTGGCTTAGCTCAAAACCTAATGAGAAACTACTACCTTTTCCTGGGTTCCTGGAAGCATTCGGCGAGTTTCAACCAGGAAAACATGAAACCGTTACCTCCCCAAACTATTTTTCTCACAAAGCTAGCTTTACAAAGAAGATAAATGGTAACATTCGTGTTTTCCCTAAAAAAGGAAGTGTTTTTGCTCTGTACAAATACGATAAAACACTCGATAGAATAAGACATACTTACGAACTTGTAGATGTTGACGAGTCCAGTGAAGAAACAGGCATTACCGTCACGCCACTAGTCAAAGTTGCAGGATTTAAAACAGTCTTTCACTGACATCTCGACAGCAAAGAAACAGAAGTTATCCCGGAAAAAGACTTTCTTAAAATATCACATCAAATACCTTCATACCTGCTCACGGGTCAAGAATCTGCAAACGCTCCAAAGGGTTGTCTAGACCTCGACCCTGCAGCTATTCCTCCCGAGTTTCTACATGTTTTAGCAGATGTTAAGGAAGCCGATAAAATGGATATCAACAATGGTCCAGGTACTGATGGTGTTTGTTCCATTTAGGTACAAAATTCCTGAACTTGGAAGTTTGGTTCGGTTTTTTGGGGGGTTGGATGGGAAAATAGGTAACATGTAGTGTGCATTATGCAGTTGTAACTTGTGCTTAAAAGGGTTGTACAACTCAGTTTTTGTTAGATGCTGCTGTTATATCTTGACTTTATCTAGAAATGTTTCTTTTGTACTTTTGGAATCCAAACATTGACTGTTACTAAGGAATGAAAATGGAGGAATGTTTTGGTACTTAATGTTGTTTTTTTTCTTTATTTCCTATCTTTTGTTAGGTTTTGAAGTCTAATAGTTTTAAACTTTTGTTGCATGTACTTTATATTATAAAGTAGCCGTGCGCAAATCGGGTTTTTTGGGCTAACCGGTTCGGTTAGTAACTGACCCAGTTTTTGGTCAAACATGGTCAAACCGGTTATTTTCAAAAAACGGTTCGGGTCGGTTAGACTTTTTGGTAGAAAAAACCAAACCCGGTACTAACCGGTTTGTAACCGGTTATTATAGGAAAAACCGGTTATAACTGTTTTTTTTTTAAGTTTTATGTTTTTGCTACTGTTAAGGACTAAATGGTGCTCGGGTTTTCGGTTTTTTTTCCATTCGCATTTTATACATAATAACTCAATGAACTTCAACTTTTATTAAATAAACTCATAATACGTCAAACATAAACTACTTGAAACATAAGCTAATACATTGAGCGATTTATTGATTAGAAAGCCAATACATTAAGCGATAGTGAGGTCTTATTCGGAGTCTCCAGATCTGGACCTAGATCGGTCATCTTGAGCGATTTCTTCATCGGAAAGTGAGATTCTATAACCCTCTTGCATCTCGATCTCAAGTATTTGTGGTTCGATCTCTAAATAATTGGCTTCAATATTAGAAATGTGTTTTATACGTTCTTGTGCGTCCAAGTGATCCTTTAAGTGAATACACATCTCTAAAGATGCCCGCGTGAGTCTTGTTCTTCGAATCGTTAATACCCTTCCACTAAGAGAAAAACCTGATTCCGAAGCTACCGTAGAAGCTTGTACGCTTAGTAAATCTCGAGCCATCTTGGATAGAACGGGAAATTGAGATTGCCTTCCTTTCCACCAAGACAAAACATCAAAGTTTTCAAATTCTTCTTGTCCCATAGAGCTTATCCAATCGGTTCTGATATATCTCCCAAATTCGTTAGTACCGGTTTGGTCACTCCTAGTTTTATATATCTCCCAATCGGTTCTTGTCTTAAAGTTTGAAATAAGTTAAACCTTGAACTCGAAGAGGATGATGAAACACCACAATTCATTGAAACATTAGTTGAACCATATTTACTAAAATAAATATCAAATAAATCTTTAAAACATTGGTTAAAATAAGTTTTTGCATTCATTGCATAGTTAAAGTTTTCTAATTGCAAATCCAAATCAATCGAAATCTTCTCGATAAGTAGTTCCACCCCATTAATGTTAAAGCATGGGTCTAATGCGGCGGCACAAGTAATTACCGGTGGAATTTCTTTGAAATATTTTCTAAGGTGTCGTTTGTTTTTTTTCCCAATAAGCACTTTTTTCCTCTTTTCACTTCTTTTGTCTCCAGGAGGGCAGAGGTTTCTGTTTGTTTTTTTGCAGACATAAGTGCTTCTTTTCACTTCTTTCCTCTTCTAAATTTCAGACATTATCTTTCACTTCTTACCTCTTCTTTCACAACCCCTACATCTCTTTCTCAATATCTTACATCTCTTTTACATTTCAGCCATTTTTTTACGTTTTCGTCATTTTTCTTACGTTTTTGTCCGTTTCCTTACGTTTTCGCCATTTTTTTTACTATTTCATTATTTTTTACGTTTTCGTCCGTTTTTTACATTTTCTTTAATAATTCGTATTTTAAGCGATTGCTTGTTTTGCACTCAATAGCACAAAAAACAAGTGAAAAAGAAAAAGGAAAAAAAAAGTTACTTCAATAGCAAAAAAAAAAAAAAAAACTAGTGAAAAAGAAAAAAGAAAAATAAAAAGAAAAAAGGAAGAAAAAGGAAAGAAGTACTTCAATAGCACAAAAAACAAATGGTATTCTTCTTGCAGATGAAGAGCTTAAATGTACCTCTTCTTTTGCAGAGATAGTTTACAGATGAAGAGGTAAAAGCTTTGAAAAAACAAACGACACCTAAGTTTTTCTTTCATAGGTTCAACCATAATATCATATGTTGGACCACTTGATTCGAATTCGCCTATTTTTGAACACATAGCAAAAATTCGTTGGAGTACCCTATGACTCGTGGGATAATATACACCCGATAATAAAGTAGTTACATCTTTAAAACTTCAAGTAATTCGGTTAATTTTTTAATAATTTCCCAATTTTAGACGGAAAATGGTTCAACTAGCTATCACCGGCAAGATCATCATGAAAAGTACTTAAAACAATTTTTTGGCGTATAACACTTTTAAACATATAATAAGTCGAGTTCTATCTTGTTGGAACTTCCCAATTAGGTGTTAAAAATTCGGTTTCTTTTTCCACACAAAATCTCGTATAACTCTTATATCTTGCTTTAGGGCCACAAAATATATCTTGCAACATTGATTTAAAAGCGTTTTTTATCGACATTATTTCGGGTACCCCTTATCCGTCTTGCACCACCAAGTTTATGATGTGTGCAACACATCGCCTATGAAAAAAATGTCGTTCAAAGGTGGTTGGTATCTTGCTATTAGTTTAGTGGCGACATTTTTGTTAGAAGCATTATCAAATGTGATTGAAAAAATCTTATGTTTAAATTTAAACTTTTTTAACACATCTCGTAACTTACGAAATAAATTCATACCCGTGTGCGGATAATAAAAGTTTTGAAAATCAATCGTACGCTTCATCATTTGCCATGTTACGGGATCAATCCAATGGGCGGTAAAACAAACGTACGAATACGGAAAATGATGAGGCGCCGACCAAACATCGGTTGTTAAGTTTACATTTGTATTTAAATTTTCAAAACCTTTTATGATTTCGAGTTTAGCATTTTTCCACATTTTAAGTGCATCACGTTTAAGAGTAGAACGACTTACGTGACTATATCGCAGTTGAAGATAATTTTGAAGCACATTGGTTTATCTCGGGTTATCGAAATGGTTGAATGGCAAAGCTCCTTGAATCTCAAAGCTTGCAAATTGTTGTCGAGTCCGTTCTGACTCATATGCAAATATACCGACATAGATGCTTGACCTGCATTCGGAACGCCTTTGAGTGCTTGGCAATACTTTTTTTTGATTCGTGTTGGATCCGCTACTTAAAAACTTCTTGCAAAATTTACAATGAGCCTTCATGGTATTATCCGAAAACTCCAATAGCTCAAAATTACACCAAATTTCCTTGTTTCGGTCCGTTACTAAAACCTCAACAATCGTGGGTTCATTTGAAGAACCAACACCGCTGGAAGTTGAAGAACTTTGAGTCGCCATTTTGTGAGTGATTTTGATTGTTTTCAAGAGTGTTTGACTGTTATAAGCTGTAAGTAACTAAACCATATTCAAGATTAGTATTTATACTAAATTTTATAAGCATGAATGGTGATTAAATGCCAAAAATAACGGCTACAAACAAAAAAAAGGTCATATTGTGTTTGTCTATTCCATGTCCCTCGTTAACAGCTTGTTCCCAACGTTCATAAAAAATAACGGGTTACTAACCGGTTTTTCTCTAACCGGTTTCCCAGCCGGTTCAGTTAGTAACCGGTTCTTAACCGGCCCAACGCCAAGAACTAAAAACCGGTTCCTAACCGCCGGTTATTATCCTAACCAAACCGGTTATGGTCAAAAACCGGTGTTGACCGGTTTTGGTTTCGGTTTTTTTGGTCACGTCTATTATAAAGTGAATCAACTTAACTTAAATCATACTATTAGGCTGGGTGTAATGGTCACTTTGTTAGCACCTCAGCGTCACATCAATTTTTCAGAGACGCTATTTAACTCAACTTAAATCACACTATTAGGCTGGGTGTAAAAAGAAGTTAGTGGAACCCGTTAGGTGGTCTGTACCACCGAACCAACCCCAAAAGGCAACTTGACGCGCGGTGGATGGCAGGTCGTAGTGGTAGATGGTGCGTGGTAGAGGCTCACCACAGGTGGTGAGGGCCTCTATTACACCCGGTCTAAATAATTGGGGTATTTAATTATTTATTCTGGTTCTTGGTTAGTTGAAATGTCATCCTTTTTTAAGAGAAACACGGATTTAGGATTTTTGTAGTCGATGTAAGGAGTTGTTGAAATGTCTTGCATGTACGAGGTGTTTGCTTAAGCTTATTTTTTGAGCTACCGAGCTTAAATGTATTCGGTTTACGTTTAATAAGCTTACTTTTTCCGGCTTATTTTACAATTTATACTACAGGTTATAAAATAAGTTAGAAAAGTATTATAAGCTGAAACCGCGTGAAGTCTCGTAAGCTTAAAAAATGCTTAAACAAAACCCCTTAGTATGAATTATGAAGAACTTTGTTAATGGACATGTCCACTTATGGCAAATTACGATAGATAACTTTAAGAAAAATAGCAAATGGATGAACAATGACTTTTTGATGGATAGAGTTTTGTATTTTTCGAAAAAAATAATACATTGCTTATTTGCACAATTATCCTAAACAAAAACACTAACAAAACTTATTTTCATCTACGTTCCTTAATAGAAAGCCATTACCAATTGCGTTTCTTTGCTCAACATCAACTAAATATTGGAAATAAGTGGAGGCATGGCTTAGCTCCTAACTGTAATGAACGAATATGTAGCCGCGAGCATTGTTTAGTTTTAACTAGAGTGGTAGCAATCTTGCCATCTTACTGTTGATTCATTTACTTACTTAGTTCTGGTTGATCACAAACTTGAGTTTTGTATGGGTACGGTAATTAGTGCTCTTTGAGTATAATGTCTCATGTTCTTTAGCAATGTAAAGATTTTGAAGTAGCAATGCAAAATATTCAACTTAAGAATGCGGAGAACGTGGTTGCTTCTAATTCATCACCTCAGCCTAATGTGGCTACTAGTGTTTCTAATGTGAAGCTGATTTCATATGCGGGTGCTACGCCAAATGAGTCCAAGAAACACACGTCTAACTTTCGTAGGCTGTAGTGTAGAAATAAAACAAATGAAGTGGATCTTTTCATTCCTATGAAAGTGGTAGAAGTAGTAAACTCCAGATTTTCGAATACTCTATATGGTTATTTTCTTGGTAATCGTATTGCTTTTCCGGTTGTTGATTATTATGTGCGTAATGCGTGGGCTAAGTATGGTATTAAAAAGGTTATGATGAACGCAAAGGGGTTCTTTTTCTTTAAGTTTGCGACTCTTAAAGGTGTTGAAGATGTTCTTGAAAATGGGCCATGGATGATTAGAAATGTGCATATCATTCTTAAAAATTGGACACTAAACACTAATTTGCTCAAAGAGGATCTGACTAACATTCCGGTGTGGGTCAAATTCCATGATGTTCCCCTTGCTATATTTTTTAATGATGGTCTTAGTATCCTTGCTACATTGATTGGTACTCCGAAAATGTTAGACTCTTACACTAGTCAAATGTGCTTGGTATCGTGGGGCCGAATTAGTTTTGCTTGGTGTTTGATTGAAGTGAAGGCGGATGAGGTGCTTAGGGAGAGCCTCACTGTTGAGATATCCTTACTTGATGGGATGGGGTCTACAATTGAAAATATTCGGTTTGAATATGAGTGAAAACCGCCTCGGTGTGATACTTGTAAGCTATTTGGTCATACCCTAGTTTATTCTCCTAAATCTATTCCACCTCCTACTCAACCCACACAGTGTGTTAGTGATGGTTTTCAAACGGTCAATAACAAAAGTAAGGGTAAGAATGGTAGCCAAAGCGCAACCGGCAAATGAGGATTTAATAAACCTATTGTGGCTCCTAAGTTTCGGTATCAACCTAAAGCTCCTCCTTCTGAGTCCAAGAAGAGGGATGGTACAAAGAAGAAGACCACTGAAGTGGCTAGTACGAGCGAGACCAAGATTGCTACATCGAATCACTTTGATGCTCTTAATATGATCAATACTGATGAATGTGGCATTCCTACTGATGTCGTGGCTAAGGATGGGGCTGAGTTGGTTTCTGGCAGTACAATGGAAGCTAAGGAGGTTGGTCTTACTCCTATTGTTGAGAAAATTGTGGAGCTTGAAAAGCTAATTATTGATGGGAAAGCTACTCTTGTGGAAGATGATGGTCATCCTGTTTAAAAGGTAGATTGTCTGGGTAATAAAAATGGAGCTGGATAATATATCACAAGAACCGCTTGTGAGTGTTGCGAAAGAGAAGGTGCAGGCCGTAGCTAGTAAGTCTAGTTCTTCCTTTTCTACGTCTACTTCTTCTAATAAGAGGGCTAACCCATTCTCTAAGGTGGGAGATAATGTTGATTCAGACAGTGATGTAGAGGAGTTTGTGAACATTTTTGATGAATCAGTGAACCTATTTGGTGGTGGTCACGGTTGTGAAGATGATTATGATGACTATGCGAAGCACGTCTACGATCTTCCAGAAAATTTGGATGCTTTTTATGACATGTATGGTATCAAGCTCTAAGGTATCTCAACCTGTAATTTCCAGGTCAATACTATAACAACCCGTAAAATTTCGAACAGATTTTAAAAATAAACTATAGTAAATTTGTTACTAAGTTTCATTCATGGATTTTTCCGAGCCTATTTGAATCAAGAACGATAACTTTTCTCATAAAACATATAAATCCTAATTTTAAAAAGCCATTAGTCCACCTCTCATATAAATGCCATATAAACTATCGAGAATTCAAATTGTATATCAACGGTTTGTTATTAATAACACTTAGTCACCATACATAATTAAAACATATATCTGGGTTCACGCCAGATTTTTCTAAAAATTCTATACATATAACTTTATATATTTTTATATAAACTCTTTTAATAAAATCACTATTTGAAATACAATTTTTACACACTTTCATATTTAACTAATATTTAGTTATATTTATATGAATACATATACACTTTTAACAACCTCCTTATAGTCCGAATCCATATACTATTATATGTGATACTTTCTGTACATCGTCTTTCGGTTACTGACGAACCAAAGACATATATGTTTGTGATACTTTTTACTATTATACATATATACTTAAGCACTTCCGAAAGCCAATATTAGCCAATATTTACCAAAACTATTTAAACTTAAATGCTGCCACACAAGCAAAAATATTATAAACATTTTAAACTCAATTAAACTGCGAGCTAAGACTTGCCATGTCATTATAGGTCGCTTGTCGGTACATCGTACTCATACCAATTGACTTTACCATATTTCAGATTGCCTCACTAAGGTAAGTCATAGCCCCATATTTTACAAATCTTTTATTACTTGGGTTGAGAAACATGCTTATTTTTACGATTGAACGCAAGTATAAATTTTCTTGTATGACTGGTCTAAGTCTCGATAACCCAAATACTACTATTACGCCCATTATCATGAACACTAGTTAATTACTCTTTTGTGAGTAAGTGCAAATGCTATGAACAGATCTATTAGAGTTGACTCCTCCGTCCATAGTAGGATAAGCTATACTGACCACTAGTACGAGTCAGACGGACGCATATTATTTGAGTATTTCACAAGTGTGTGGGTTAGACACTTGTATTGGGCATTTATTACATCGTTAACGTTTCGGTGTCATGAGCTTAGCCAGTAGAATACGTTATTTCATGCTATTGGGTTACGATGGTCACACCCTACAAATATTGTGATTCAATAATTTTATTCACTTAAAAACTATGATCTGACCAACATATTTGTTGACAATTTTTAGCATGCTATTATGAGGCAACTAATATGGAAGTGTACGTAGCACCATTCACAGTGATCACTTGCATGGCAACTCCTTTTTAAGACTTTATTATGTTTGAGTACATTTAGTGGAACTACTTAATTATCCCTTTAGTGTATGAAGTGTAACTTGACAATGTTGAAATATTTTACTTCAAAAACCTGAATGTACTGCTTTAAAACATCTCATATAGAGTACATTCTTTATTATCTTGTGTTGTGTGTTACATATGTAACGCTCCTCAATACCATTCCGTTGCGTAAATTTGAGGGTGTTACACAAGGCCTTGGTAGGAAGTAATTTTGTTTTCGTAGGAGTCTAATGTTATCTTTTAAGTAGCGGTTTATTTTCTTGTTTACAGAATAAGAAGTATCGTGTTATGTAGATATGGGATTCGCCCATATTCTTTGTACTTAAACGTTTTTTGGAGTAATATATTTACCGGGTCTTTTGAACTTTTACCCAAAAAAAAATGTTATAAACAAGCAACATACCGTTTTTTGGAGTTTTCAAGTAAAACAAAAATGCATATATCAACTAAATACAAGTGTATTATAACTTAAAAAGACATAAAAAATATAGTTAATTACATAATTGGTCCTTAAGGTTTACCGAATCTTGCATATATTATCCCTGTGTTTTTTTTTGACGGGTCATATCCTCGTGGTATGCAAAAGCTACGGGTTATATCCAATTTACTAACGACGTTTAAACGGTCGTTAAAAAAGGACTAACGTGAAATTTTGCATAACATGAGGGGCTAAAGTTGTATATGTGAAACCGGTAAATCATAGGGACCATTTATGTAATTAACTTGAAAAAAAAATTTTTAAAAACTTTTTAAAAAAAAGCGAAAAACTGTTTGAAAAAAAAAATTAAAAAAATAAATAAATAAAAAACTTAATTTTTTTTATTATATGAGGGCCTAAAAATACGCTTTCTTTAAAAAATATTTTTTTTTAAACTTAAAAAAAAATCATTATACTTAAATTTGGGCTTATGTATAATGTAAGGGCCTAAAAAAACTTTTTTTTTTTTTTTTTAATTTATTATACTTAAATTTTGGGCTTATTTACAACGTGAGGGCCTAATTGTTTTTATTAATACTTCAAAAAAAGTTTATTATACTTAAATTTTTTGCATAAAAATTTAAGTATAATAAACTTTTAAAAAAATGAAAAATAAAAAAATTAGGCCCTCAAAACGTGAGGGCTTAAATTTTTTTTTTGTCCAATGTACAACATGAGGGTTTAAAAAAATTTATTAATACTTAAAAAAAATATCTTTTTTAATGCGTATTTTGTACGATTTTTGTACATTTTCATATATTTTTATATGTTTTCGCCTGTTTTATAAGTTTTTATACGTTTTCATCAATTTTTATACGCTTCTTGTACGTTTTTATGCGCTTTCATTTTTTATTAAATAGTTTTTTAAGTATTAATAAAATTTTAAGCGTATAAAAAAAACTTTGTTTTTAATGCGTATAATTTTTTTTTAAGCGTATAAAAAAAAATTTAAAAGTTTTTTTTTAGTACTAATAAAAAAAATTTAGGCCTTCACGTTGTACATAAGCCAAAAATTTAAGTATAATAATTTTTTTTTTAAAAAGAGTTTTTTTAGGACCTCACATTATACATAAGCCCAAATATAAGTATAATAATTTTTTTTAGCTTTTTTTTTTTTATTTTTAAGTTTAAGTTTAATTTTTTTTTTAAACAGTTTTTCGTTTTTTTAAAAAAAGTTTTTTTCGAGTTAATTACATAAATGGTCCCTATGGTTTACTGAGTTTCACATATACAACTTTAGCCCCTCACGTTATGCAAAATATCACGTTAGTCCTTTTTTAACGACCGTTTAAACGTCGTTAGTAATTTGGACATAACCTGTAACTTTTGCATACCACGAAGACATGACCCATCACAAAAAAAACACAGGGACATTATATGCAAGATCCGGTAGACCTTAAGGACCAATTATCTAATTAACTCAAAAAAATATGAATTAAACCTTACCTTTGTAAGGAATTAAGGATCAAGAAAAAAAAAGCTATGCAAGTAAATAACAAAACATCCACGTACAAATTGTATATGCTATATCCCTCGACAGCAAATGTACTCACAAAGCAATGTCAAAAAAGAAGAACAAACGATTCCATGCACCTAATGTGTTTTTTGTGATTAATAAATGAAAGCAATATCTTTATATACGCTTACGAAATGAGAAGAAGGTAAAGGTAAAGAAAATTTAATTGCGATAGCAACTCAGAGGTGATCTAGTGACAAAAGGACTTGTTGTGTGAGGCCTCAAGTCTAATTTTTTGATAGGTGCAACAAACAAAAATTAGTCACACCAACCTCCTAAGAAGGAAGGGTTTTATCCGGTTTCAGTCTGTGTTTCAGTGGGTTCAAATCTTGTCAATTAGTCAGCCAAAAATCCGAAAACCGTGATTACTAAAAATAAACTTAATTGCCATGAATCTTGTAATAATACTCGGTTAAAGTAAAAATGTAAAACCTGAAAAACTTAGTAACAACTCTTTTGAAAATATACGAGTAAAATAAATTGACAATCAAACAAAAAACAAATTCCACATGAAACAAACTTTACAGTATTAACTATCTATTGCCGCCGGTCACTCCAAATCCTTAAAATCATTTTTTGCCGTTGGATCCATCCAGCAATAAATCTTAACCACTTAAATTCAATAATTATCTCTTAGCAACCATATTGAGAGAATAATGGTAAATTTAAAACAATTCTTATCTCAGCATTTTCCCACATGCGTTCCAGAGTAACAAGTCAATCTAAATCTTAACATTATCTTTATGAATTTAACTTTTGAAACATATATTTTGGCGCCTAAATCAACCCATGCATAAAGCTTATAAATTGGCTACACATACTCAACTTCATATCATAATCATTCACAGTTTATAGCATAACAAAAACAAGACCTTTCACTCAACTAAGATGGAGGTATGAATCAAATGATTTCTTTTTCATCCATTATAGATCAAAGTAGTAATTCAATGTACTAACTTTAACTTCTTATTTTTTGCATTGATACATAGTAACAAATCAAACAGCGCGTGTCAACTATCGTAGCAACCAAAAACAAGTATGGCATTGCACAAATGATCAACGAAGAAATCAGGTAAAGTTATTTTACAACATCTCACGTCAAAGTTTTAATTATCAATACGTGACATTTAATTCTTCCTTTGAACAGCAAGCCGGGAAGTTTAATGTCGATGTGAATGATCATGGGGTACCATTCCTTTCTACACTTTTTCGTTTTCGTTACTGATATTCGATCATTAATTCTATTAAGGCGTAATTTTTCTTTTCTGTCTTTAAACAACAGCTTGACGACAACGTGAATCTTGATACCCAACCGTTGTCTGATCAGGTGATTCTCGAATCTAAGAAAAGTTCAAAGGGAAACAAACTTGGAAATGGAACGATTTTATTGAAATCAAAAGTTCGGACGATGAGAGCATTTTCAATGGGGATGATGATACTCTGGATGATGTTTTGTCAATATCAAGCGGAAGAAAAGAAACCAAGTTTCCGTATTTAGCCGCAATAAAATTTACTGTTTGATTGAAGAAGATGATGAAGATGAAAATGATATTTTCGGTTGATCAATATTTAATTTCTTTTGAATGTTTTAATGTCTTTGTCAATGTTTTATTCACGTACGTACTTTTTGTTTAGGATTCTTCTTTCTCCTTATTCGGTTTAACCATAGGTTGAATTCCTCATGGTATTGATTTTTTATTGAATAAATGTTATTTGGGTCACTTATGTTTTAATGCAACCATTGTTACTTATACGTGTTCATGTTTACTCCCTGATATCACAATTTAGTTAACTACTGTGTTTGGTAAATTAAAGTTATGTATCACATGTTTCCTGTTTATGCCATGAAAAATTGAAGAAAGGATGGATATGCATGTTTATTATATATGTACACAATGAAGGTGACTTTGAACTATGAACTCACAGTTTCAATTGTTCCCTATATTAGCTTCTTGGTGTGCGAATTCGATAGACGGCATACATATGTTCCCTAATAAAAGTATTTTCACATCTATCATATAATTACATATTTCATATACATTACTTGATTTAAGTCATGTTTATATTGATTACATATTTCATATACATTACGTATTTTCACAACATATATTGAATTTGTTTCATATTTCCATGATAAATGTTATCATCAAGCTGCATGTTCAGACTTTTGCTCTGCATTTCATTTTGCAGTTTTGGGGCCATCATTTTCGTCAAATTATGAGATATTGTATTTTCATACCCATGACTCATGACTGATTACATACTTATCGTTCTCAGTATTGGAGGTGATAAACTGGTACCCTTTTGCTAAATAATGGGTTGATTTGGCCTGCATTTTTCAATTAGTTCAAATATGATATATAGCTAAAAGGTTCGGGTTGTTATCGGGTCGGGTTGATTCGGGTTAGTCGGGTTCCTCACTTTGATTCGACCCATATAATCTCAGAATGGCCCACAAATATTTTATCTCAAGGTATGGCTTTTATTATTCCAACTTGTACAACCAGAAGAAGAAAAATAAACATTGGCATATGAAGACAAGTCAAAAAACACATCAGTAGGCAAAAAGAATGCACCAGTACCCTTCGTATGATATTTTATTTAAGTAAAAGTAGTAGCAATAGCAAAAATAAGTAGAATGCAGCTGAACTAATGGACTTTTAGTATGTTTAAGTACTAATGTTACCAGGAAGCAACGGACAATTGTCAAATGAAATAAGTAGGAAGCAAAATATATAATGAAGCAATGGACTTTTAGACCACATCAGTAGGCAAAAAGTATGCTTCTATTGTGTTAATTATTATTGTATATCGACAGAAATGAGGAGGCTAATAAATGAGAACTATGATCCAAATGCAACCGTATTGGACATAGTAACCATTTATCGAACTGTTATACTTCATCAACACCAAATGTGCAACCATTAACCGATATTACTAATACTGGTCACACATAAAAGCAAAAATGTCCACTAAATGCGCAACCATTGACCGTCCACTAAAAACTCAATATAGTTTAGGTAAAGAACATGGTTGTTAGAGTAGCAGAACGTTTTGACGGCATACTTGCTCTTATTTCAGAACCTTTATGTGTAGCCATTCGTACTTTTTGATTGCTCTGCGTGCTCAAAGCTATACTGATCAACATCTGATGCTCTATGATTCACTGCTACTTTAGCGTATACATATTACATATACATTACATGATTTAAATCATGTATATATATATATATTGATAACTTTTAGGTCTCTCCAGCTAATTGAAAGATACGCAATAATTTTGTTCTTGGTATTGCTTTGAAGGTTAGTTTTTATTTTCCAGCTTAGTCGATATATTGCTTCCTTCATTTTGGTATAAAAACTTGATCGTGGAGGGTCGAGTTATATTTAATACTTATCATTAAATAAAAATGATTGTGCACTTTTAGATTTGTGTGTGTTTTTAGTTTTTTGTTTTTAATAAAATATACATAAAACAAGTTTATAGTTTTTTTCTAAATTATTGAATCGTTATACCCGGACAACGTACGGGTATTGTTCTAGTTCATCTTATTCCTCTAGTTTTCATTTCTATTCCTCCAACTAATTTCTTTTTCAAGATCGAACACCAACATACTTCAACTCAATTTTTTGTTCATGTTATGTCCTTCTTCCTGAGATGTGTAGCACCAAAAAAAAAACATTTTCTTTCTTCACCTTTTTACACATCGAACCTCAAACGCGATGATACCCCCTATTTCTTTGATGCCCTGGGCCATCGCCCGCCTCGCCATATGCCAGAGCCGGCCCTGTACCAAGACTTCTTAAAAGTCTTCTCTATCTCAAGTCTTGTTAAAAGTCTTCAGTGATTATAAAAATTTTTGTTGATGGCCGGCATTATCTTCACAATTTGCATGCATGTCATGAAACTTAAATATTAAAGATAAAGAATTTGTTGATGGACGGCATCCTCTTCACAAAGTTAACTTTTATTACTATAATGCATCCTCATGGGTGTACACTCCGTACCTCCTAACCCAAAACCAGGTGTGAACTAATCCCACAAGTGCACTAAATTTTCCAACACTCAACAAGGGTATTAAACCAGGGTAGTTACACCGTCACAAAACCAAAATACACCACATTTGAGCTCACAAAATGGGTATTCAACGGGTCACCTGCGATTCAGACAGTGATGTAGAGGAGGTTGTGAACATTTTTGATGAGTTAGTGAACCTATTTGGTGGTGGTCACGATTGTGAAGATGATTATGATGACTATGCGAAGCACGTCTACGATCTTCCAGAAAATTTGGATGCTTTTTATGACATGTATGGTATCAAGCTCTAAGGTATCTCAACCTGTAATTTCCAGGTCAATACTATAACAACCCGTAAAATTTCGAACAGATTTTAAAAATAAACTATAGTAAATTTGTTACTAAGTTTCATTCCTGGATTTTTCCGAGCCTATTTGAATCAAGAACGATAACTTTTCTCATAAAACATATAAATCCTAATTTTAAAAAGCCATTAGTCCACCTCTCATATAAATGCCATATAACCTATCGAGAATTCAAATTGTATATCAACGGTTTGTTATTAATAACACTTAGTCATCATATATAATTAAAACATATATCTGGGTTCACGCCAGATTTTTCTAAAAATTCTATACATATAACTTATATATATTTTTATATAAACTCTTTTAATAAAATCACTATTTGAAATACAATTTTTAGACACTTTCATATTTAACTAATATTTAGTTATATTTATATGAATACATATACACTTTTAACAACCTCCTTATAGTCCGAATCCATATACTATTATATGTGATACTTTCCGTACATCTTCTTTCGGTTACTGACGAACCAAAGACATATATGTTTGTAATACTTTTTACTATTATACATATATACTTACGCACTTCCGAAAGCCAATGTTAGCCAATATTTACCAAAACTATTTAAACTTAAATGCTGCCACACAAGCAAAAATATTATAAACATTTTAAACTCAATTAAACTGCGAGCTAAGACTTGCCATGTCATTATAGGTCGCTTGTCGGTATTTCGCACTCATACCAATTGACTTTACCATATTTCAGATTGCTTCACTAAGGTAAGTCATAGCCCCATATTTTACAAATCTTTTATTACTTGGGTTGAGAAACATGCTTATTTTTACGATTGAACGCAAGTATAAAATTTCTTGTATGACTGGTCTAAGTCCCGATAACCCAAATACTACTATTACGCAAGTATAAAATTTCTTATTTTTACTCTCGAAACTTGCTGAGCTTGTAATTCAAGACAATAAGTTAACAGGTGGAATCCCACCTTTCTTGGGGAATATCACATCAATGGAAAGGTTCTCTGCTGGAAGGAACCCGCTTGGTGGGAGAATTCCAGAAACCTTGGATCAATGGAGAAGCTTGACGGTATTTTACTCTGGTGACTGCAACTTATATGGAAGCATCCCTCATTCCATTTTCAACCTCTCACTCCTAGTTAATATTTCCTTAGGTGAAAATCACCTCACTGGTAGTCTTCCTTCAGAAATTGGTAATCAGCTCCCAAATCTTGAGTTGCTTGTGTTAAGGGATAACGAACTGACCGGAGTTCTTCCACCTTCTATTTCTAATTGTTCTAAATTAGGATATCTTGAAATGAGCAATAACAATTTTAGTGGGAAGTTGACAATTGATTTTTCAAAACTAAGAGATATTACTGATATTCTTTGAAAAACTGCACCAAATTAGTACGTTTGAATCTTTATGATTGCAACCTTATAGGAGTGCTTCCAATATCAATAGGTAATCTCACTCATCAACTCAGCTCTCTACATTTAGGACACAATCAATTATTTGGAAGCCTCCCTTCAAGTATAGGTAGTCTAGTTGGTTTGACCACTTTATTTTTAGATAATAATAGATTCACAGGAAACATCCCAAGTAGCATTGGTAAACTTCAAATGCTACAAGTTCTTGGTCTATATAGCAATCAATTTTCAGGGCTTATCCCTAATGCAATTTTCCAACAAATTAGAAGGCCATATTCCATCAAATTTTATAGCAATCAATTTTCTGGAACCTATCATTGTTGACTAAACTTGCTTTATTTTCCAACAAATTAGAAGGCCATATTCCATCAAGCCTTGGGAATTGTGAAAGACTTAATGCGTTAGACCTTTCAAACAATAGACTCACCGGAAACATACCCAAGCAAATTTTTCACCTTCCATCTCTAACTTTTGGCTTAGATCTTTCAAACAACAACCTTTCTGGTTCAATTCCATCAGAGATTAAAGACCTCAAGATGACGAACATTCTCAGTTTATCTTTCAATAACTTATCAGGCAACCTTACTAGTAGCCTTGGTGACTGCATCAGCCTTACAACGTTAATCCTAAGTGGCAACAGATTTCAAGGCGTAATACCATCTTCATTCAGTTCATTGGGAGGATTGGGGGTACTCGACATTTCTGAAAATAATTTATCAGGTAGAATTCCACAATTTTTAGGCAAATGGAAATCCTTAGAGTATTTGAACCTATCCTTTAATGATTTTATGGGTGAAGTACCAGTTGAAGGAGTGTTTGCCAATGCAAGTTTATTTTCGGTTTTGGGGAACAATAAGCTTTGTGGTGGTTTGGTTACACTTGAGTTACCCAAATGCAAGGAGACGGGTAGTAAGAAAAAAAGGTTTCCTTTCTTCATATTAGTCATCGTGATTGCAGTCACGTTGCTCGTCGTATTATGTTGTGTGTATCTTTTGTGTAAGAAGAAACGCAATAGTCAACCATCTCACTCATCAGGGAGTGAACGGTTCATGAAAGTTTCATACCATCAACTTCTCAAGGCTACCAATGGGTTCTCTACAACAAATTTGATTGGAGAGGGTGGGTTTAGTTCTGTTTATAAAGGGATCCTCAATCCTGATGATGACAAATTTGTTGCAATCAAGGTGCTGCATCTTCAAAATAAAGGAGCTCACAAAAGTTATATAGCAGAATGTGAAGCATGGCGGAATATTCGGCACCGTAATCTATGTAAGATAATAACTTCATGTTCGAGTACCGATTTCCAAGGCAATGATTTTAAAGCGCTGGTTTACGAGTTTATGCCCAATGGAAGTGTGCACGATTGGCTTCATTCAAGTGCATATACATCGAAACGGAACCTTCTTCAAAGAATAAATATTCTTAGAGATGTTGCCATCGCACTTGATTATCTTCACAATCGCTGCCAAACAACGATTGTTCACGGTGACTTGAAGCCAAGTAACATTCTGCTTGATGATGATATGATGGCTCATGCTGAAGACTTTGGTTTAGCTCGCCTATTTGGTACAAACTTAAACCAAAACAGCTCAACCGGGGTTAAAGGAACAATTGGTTATGCACCTCCAGGTAATTCCACTTTTATTCCATGATGCCTATATTTATTTACAGGTTAAACTTTGTAAATTAATTAATTGTTATTCATTTGTAGAGTATGGTATCGGGAGCGAGATGACTAGTTGTGGGGACGTCTATAGTTTTGGAATATTATTACTAGAAGTGATGACTGGGAAAAAGCCGACAGACGGCATGTTTATTGATGGTCTTAGCCTTCATAAATTTGCTTACATGGCGTTACCGGATCATGTAATCGAGGTTATTGATGATGATACAATTGTGTTGCAAAGTACCGAAGCAAATGCAAAGAAAGTGGAAGAATGTTTGGTTGCAATTATCAAGATTGGAGTATCGTGCTCTGTGGATTCCCCACCACAGCGGATGAAAATTGAAATTGTTGTCAACGAGTTGCAGCGCATTCTCGATGTGCTTCAAAATATATAAGGTACTCTCTTCTCCCATTTTGTAAAATCTGATTTTACATGAGTTTGTTAAAAATCATCACTAAAATGGTTTTATTTTTCAACTCTTTCAGGTCTATCATCAAGCTTTTATAAATGTTAAGTTGTTAAAGATGTTCGTAATTGTGGTTTAAGTTTCTTGTTGCATAAGTGTACGAGATATAAGAGTACGTTTACTTTCGTGGTGACGTATCATATGTATCAAGCATGTTTCTAAGTGTGGTTTAATTTCCATGAATCCAATTTGTGGTAGTGAATTCTACTTAAGTTCTACTTGGTGTTCGATTCCTTAATGATCAGCCTAATGTTATTCTTGTTCTTTGACTTTCAATTTCATAAATTTGACTTTTTTTATGAATATCTGAATGAGAAAGCTCAAGGCTCCCCCCTCTCTGGTTTCGAGTAGTGTATGGTTCAATTTTATAGAACTCATGTTTGGTATAGTGTATTATTACTGCAAGTATACTGTATTAAAAATGGGTCAATAATGACCAAAGTGGAATTCTGATACATAAATCAGCTCGAATATTTTGATATATAGTTGGTCCAACACACGTACATTCACATTAGAGACTTGAAACTTGAGAGTTGAGAGTGTTGCCAAAGTTACTACTTAATGGAAGTTTAATTAACAAAAAAGGTGTAGTTATTGATTGTCCTAAAAATATAGATAAAACTGAACTAGGTCAATTAAATTACAAAAAACGAGTCTTGTATCTACTTACTAATGTAATGTGGAAACGTGAAACTGTACACCCACTCTTGTGAAACAAACCAAAGAACAGCGAAAACTAAAATGGGTCAAATGGGTAGACTCAAGATATTGAACCATCTCGATTTATCTTATAATAATTTATCATGCATTAGCCTTACAATGTTAAACCTACAAGGCAACCACTACAATAATTTATCAGATACCATTACTGAGATAATTTCAGCTATGAATGAATTTGTTGCTCTTCTTTTCAGAAATGAACATAGTATTGATTCAAATAAGGAAGATTCATTGACATTACAAATGAGTTGATACTGTATGACTACTCTTGCAAGCAACACATCTAAAAAGACACACGCCAACCTTATTAACTGCTAGAGCAGAAATGAAACTAAAACATACACCATAGACATCACTGTAAGTATTGTTATCATCACTGCCTTTGAATAACTCGAGAAAAATACAAATACATCCCAATGTATAAAGTACCTTTCTTTTTTATACCATATAGCTTATTAACCTCTTAAAATAATCCTACCCAGTATTGTAAATCTCGGGCTACAAAGTAATCGGTGATTAGAAGCCACAAGGTCAGCAACCAGAAACCCATCTCACCAAATCTCTCATTCCTTCAAACTTTGACTACCAAACAATTTTGAAGTTAAATTTGGGGATTTTGTTTAAATTGAGGGTATTTAATAAAGGGTTACTTTTTCGTTGGTGTTAGAGCAGCAGGGTTGGTGGTGGCTATCGGAGATGGTGGTGGCTGTTAAAAAAGGTTGAATTTTTCCACAGCTACCCTTACATTATTAATTAGAGTGTTTCACTTATTTTAGTGTGCAAAAAGTACCCTGGTAATTAACAGTCAAACTAACCATAATTAACAGTCAAACTAACCAGGAAAGAAAGTTTCACTTTTTGACCCGATTCAAAACTTTTTGAAAAATTATACAAAATTTTAAATATTCAACAAATTTCAATGATAAAATATGTAGTTCATTATTGGATTAAAACCCTATGAATTGATTGGTATAGTCGATGTTTTTAATTATAGATGATATGTAATTTATGATGCTTTTGTTAATTTTATGTAAGTTGAAGGGTTAAAAGTGTAAAAAATTGTGATAAGACAGAGGATAATGTAAACAAGCACATCTTTAAATAGGTTGGCCCGGAATGTTTTTTGGCCAGTTTTATAATAATCCCCCATAGAAGTTATCATGCTAAATATGATTGCAAAAGTAACGATTTGGTTTTTAGAATAAAACAATTTAGGAGCTTATGTGCATTACGTATTATTTTTGCCACATAGGACCCATTAAGATAGTTAGAGCACAAGGTGTCGTGACTAACCTTCACCTCTTCACCACCTCCACATTATTATAACAAACCTCCACAACTAACCCCCCCACACTCACAACAAACCTCAACTCACTCATTTTGGGCCCATCACTTCCTAAAAATACAAATATTCAACTAAAAAAAAGAACTGACAAAGTTTTGTTCGTCGTGCAGACGAAGAAGTGAAGATGGAGAAGGATGGAGAGGGGACAGTGTCATGGCTAGCCATGGCAAGCTTGCCATGTCATCACAACAAGCTACAACGAGCTCCCACACCTAGAGCTCTTATTATGCCTTTAACTTTATTAATCTGATATTCATTTTAGCTTCATACTTCATAAGCTGAGAACAATTCATATGTTGAATCTGGACTGTCCTATAGTTTCAAATATTTCTTCATTTGGCCCAACTGGGCGCAAAAGAGACGGGAAGATTAAATTACTTTATGCAATAACTTTGGTTTGTATAAAAAGGTAATTCGAGTTCATGCAAATTATATGACGTATGACTGTATGAGAAAGAACTGATATCACCAAAAAGGTTTGTTCAACATAATGCATGAAAACATGGATGGATTTGGTAATGGAAAACAGGATCAGGTTGAAATGTATAACTTTTAGTAGTGGGTCAACATAATGGTGTATGTGGATTTATTTTATTGCGAGTAATGAAATCAGTTTGTTTTGGTTTCTTACCTTTTGTTATAGTGTAAAATGAAGGACCATGCCTTGGTTGACGAGATCAGTTGGCTTACCTTTTGCTTGTATTTATATTTAGTTTTAAACAGTTGCTGACAATTCTAACTTAATGTTTATATATTTTGGTACTTTATTATTATTATGTTTTGTGTGATGATTAAATTTAAGTATCACTACTACTTATAATGCACAAATGACTCTCTCTCATATTTAATTTTCAGACTTTCAGACTTGCAAGTAATAAAGCATGATGTACATCACATTAAAACACAAAATTTTCAGACTTACAAGCAAATAAGCATAGTGTACAACACTTTAATGCATAAATAAAAAAAACACCACATTAATACTATTAAACTGGTCAATTAATACACTATTAGATCTCGAACCAAAAAGAAAAACGAAAACAGATCTCAGTTCATCTCGTTGTGTAATCTAAAATTCGTTCTAACAACAAACACCACAAGAGATTTATCATCATAGATCTTTTTGAAGCATGTACTTCTTTTAATATCCGAATCATTAAAAGAAATACAAAACCATTGGTTTCCTATTTCTTTTCATTCGCTTTGAACAAAAAACGCAACACAAAAAAAAGGAGATCTCAGATTTTTTCTTTGATTTTTAAAGACCTTTAAGATCTTAGCCCTCCAAAGAAATAATCCATCATTGATCTTTTCGAAGCATACACTTCTTTCTAATTTACGAAAATCAAAAGAAAAACAAAACAAAGTCGTTTCATCTTTCTTTGTGCATTCGATTTGATCAAACACTTAACACAAGTAAATACCACCTACCTAAGAATTGTATAAGAACTTGGAGCTGTGTTTTGATTCGAGTGGTATTAAGAAGAGAACTACTTCATATCTATTTTTAAGTGAAAGTAATTGAAGGAGTGTAGTTCTTATTGTCATTCCAATATATCAGGAAAAACAAAGGACGAATATGATTTACTTTGGTTGAGTTGGAAATATTTTTTATCAGAGTTTGGTTGAGAGAGTTTGACTGCGTTTGGTATGTCATAAGAAAGTAAGAAAAGTGATTGCGTTTTTCTTAAGATTGTGGATTAGGGTATGAGATAGTGGGCCATTGGACATCATAAAAGAATTGGACTGGACTTTCTCTTGAGCAAAGTTAGCAGTAAAAACTTAGTTGGCATAAAGTTATATAACGGTGGGCTACTAACCGTAATCACTATCACTACTACTTATAAAAAATTGTTGCGGAGGCTACACAAATTTTTCCGCCGACCACACTTAAAGTGTAAAGCTTGGTTAGTAAGATTTGGGCTTGATCGGATTAAACTTGGGCTTCTGTTTAAGTTTGATTGCTTTGGGCTGCATCATTCTTTGAAAGAATTTTGGGCTGAAATTTTTATCCTCATTTGGTCAATAAATACAATTAATACAGTTATTAAAACACCCCTTACATAAGAAATACAAATTATCAAGCATATTATACAACCAAATTAAACACAATTCCTGCATTAAATTTCACTACTACAAATAATAAAGCACATTATACAAATATTCAAGCCCGAACGGGCAACGGGCCAAATGGGCTTAAACCCGAACGGGCGCGGACCAAACGGGCTCGAGCCCGAGCAGACACGGGCCAATGGGTTCGAGCCCGAACGGGCACGGGCTATACGAAATTCTTGATATCCGTAAATTTATTGTTAAAAAGAACATAATAAACTAAAATACATTATTCATCGAAATTTTTTATTTCAGGGTACCCGCCGCTGCAACGCGCGGGTACCCTGCTAGTAAGTTATAATTTGTGTAAATATGCTCTTCCTCTTTGCATATACATATTGAAAATGTAAAGTATTATTATTATAATTTTTGGAGAAAAAGGAACATGCAAATGTCTTAAATACCAAAAAAATACAATACTTATATGGACATACCCACATAAAGCTAGTCCAAATGACATGCACAAAACATGCTTCGGGAACATTCGTAATAACGAAACAAACCTACAAGTGCCTATACATAAGCTAACAAACAAAAAGTTACAAAACCCAAAACAAACGACCACTACAAGAAAACATGGTTTATACGACCCTTTCAGGGGACACTTTTCATGAGGCGTCCTAAAAAAACTTCTAATAGTACCATTCAAGTTGTGAATCCTATCATGAGACAACACATAGGACACTTACCGCATAAGTCTTATTAACCATGCTTTATAGGACCCTTATTCATTGTGGTCTTATTATTTTTTAATCTAATAAGACACTTTACATGTATGTCCTATTATATTCAGTTTACAGGACCTTAAATCGTTAGGTCTTATAAGAATATAAGTTAATAGGACACTTAATAAAGGAGTCTTTTTAAGTTAAGCTTTATAGGACACTTATATTTAATAGTTTTATTATGTTGGAACATGATAGGACCACATGCATGTAGGTCTTGCCATGGTAAATTATAGGACCTTTATTGTTTGAGTCTTATTATGATGAAATTATAGCGACCCTTTTGACACACTCAGGCACAACTACAAGGCACCCCAGAACAACCCCTTTAACACGCATTGACACCACCAAAACCAACCTACCACGACTGTCACTGCCTCCATCACTTAAAATATAAGTGATAGGTTTAGAAGGTAACAATTCGCCAAATTATGTCTAATGATAATTGTCCATAAACAATGTTAGGTATAATGAGAATAAAAATAGTACAAAAGCAAAAATGAAATTTTGGAGAGCAAATAAAGTATTTTTAGCCTTCACCTTAATTATAAAAATATATTTTACTAATTACTAACTAAGCATAATTAGTTGGTATTTAAACAAACCTAAATGATATTATCTATACTACATATCTATACTATATAAAATGGAAAAATGGTCAAAGTGGAAAAAGTGAAAAATGTTGAAAGTTGAATGTTGAAAACATAGTCAATGGAGAGAGAAATAAATAATATAATTAATACTCTTATTAAAACACCCCATTACTTAAAAGTACAATAATTTATTCACATTGTACACCCAATTAAAAGCACATCTACCAAATTAAAAACATCAAATTGAAATCGATACCGGTTGACCGTTGAAACCGATACGGGTTGACTGTTGAAATTGACCCGACGCTTCAAACCCGGTTTAATTTGACATTTTTCGACAACCTATCGGTTTGACTCGGTTTAAATCGACTGTTTTTATCGAACGGTTCAACCAGTTGAACCACCCGTGAAATCGGTTTCAAATTTGACAAAATTATATGAGAAATGATGAAGTAGTTGTGGAACCCGTGACAATTTTTTGAAAGGAGAGACCAAGTAATTGTAGTTTTGGTTTATTTTGCTTTGACACATGTAATTTGTCATTTGTATAATGTTATTTTAAAAATGTTGCTCTTGCACCATTTAAGGGACTAACATATATGAATCGTCGTTTAAAAGGTAATATATATTGTATAGCCCTTTGTCCAGTGTATCAATAATGTTATGTAAGTTTATTAAAATCACAAAAATAAATAGTATTGTTATCTTTAGCGATAATTATTTGTACCTCAAACAAATAGCTTTGAACAATGCATAAATATCTATACAAATTGATAGTACAAAATAATCTTATATGGTGATATCCAATTTGCAAAGTTACAATTTTAAAAGCCACACACCAAATGATAAACGTTACACATGTAAAACAAGAAAAAGCGGTCACACGTGTTGGCTATACCTCTAAACTACAATATAATATTGCCAACTACATAACACCATTGCTTTTTGTAATGCTTGAATCTATTATTACTAAAAATCTTAATAACTTAAAACAATCCTATTAGAAAATATACTCACACACTTAGATCGACTCCACATAATTTTTTAAAAAACTATATATTTATGCTGCTATGCAACCACACATTAGAATTGTAGTTATTCAAAACGATTCTCTAATGCTACAAATACAGTTTGTTGAAAGAAACTTATGAGTCATCGGAACTTTGCAGAAAACTAGATATCGCTGCCGCTAGGCGCGGGTACTCGTCTAGTAAAAGAAAAATGGTCAAATCTTGATAAGTGAAATGTTGAAAGTCAAAGTTAAAAGAAATATATGGTATAATTAATACTCTTATTAAAACACCTTATTACTTAAAAGTACAATAATTTATTCACATTGTACAACCAATTAAAAACATATCAACCAAATTAAAAACAACCAATTAAAACACTCTTTACTAAAAAATACAAAAGAAATTTTACAATGTACAAATTAAACAAGCTACAACATAATCCAAAATATAAAATACGAAAAAGGCGTAACCTCAGAGCATTTGAACCAAGGGAAGGGACCCGCAACGCTAATTAATATTATTTTTAAAACACCCTAAAATGAAAATTACATGTTATTATACACATTATACAAATTAATAAAACACACAAAGCTTCAAACAAGCTAACAAGTTGATGGGTACATATAGTTTAGAAAATCGGACCGGACCAACGGGTTCAACCGGGAACCGGGACCGGTGTCGCCACCTGTTCGACTAACCAATAAAATCCATCCGAAAACGAACCAGAGAGGACCCGTTGAAACCGGATACAAACTGGTGAATCAGGTCTCATCGAGATCTATTTCTCTGGTTAATCGTCACAGATTACCCGCCGCCGCAACGCACGGGTACCATGTTATACTATATATAAAGAAAAACCAAAAAGTAAAAAGTAAAAAGTTGAAACTAAAAAAGAAAATGTTGTAAACATATATTTCAAAAGGAATCTATTAATACATATCGAAAACCGGGTTAACCCAGGACGCTTCAAACCCGGTGGGTTGACCCGGTTTAATTTGACCCATTTTGACCAAACCCGTCGGGTTGACTCGGTTTAAATCGACCCATTTTTCGATGACATATGTTCTTTATATAAGCTTAACCAAACACCTCCTAAATCCCATATTCCCATGACAGTTATCTCTCTCACAAACGCACGCTGCTTTACACATGATAATTAGAAAAAATACAAATACATCCCAATGTATAAGCTTTGTACCTTTCTTTTTTATACCAAATAGCTTATTAACCTCTTAAAATAAGCCTACCCAGTATTGTAAATCTCGGGCTACAAAATAATCGTTGATTTGAAGCCACAAGGTCAGCAACCAGAAACCCATCTCACCAAATCTCTCATTCCTTCAAACTTTGACTACCAAACAATTTTGAAGTTAAATTTGGGGATTTTGTTTAAATTGAGGGAATTTAATAAAGGGTTACTGTTTCGCTGGTGTTAGAGCAGCAGGGTGGTGGTGGCTGTCGGAGATGGTGGTGGTTGTTAGAAATTGTTTCAGAAAGTCATAATGAGGACCCAAAACAATTACAAACAAACTTCAAACTAAAACAAAAAGAAGACCAGTGCAAAAACACACCCCATAAGTTCGAATATTAAATCCAAAAATTAAAGCCTAAGGATGACAAGCTAGCATAGCAGCCCCACGTCACAAAACCAAGCCTGGCCAATAAATTAAATCCATGTTGCCATATGTATACCAGGTATAAAAATATAGCGTGCACCCAACTAATAACATAACAAAGAAAACAAAAGACTTGAATTGCCAAACTACAACGAAGACCAAAACTTGCGTGAGTGCTAGACCACTGCTAAACCACAGAAGTAGAACTGCATAATATTTGCTGCTGAACCCACTCCCACTGTCTCGCCAGATGCTCATTTCATTTACTGCCAAACAGGAAACTGTCCTTATGAAGATAGATAGCTTATCCCAAACGCCAAACAGGAAACTGTCCTTATGAAGATAGATAGCTTATCCCAAACACACTATATCAAAAGATAGAAAATCTTGTGAAGCAAAGGTTTTCAAAACCATGATACATAGCCATCTATTTAAACCTTTATTCCAAACACCAGTTAGGCATATAACAACTTTTGTGATCAAAGTAGCTTCATCTTCACATAATCCCATTCATGTCAATCTTATAAGCTTTTGATCATTAAGGCTACTGAGCTATACCAGGAGTTCCCCTTGAACTTTCACATAATTCAATGACGAGGTCACGGTTCTGAACGGTGTCGATAATCCCTATCATCACTATATCTCCTTGAGACCACCCTACCTTCACGACTATCATATTCTGGTGAGTCACGCATAGAGCGCCGATGATCACCACTTCTGAAACTTCTAGATGAAAGAGTAACACGCTGCAACATCCGAGTACAAACTCAGTATTAGGTATGGACGAAAATCTCAGATAACATTCATACGCAAAATAAAACTTTGATTGCCAGTTACAGATACAAAAGTTTGATCATATTAACAAGATCAGAAACATTATCTCAGACAGACAAGTTACCTCTGAATGTGAGGTAGAAGCATATCTAGCAGATCGTTCTTCTTCAGTGATACTTTCTGCAACATTAAAAAACATCTCACAATTAGATCAAACTGTACATGTTACATTACATTAAAACAGTGACTTGAATGAAGTGAGGATTTTTCCCGTATCAAACGTTTTGCTTCCACTTCCAACGCCATCTTGATCAGCGAGTGAAGATTTTTCCACATCTTCGTCTATATATTCAACCATAGAGGAAACTTTAGGTCTGGGAACTTTAAATGATCTTTCAACTCGTTTTGCACTTGCAAGAACATCTAATCCTAAAACGTAGTAAACTTTGCGTTATTAAAGAAACTGAAAATGAATGACAATTCAAAATGCTAACACTCAAACAAGATACAAATAGAGTGTAAACCAGAGAAATTAATCCTTACAGCTATTAAAACCAAACTTAACGAAGATAACGCCTTCAGATATGTGGTTCTTATCTTAAGGAAGAACAAGGCTACATACATTATAAGTTCTTTACATAAGCACTTTGGCATAAGCTTAACCAAACACCCCCTAAATCCCATATTCCCATGACAGGTATCCCTCTCACAAACTCACACTGCTTTACACATGATAATTAAGAAAAATACAAATACATATCAATGTATAAGCTTTGTACCTTTTTTTTATACCCAATAGCTTATTAACCAAAAACCCATGTCACCAAATCTCTCATTTCTTCAAACTTTGACTACCAAACGATTTAGAAGTTAAATTAGAGGGTTATGGTTTTTAATTTTTATAAAATTTGGGGATTTTGTTTAAATTGAGGGAATTTAATAAAGGGTTTCTCTTTCGTTTGTGTTTGCTGGTGGCTGCCGGAGATGGCGATGGTTGTTTGAAATTGTTTCAAAAAATGTATAATGAGGAAAGAGGTTGAAGGTTCGGTGTATTAGTTTACTGTATTTTGTTAGTATCAAAGTACCCCTTAATTAACGGTCTACATAGTCAAACTAATGCTGCATAACTGCATATTAAAATGGGTTAATACTCAAAAAAAAAGTTACTAAAATTGACCTAAATTACTATAGTTTTTTTTTCTCCCAACGAGGTTACCATTGTTTACGTGACTGGTTGTTTAGGTTACTCCACATATTACAACCTATAAATGGTCTTTGTGGTTGTCGGGTTTAACGGATTTAGTCCTTAGATTTTTTTTCTAGGATCCTCTCCTGTGCGCGACCCGTAACTGGATTTTCTTAGGTTTTTATCCGTTTTTGTCAGTTTTCATCCGTTTTTATACGTTTTCGTCCGTTTTTCTTACGTTTTCTTACGTTTTCATCCATTTTTATACGTTTTCGTCCATCATTATTAGGTTTTCGCCCGTTTTTATACCTTTTTGTACATATTCATACGTTTTTGTCCGTTTTTCATCTCGTTTTATTTGTTTTTCATCCATTTTTACCTGTTTTGACCGTTTTTATACGTTTTGTCAGTTTTTTTCCGTATAAATCTGACTAATACAGATAAAATCATATACAAGTGAGTAAAAACGTTAAAAATGAATAAAAACGGACAAAAACGTATAAAATGGATAAAGCGCATAAAAACGGATAAATATGTTAGAAAAATGGACTAAAACGTATAAACACGAATACAACCGTAAAAACAGATAAAAACGGACGAAAACGTATACAATTGGATAAAAACGTATACAAACATATAAAAATGATGAAAACATATAAAAACGAATAAAAAAGTAAGAAAAACGGACGAAAACGTATAAAAATGGATAAAAAAGTATTGAATTAGACCAAAAGTGAAATATCCAACAAACTACGACGATAAAAAATGTAGTTAACTCTTAACTGAATTAAAACCCTATGAATTGATTGGTATAGTGGATGTTTTTAATTATAGACCGTATTTAATTTAGGGTGCTTTTTAATTTTATATAAGAGGGTAAGGAGTTATATTGGATATAGAAGAGAGATGAGGATGAGGGAATGTGTTTATCGTTTGATTGTTATATTGGATAGGTTAAAAAAAAGAGCATTAAAAAAATAGTTTATGTCAAATCTCTATATTTGATGTGAAGCTCAAATGTCTATTTTGGTAAACCAAGGCCCATTCTAGCGTATAATCATTTGGGTAATTAATCAAAAAATTAAGATAACGAGCTCCATGCCTAACTCCTAACCACTAAAAAGTAAGACAAAGAGCTCCAATTATAAAGTGACATGTGTCACTTCTCAACTAAAAATTAATCTTTATTTTTCAAATTGAAATATCTTTTTATCTATTTATTTTTTTTATAATCTAATTTTTCCATTTTTTCTAAAATTTTATGCTATTTAATTCAACATCCATTTTCATATATTTTTATAAGTTTTGAGTTTTTATATTTTTAGTGAGTTTATTTTATTTTAATTCAAATTTTTACAACTTTAACCTTTATTCAATCAATACAATCTTGATTCATCAAAATCATATACTTTAGAGGGAGTGTTTGACGTGTAAGAGATTGCGAGGGTATTTTTATATCCAGGAATAATGATGTCACGGGAAAGCTACGGGTAACCCACACAAAAACATACAACTAACACATATACATTCGAAGTGTTGTGAAACGAATTCACTAAACGGGTAAGCAAACACATATAACTATACTTATCGCCGCCGTTGTGCGCGGGTATCCGACTAGTGCTACATGTTATTTTCTAAACACCAATCAACCCTTAGGTAAAACACAAATGTTATTACTATTCTTAGCCACAAAAATCTCCAATAAATAAATAAATAAATATATAAATAAATAATAAATCAAGTGTCCCATCAAACTAGAATTAGTAAGTTTTCAAATTTCAGTCTCTTTTAATATCCGAACTAAATCTCCCTATAATTATGTAATTTCCAATAAATTCATAAAAATTCTTAATAAACAACTCTATGCGTATCTCCTATAGTAACTCACTAGCTCATGACCCGTGTAATACACGGGTTATATAAGTAATTACTGAAAAAGTAGTTGTAATATATAAACATATGCAATTCGTGATCACTTCTATTTCAAATTAATAAAATTCAAGAGCATCTCTAATGAATAGTTATCACTTTGGATTACTCATGACTATAGGGGTGTAAACGAGCAGAGTAAGAGTCAAGCCGAGTAATGTCAAGCTTGAACTCGACACGATTACTAAAACTCGAGCTCAAAACTCAATTCGATCTAGACCGAGCTTTGGATTTCAGCCTCGAGCTCGGCTCGTCATCTTAAACTCGAGCTTGATTATTTCCAAATTTGAAGCTCTTAATTCCGTCCCCAAAACAGAGTGAGAACTAGCCCTTTGAGGAGCTCTCTAAGCTGTCTAACTCTCTATTACCATATATAGAGGGAAACCAGGTTCAATAGCCGGATAGCGTAAGAAAACAACTAAATAGAAATGAGTACTTATTCTCTTTGAAAATATAGACTGAAAGAAGCTTATATTTTTAGGCCTTGGAGGCGCTTAACTATTTCTTATTATTAGTAATAATTGTTGTCTTAGTTTCATAACATATTTTAACCCCGGCTTTTCATGATTATGTAAGCAGATCCACTCGATTTTAGTGTGCTAAATAAATCTCTTCGTACGGATTGGAGTATGAAAGGCCCTGCCCAAAAAGGAATCAAATAGTCATTTGTTTTTTTTGGTTATCGCCACGCGGCTTAATTCGCATCACTCCCTCAAGAATAGGATGCCATAATAGAACGCACATCAGAGAGTACTTCCCTTAAACTAAATCACTACTCCGAACAGTCCTGAGCCCCTAAGGGGGTTAGGGAGAATGTAACACCCCTAAAATTTCATAACGGAAGCGTTTGGGTCATGGGGTGCTACTAAATCAATAATCATAACACAAGGTAACAAAGAATGGAAAATTTGTTCCATTATCGAAAGATAGATTAATTTAAGAGATGGTTTTACAATATTGTTCCAAAGTGCGAAGCAAGCCCATAAAAATATATGTTGTTCCATTAAAAGTTGTATTAGATTTGCTTGAAAACACTTCGGATGCCAGTCTTCAACGAATGCCTTTGTCAATGCGCACGCTAAGAAATAAACATGAGAAAAACAGGCTAAAATGTCAACATAAAGGTTGGTGAGTTCATAGGTTTAAGTTAAAGAAATCAAGTTGGACCACAGTTGCACATATAGCATCTCCGTGAATGACACTATATGCAAAAAGCCTATTACGCTAATACCAAGTTCATGCGACCGAAACTACGACAGTGTGCATGCATCTAGAAGCATGATAAATAAAATATCAACAAGTGTATTTCCAGTAGACTCAATCAATACGATATGATATACGCCCGACGTTTGCCTATCCGGTCAAACTCGAACGGGGGTGTCATCCCCAATAGATCTATCCATAACAATCGCGCCTCCCCAAAGGGAACTACCGGTAGCATAGTTGGGATTCAAGGTTGTTTCACGTAATAGTTATTTCAGTTTCAGGTCCGAAAAAAGTTTTGCATGTTTTCTCACCCCATAGTTTTATAAAGCAAGTAATAAAAGTAAAAGTGGGGCTATAAACTCACCTTCGCAGTTCGATGAATATGCACAAAGAGATCGAGTGTGATACAACAGCGAATCCTACCCGGAACCTAAGAACGAGATGGCATGACTCAGAATAATGATAAATGTTTGGTTTACGACCAAAAGGAGAGAGTATTGGATATACAAGTCAATAGAGTGGTATTAGTGTTGATCTATAAATATGGCGATGTAACCGAGAGTTTTGTTTGTTTACTTCGATATGTGTCGGTAATTTATATTACTTTTGTTTTAAATATTCTCTTGTCTTTTAGTCGGGTCTTAGTATTAAAACTAAATATATTAATTTGACGAAATTACGAACGAAATGTGTCAGGTATAAATTGTTTTGACATTTTTATTATTAGTTATAAAAATGTATAAGTTTGGGGTCCAAAAATAGTTGTTAGAACGTAAAAGTATACAAAAAAATGTCAAGTATTAAACTTGAGGGGTTAGAAGTGTAAAGAGTTATATAAGTTAACTTTTATAAGTTTTAGGAAAAGTAACAACTCATTTAAATTTGGAGAGCTAAATTTGTCAAAGAGTGGAACTTGTAAAAATAACTAAAAAAAATATGGCAAAACTGCCACTGCTAGGATTTGAACCCAAGACCTTGTGGATGAAGGCATGCGCCCCTCCCAACTGAGCCGGTAGCTCTTTTTGTTAGTTAGTGCAACAGGTTTATACTTAACACGTTTTAGACTGTTTGAAAATGGCTTATGTGTTAAAAAAAATACAAATCCTCAAAGCGACACAAGAGGGTTTCGAACTTAGGTGAGTTAACAAGAGACACAGTGCTTCAACCAGTTGAGCTAAATGCTGACTTCTATTAATCTTACAAACGTTTTGTATTTAAGAGGTTTTCCAACTGTGTTAATTTTTGTATCATACTTTTAGTTTCATGCATGCTTTTGTGTTTGTATTGTTTTGTTTTCAAAACTGTGTTGAAGAACCTTAATAAACCCAATAAACCTTTAACAAGCTAAATTCTTCCAATAACCACTTTAAAATTATCAAAAGTTGTTTTTATTTGTTATGGTCGGCTCCCTTTTGGCGTGTGACATGAGAAGTGAAAACGATAAGATTAAATTGAAGTGAGTTAAAGAAGCTTACGACACCCAAGAGGGTGGTGAAGAGACACGACGAGTTGTGGTACGAGCAAAAAGGATCCGAGATAGCCTTGAGTCCTTCGAACCAAAAACCCACGCACACGAACAAAATACTATCCCGACGAGACTTAGATGATCTTGAAACATTCACGGGAAGAGTTCTTGTAAAACACCATCTTAAACTACAAAAGGTAAGACACCATAAAATGATGCCACGTGTACAGGCTTCTAAGGGTAAAATAGACATATTAAAAAAAATGTGTTTGTTTGCATTGACCGTTAAGGTTTGCATCTTCCTACCGTTCTTTTCAAAAAACTTTGTTCATTTATTTTTTGTAGCCTATTTTTTTCATTCTATTTAATCATTACTATATCATAAAAAATTAACAGTGTATAAAAATTAATTCTGCAACGTGACTTTTTTGGATCCTACGTAATTCACATAACCTATGAACCAGCATATTCGTATTTAAATTAATGTTTGCATCAATTTTTTGCATCCTACTTAATTCACATAACTTATGAACCAGCATATTCGTATTTAAATTAATGTTTGCATCAAATTGTATTTACGCATCAAAATGTTCGTGATGATTAGGCATTCTCAGACTGCATTTTCTTCATGTGTGCATCTAAGATGATGTATTTTGCATCATAAAAAATCATGCAACAACAAAATATAGAAAGAACAACTATTCTACATCGTCTTCAGTATCATCCTAATCTATCGTTATCTTTTGGCATCATCATCATCATCGATCATGATCATCATCGCATCGTTTTCAGCATCATCATGATCGACTTTTAACATCTCCATCATCATTATCATCGAACATCATCGTTAATTTTAGCATCATCACGACCGAACATCATTATCGTCAAATTCACTTTCATTTCAAAATTAGTATCAACAATTACAATATCATGCATCGATCATCTTCCTCAAAATCATCCTTTTCGAAACTTAAACCAATGATGGTAACGGAATAATAAGCTTCAAAAAAGTCAATAAGAAAAATGAAATTGATAAGAAAAAACTTGAAAGAGATCGATCAAGAACTGCACTTGATAATATCTTAAAAGAGAGAAAGAGATAATATTTGAAGAGGAGAAATAAAATCCCGTTTTTCTTGCTGCACAAAATTGAAAAACTATCCGCATTTATTAATGCATTAAGAGACTAAATTACCGAACTAACCCTCAATCCATATTATCAAGAGTTTAATACTTCACATTATTTACGAAATTACCAAGTAAGTTTTGGACCTTAGATTAACTCAAAGTCAGTTGATCTAACGGTTATTATCTTATCCTACCTTTTTTAGTTTAAAAGGTTTTTTTACTTTAAATCTTGCCGTTACGATTATATGACAGTTATCAAGGTCCACTTTCATTTCAGTCTTCTTTGTTTTTGTCTTTCATATGAATGTTATATAATTTCTCTTATATACTAATGCAACCATGGATTACTGACTGGAATCTTTGAAACAAGCAAGATCGTGTTGATAAATGATACTAGAACACTTCCAGTTTTGGAGAATTTATTGCAAATTTTAGCTTTGGGTTATGAGGATCCTTACGCAACATATTCTACAATTCTGCATTTTAATAGGTGCAAAGTATAATTAGTTTTTTCTACAAGAAATTTATTAGTTTTACAAACCCCTTACATGGCTTCATGTGCATTACATTAGGTAATTTGGTTCTTATACTATAGCTTTCACGTTTATCGATGATTATCTTCATCGATTATGATTGATGCTTTGAGCAATAATATACTCAAAAGATTTCTAACTGTTTGGGATTCTATTGAAAGTGTTTATAAGGCCTGATTGGAATTCTTTTCTCAGAGATGCTCATTTGTATATGTAATGTTCTTGTGCTACTCTTGTTTGTGGTTCCCAAATTTTGCTTATTCCGAACTTATAATGGCAGATTTAGAACAAGTTAAGTTATTACTAATTTCTTAAACATTAATATGTAGGATACCACCGAGAATCACCAGTTAGTTACTTTTTTACAAATCTAACATTAATGCAGACTAATAATTACTACTAGTAATTGCTTAAATTACATTAGGAATCCATAAAGATCCGTGAAAATACCAGATCATTTTATTATGCCAATGAACATATGAATTCAGAAAATTGAATTGGTCCAACACACATACATTCACATTAGAAACATTCCACCTAATCTATGCATAAAAAGGTTCCACCTAATGGAAGATTTGATCTAAAATGCAACAAGAACAAAAACACCCACTCCACAAAAAACATGAACACAAACCCCTTGTTCAATCCAAAAAGGGTATCAAGCATAACAACCATAACAGCCTAAATGTGTAAAATCTATTAAAAAAATGACCTAATCGGTTGAGTCTTTTCATTCACGCATTTAATCAAACACAAACAAAACAACTTAATTGGTGAACCATTGTTTCTTTGGTAAGTTTCTTCCATTGTCTAATAAGTGAGAGTTAGTTCATTGAAAGTGCTGCTCGTAATTATAAAATGCATGATTGAATGTTTACAAGTTGCTTACATCTTGGACCATTATCCCTTACATTATAGGTGATGCTAGTGGTGCTATTGTTTGCATGATTAAAGTTATAATCCACTATAAGTCAAGTCTTCCCACTCCCAAGTCATCTTAAAGTCTTCTGTGATTATACATAGAAGATAGTTACTGTTATTAGTCAAGGAATTAGTGGATAATAGAATATAGGTGTTGCTAGTAAAATTGTAGGCTTGTACTTCCATCCCCAACTGCTTTACCCTTTACACACGTGGTGTGAACAAGGGCTTATTGTAATACATGTAAAACTCAAATAGATTATGTCTCTGAAATACTTCCTTAATTCTGAGTTCTGGACTTCAAACCTTGTAGGCTTGTTTAATTTTGAAAATTCCAAATAACCGTAAGAGTGTAAAACAACAGTAAAATAAATATGACTAATGACAGACCCAGTTAGACCTAACAACCAATATGATTAGAACTTAGCACATCATATACTTCATTCCATATAACTCTGCTATCTTTAAGAACAACTAGCGTTTCCTCCTAAGACCTAACAACCAAGTTTGACCAAAAATCTATCAAACATGAACCTACATAGATAGGATAGGACTCAACAAAGCAAGTAAGTGACAACAAAGGGCTTTACCTTTCCAAAACCCAAGGTATTAGCAGTTCATAGATGCAACGTGTATGTGTTCACAAATATCAAACATTAGTCATATATACCTGATTGGTTTCAGCTAGTGGTTTCATTAATATACATAGGCTCAAAAGTGGGCTGTTCCACCTGTTCATGATCTCAAATCTGTCAAAAATAAGAATACAGAAATATGTAAGCCAAAGATCAAAGATCATTTTAGCATCACATAAAGCACCTGTATACATAACATCTCAAAGACTTATGTTAACTCCTTGGCCGATTACAAAATCATTTTTCTGGATTTTTACCTACTTTCGAGTTAAAAGGTAAAAATTACTACCAGCTGGTCAAAGCAACGATCTAAATCATATGTAGCAACGTTACCTTTGCCCATTAATTATGTTAGACATTTCATCAAACACCTTAGGTGCAGCCAATTTAACATTAAGAAGTGTAACAAAACCTAAGGCTATTTGTTATCACATCAGAAAATTGATATTAGTTAGCTCAATAGATGATGACTGAAATTAGAACCACAATTAAAGCTTATGTTAGTGCAGTCTTCCCTACCCCAACTCTTCTTAAAGTCATTCCTGATATGATTATACGTAGAAATTGTCTTGCTCAACCCGACTATAAAAAGCCAATACTTATTCTTATGAAATCAAGTAAATTTCCTAAAATGAATTCACCACAAGCAATAATTCACTTATCATCTTCCTCTCTTATTTCTTTTCTTTTTTACGGTCTCACGATAACATGTCTTACTTCCGCCACCGTCTCTGCTTCATATGATGGTAATGAGACTGATTATCACGCTTTGCTGTCATTTAAGTCAAAGATCACCCATGATCCATAAAATGTTCTAACCTCGTGGAACCATTCCTTTCATTTCTGTGACTGGAGTGGTATTTCATGTGGAAAGCGGCACAAACGAGTGACTGTTATACGGCTGCGTTCACAAGGCCTAGAAGGCTCGTTGTCTCCTCATGTAGGAAACCTCAGTTTCCTCCGTAAGCTTTCACTCGGGAACAACAGCTTTCAAGGAACCATTCCTCATGAACTTGGTCGTCTATCTAGGCTACGTGCTCTATCTCTTAGTATAAACAAATTCGGTGGAGTCATTCCAAAAAATTTGTCTCATTGTTCTAACCTTGAAGACCTTTGGCTCTATCAAAATGAGCTAACTGGAAGCATGCCCAAGGAGATGAGTTTACTCTCGAAACTTGCTACTCTTGTAATTGAGAATAATAACTTAACAGGTGGAATCCCACCTTTCTTGGGGAATATTACATCAATGGAAGTGTTCTCTGCTGCAGAGAACCCATTGGGTGGGAGCATTCCAGATACCTTGGGTCATTGGAAAAGCTTGACGGGATTTTACTCTGGTGGCTTCAACTTATATGGAAGCATCCCACATTCCATTTTCAACCTCTCACTCCTAGTTAATTTTTCTTTATCACCTAATCACCTCACTGGTAGTCTTCCTTCAGAAATTGGTAATCAGCTCCCAATCTTGAGTTCCTTCAGTTATGGGGTAACGAACTGACAGGAGTTCTTCCACCTTCTCTTTCTAATTGTTCTAAATTAAGACGTCTTGAAATGGGTTTCAACAAATTTAGTGGGAAGTTGACTATCAACTTTTCAAAACTGAGAGATATTAATACTATTCTATTAAATGATAACAACTTCCATGGACGCGGAGAAGCTGATGACATGAGGTTTATCGATTCCCTGAAAAACTGCACCAGATTAGTACAAGTGGATCTTTCCTCTTGCAGTTTTGTAGGAGTGCTTCCGAAATCAATAGGTAATCTCTCTGATCAACTCACCTTTCTAAGTTTAGGATACAATCACTTATTTGGAAGCCTCCCTTCAAGTATAGGTAGTCTAGTTGGTTTGACCACTTTAATTTTAGATAATACTAATAGATTCACAGGAAACATCCCCTCTAGCGTTGGTAAACTTCAAAAGCTACAAGTTATTTATCTAGATAGCAATCAATTTTCAGGGCCTATCCCTGATGCTATTGGGAACTTATCACTGTTGACAAAACTTTACTTAGATTACAACAAATTAGAAGGTCATGTTCCATCAAGCCTTGGGAATTGTAAAGAACTTAATGGGTTAAACCTTGCATACAATAGGCTCAGTGGTAACATACCAAAACAACTTCTACAACTTCCATCACTAACATATTTTTTGAGTCTTTCATACAACAACCTATCTGGTTCCATTCCATCAGAGATTAAGGATCTCAAGATGTTGAGCTATCTCAGTTTAGCTTATAATAATTTATCTGGTCCCATTACTAGTAGCCTGGGTGAGTGTATTAGCCTTATAGAGTTATACCTTAATGGCAATAGATTTGAAGGCATAATACCATCTTCATTAAGTTCCTTGGGAGGATCGGGGGTACTCGACATTTCTGAAAATAATTTATCAGGTAGAATTCCACAATTTTTAGAGAAATGGAAATCCTTGGAATATTTGAACCTATCCTTTAATGATTTTGAGGGTGAAGTTCCGGTTGTAGGAGTTTTTGCGAATGAAAGTGCATTTTCGGTTTTGGGGAACAATAGGCTTTGTGGTGGTTTGGTTACACTTGAGTTACCCAAATGCAAGGAGACGGGTAGTAAGAAAAAAAGGTTTCCTTTCTTCATATTAGTCATCGTGATTGCAGTCACGTTGCTCATCGTATTATGTTGTGTGTATCTTTTGTGTAAGAAGAAATGCAACAGTCAACCATCTCAATCATCAGAGAGTGAACGGTTCATGAAAGTTTCATACCATCAACTTCTCAAGGCTACCGACGGGTTCTCTACAACAAATTTGATTGGAGAGGGTGGGTTCAGTTCTGTTTATAAAGGAATCCTCGATTCTGGTGATGACAAATTTGTTGCAATCAAAGTGCTGCATCTTCAAAATAAAGGAGCTCACAGAAGTTTTATAGCAGAATGTGAAGCGTGGCGGAATATTCGGCACCGTAATCTGTTGAAGATAATAACTTCATGTTCGAGTACCGATTTCCAAGGCAATGATTTTAAAGCGCTGGTTTACGAGTTTATGCCCAATGGAAGTGTACACGATTGGCTTCATTCAAGTGCATATACATCGAAACTCAACCTTCTTCAAAGAATAAATATTCTTAGAGATGTTGCCATTGCAATTGATTATCTTCACAATCGCTGCCAAACAACGATTGTTCACGGTGACTTGAAGCCAAGTAACATTCTACTTGATGATGATATGGTGGCTCATGTTGGAGACTTTGGTTTAGCTCGCCTACTTGGTACAAACATAAACCAAAACAGCTCAACCGGGGTTAAAGGAACAATTGGTTATGCACCTCCTGGTAATTCCACTTTTATTCCATGATGCCTATATTTATTTACAGGTTAAAGTTTGTAAATTAATTAATTGTTATTCATTTGTAGAGTATGGTATCAGGAGCGAGATGACAAGTTGTGGGGACGTCTACAGTTTTGGAATATTATTACTAGAGGTGATGACTGGGAAAAAGCCGATAGACGACATGTTTATTGAAGGTCTTAGCCTTCATAAATTTGCTTGCATGGCATTACCGGATCAAGTAATCAATGTTATTTTTAATGATGCAATTGTGTTGCAAAGTACCGAAGTGAATGCAAAGAAAGTGGAAGAATGTTTGGCTGCAACTATCAAGATTGGAGTATCATGCTCTGTGGATTCCCCTCCCCAACGACTAAAAATTAAAATTGTTGTCAATGAGTTGCAGCATATTCTCGTTGTGCTTCAAAATATATAAGGTACTTGTTGGAATTATATAACATGACTAATCATAAATATAAACAATAAACATCAAAGTAAGTGCGGAAGCGTATAGGAACATATAATGAATAATTAATTAACTAAAGAATAAAATATGCGTACCTTTCTTGATTCTAGCGGAACAAGAATCAAATCCACAAAACTAGCAATTGGATGAACCCTAATTAGGGTTTATAGGATTATAAGAATTACCCCTTACCATTTTGTAATTCAATCCAAGATACAATCAATAGTGTGATTGTACCACGTTCTTGTGTACACGTACTATAACAAATTAAAGTAATGCTAGTTTTAATTAAACAAAATAACTTTGATTTGGAAAAGACATGGATCGACACCCATAAGGGTTGTACGATCAGATTATGCAAAAAACACACACAAAACTATTTAGGTTTTAGCATAATGAGTACAAGAGATGCAAAATCAAGACCCTAAGCCTTGTATATATACCCAACTAACTTGGTGAACAAGTTTGGCTTTGTTTCCTTTTCTCCTTGACCGATCATTGGTAGGCATCCCCAAGGGATTCCGGAAACTTCCCAAACTTTGCAATCTAGTCCTTTTCCAAATACATTTAACGCCCGTTAGTCCATTACAACTAATTACTTAACGTCCGTTATGTTATTTCGTTTAATTAATAAATAAATATAACATTCAACATTTATTTATTAACTTTAATTCTCGAGTTCGATCCTAACACACGTCTATTAATATTTTGTCCATAAAACCAACAGCTCCCACTTGGACATATCTTAATAGAGTGATCACATCGGTTAGCGTCTAGCAACACTTCGATGCCTCTAGTACAACTCGAGCAAGGCTCCTGGAAAACCTTTTAATGATTTCTCATTATTATTATCCTTTTGTTTCTAATACCATGTTAAATAAAGATATGGAATTAAGTCATTCTTTATTCAACCATTGTTTCTCGTTATTAGTGATTGAACAAGATTACCAAATCTTCTGAACATATTCAGGGGAGAACTTTGGGCATGGCCATGCAAACATCTTGTCAACCCTATGAGGGGCCCAGTAGTATTAAACTCCAAAATAAATTTGAAGGAACAAATTCTATCTTGACTACGAGAATAACTCATGAACTTTGCAACACTTCAGGAAACAACCCTTATGACTACCAGTTACATATAGCGTTAAGTTGCCCGAAATGCACTACATTCATGACACTTATCTGGTATCTCAAGTCTGAGGATAACTATTCATGATTTACTTAATAACAGTATCCATAAAGTAAAATCATGTAGTTGGGATAAGTCCTATATTCAATCAATTGAATATCATCTGAAATTGGTATGCTTTCTCATCAATATACTTTTGAGTATATTCTACCAAATCACTCAGATTTGTCTTAATTTTAATGATACTCCCATATCATTAATTGACAACGAACGATTTAGAATAAATAAATTTATTCACGGATTAAACATGCAAATATAGGATACAATATATTATAAAATCAAACATACCAAGTATTTGATTTATTATAACAATTGTTTAACATCCCTTATCCAAATACTAAATAGATCAATGCATGAAAATTCCAGTTGATGAATTATGCCTCAAGTAATGACAATCATACTTGTTAACAAGGCATAAATCAACCAACTTGATCTACCATAATTTTGAGAATACTTATTTCAATAATTCAATTATTGAAGTTCTTGTATGTGTGCATTCACCAATCCACATAATAATTCATAAAGTGTGTAACATCCTCTATAACCAATTTATGACAATTTAAACTTTCAAACATTTTAAAGTTTAAAGTATTCTTATTCTTTTAATGTATAATGCAACTGTGCTTTTAGTAGCACAACTAGTTCACATGGCCATTAACAAGGATGAAATCCTACCATGACTAGTATTGAGTGTCATCTCAATTAAACTAGTATCATTGTATACAAACAACAATATGCTTATTAAAACTCCGTAAACTTTAATATCTTATTGTGTAATGTTTGATGTCTTTCAAACTTTCAAGTTTGAAGCTGATGACAATTTGCACAACAATTGACATATTGTTCATCCATAGAATCTAGGAGCAATTCCAGGCTGAGGATGTAATTCTTTTAGAATATTCATTACACAAGTTATCTAATAACTTTTAGTTAGATATCAATGTTGTCAAATCACTTCTTATTCAAGAATGATACAACAATTTTAATACGCAACATAATGTACATGATGAATCTACAGGTCAAACTTAGATTTCATTGATGTTCTATCTTGTCCAAAAGATATTTAACCATTTCCCAAATGATGTATCATGTTTTATTAGAATCATTTATTTTACTGCACATGTTTATTAACAATAAACATATATTCCAAGGTTATATGTTTTAATTCATAAATCTTACAAGTGAAGTTTCATTCCAATCTAAGACTTAACATTTAGCTTACAAGGAATGTTACTTCCTATATGTTATATAACATATAAGATTTAAAAACCTTAACATAATACTCCCACTAGCTTTCAGGAATACTTAAAATTTATCTTATTTTAATTATAAATCAAAACTAGGATTTAAGAATTAAACATAAGAATAATTTCATAGATGCATGCATTTATCCATTCATGAATTATTGCACTTCGTACACTGCCAAAGATTATATGAATTCAAAAAACCTTTCGATTACTTACCGTCCTCGCTCAAGTAATTTCTCAAGAAAGAGTTTTGATATTCCATTGTCATATTTCATATTAATGAAAACAAGTATGACAATTACCATCTTTATATATTTAATGTGTCTAGGAAAGAATATTCAATCATAATTAATTGCTTAAGTATGATTAATAATCCTGTCATAAAACATGCATTAAATATGTGTACAATATTATCCATATGATTTCCACATAGAAATTCAAACCACTAGGGTTTTTCATCTCTTTGAAGAAACTCATTTCCATTATCTAGTCTAACTATTAAGATAAACCAAATTTCCAAAATTGATCATCTTTATGGACAACATCTTTAACATTCATAGTATGAGTAATTTACCCAATTCAATATTTGGTAATCCATCATAATGATTATCAGGTTTACTATAATCCTGTAACTCATATTTCTCAGCATATAAGTCAAATATCTGAGATATCTTTGCAGATCTATGAATGAAAATTCCATCATCATGAGGTCTATCATTTAAATGTCTAACCTCATCATGATATTTACTAGTGTGTTTTAGAAGATTATGTATCTTGTAATTTTATCTTTCAAGATAAAAAAAACTCCCACTTGCCTTTTGTAATATATAGACTATCTATATATACTTAGCAATTATAGCAAAACTACATGGTTCTATTTTTGGGACATTACAAATACATATTGATAATTCTTGACTTTAGTTTGTTAATAACCTATTCATAAGTAGTTTAACAAATTCAGAATCTTCAATTTTAAAACTAAATGTGATTCATCACATTCCATAATAAAATGGTGTTTTAACAATCTTCTAGGTTGGAGTCATATTGAGTATATTCAATCCATACTCAATTTCTAACCTTGTTACTTTTTAAGAAAGAAGTTATGGTTATCTTGAATCAAACAAAATAAATAGAGTTTGATTCTTCTAACTGAACATACCATCAACTTGTGGTATTAATTAGAATTAATATTGTAAGACAATCTAACAATATATAAGATAAATATATTCCTTTTGGCTTACCTATTTACCAACTAAGTCAACTTAATGGTATAATAGACTTTCCAAGCCAATTTCATGCTTTATAACATAAGTACTCTTTAACCAAGTCACTTCATATCCATGTCTCATCAAGAAAACATAAACTGTTATAATCCCATTTATACGTTATAAATCATTGATCAACTCAATGACTTCTTGTATATGTCTTAATTAAAAACATAACAAGTTAACGTCTTACTTTATTATAAGTCTTAAAAGACTTTATGTTTATGTCTTTACAATGAATCATAAACATGTTTAACTAAAGTAATTATGAACACAACTCTTGGTTTCAATTGTAATTTCAAGTTAATTTATTTTACTTCACAATAATGTACGACTACATTATTTTTTCATTTATGTCATTCCAAAATACATAAATAAACAAGTTTGAAATAGTCTTATATATCATTGATGACACATGTTCTAAATACTTGTCTAATTTAGAAACTGCAAATATGTCCATGCAGGTCTGACTTCACATAGAGATTTACTTTGTTGTTGCAATCTCGCCAAGTTCTGACATGACGTAAATTGCAACACCAAGTGTTTCTTGAATTAGATATGTTCAAGTTATATTAGAACGTTAGTCTCTTACCTTGCAGTCAAGAGAATCCGTTAAATCATATACCTATATGTTGTACCTTGCACACAATATAGATTTCTCCCACTTGTGCATAGAACAACATCATGTAGCAGATAAACAACACGACATATGTTTGTTTATGTGACTAATATTATTGTGTCATTGATATTAGCATAACTAGTAGATGTAGAACCACTTCATTGTCTAATAAGGAAACGTACATGACTATCCTTGAAAACACAAGTGTCTACAAGTGGAAAGTAATTATCTTAAGACATTCTAGAGATAATCTAGGTTACTACCAAGATGACAAAGCTTGTAACTCCCACTGAATTAGAGATCATTACATTAATTCTTTATTCAGTAATAAGAACAATACTCCCACTGGATTTGACAACATTGTAAGTGTTTCCTTAACCAGTGAAAGAAATTAGTGTTCTATTTACTTCCATACACTTTTGATAAAGTCCATACATAACAATTACTTATGTACTAAAAGAGTGCATTCTACTATGTAGATGATGAACTATCCATCAATGCTATTAACTTGAAAAATTGGGCATGCAATTTCTTTCTTAATAGTTCTACTTTACCAACAATTGTAAGTAGTACTTTTAAATGGTCAAAACAAAACAACTAGATAAAATATACTAGTTTGTCTTTTACCAATTTTTTGCAGTAAAATAGTCTAGCTTCTAATTTAATAACTCAGAAAATATGCAATTTTCTTAACTATTAAAATTTGCTTACGAGTTATGTATTTAGAATTTAGAAAATTCTAATTGTCCTATTATACCTTTCTGAAAAGGAATAGGATTGACTCTCACTCTTTCTTATGAAAAGAGGACTAGGTTTATTGTTTTAGTAAAGTTGACTCTACCAAAAACCCTTACAGGTGTAAATCAATTTACCAATACAGGAATAACCTACGTTTACGGTTTAATGTTGCATTAATACATTTAAAGAATTAGCAAAATTTAGTTTTAGTATTTTCGATAATTAAACTTTTCAAGAAAATAAAATACCCAAGGTAATATTCATATAACCATAGAATTTTCTAGAAAACTAGGATCCAAATTATCATAGTTCCATTACATCAGTTGATCTGCTAGTAACGAAAGCACATAATAGGGTAATCTGTCGAACAATAATTGGCAAACAATTTTCAACTCCTAGATCATTATGGGATTTATATTTTCCAACGCTATTGCAAATATAAACATGTTTCATCCCATCTTATGCCATTGAGTCCAGGTCTCACTTCTTACTCAACTTAAGTGTCTAACTTAAAGAACTGCAAATATGTCCATGTAAGGTCTCACTTTACATAGAGATTTACCTCTCCACCACAATCTAGCCAAGTACTCTCATGACGTAAATTGCAACTTCAAGTGTTCCTTTTAATTAGATGGCATATAACTTAATTTAAAAGGGTACTAGTTTTGATTTTATGTGGTCAAATCAAATATGTACAAAGATGTCATGCATTCATCTTGTAGCATAATTTTAATAAAACTTTTTATTACCAATTCATAAAGATCAAATTATCAAAGTTTTGATTGAGGTATTGGGTTCACCAATCAAGGAATTTAGTGTTAATTATCATCCATTATACCGTACTTTTGCATAAGTGTAAACACTTAGTGTTTCGGGTCATTACCACCGAAGTGGCGCATGGAATTAAAACTAATTCGCCCTTAAGATGAGTTGCACATTTTATGGCTTACTAAGTAGCTCCATTCGAACTTACAGGGGGCAGAGGACCAGGTAAGCGCAAAGCATAACCTTAGACATCCTTTCAGTGTGACTGTGCGCACTTCTATATTAACCCATTTATAGTTCATTCTAGTGGGTGACCCGTTCAGACCATTTGTACCAAAATCACCAATCAATTAAACTATTAAAAACTTAACTCTTCCAAAACAAATCAAATTTCGCCATTGTTTAGTCCGTATTATTTTTCTATTCAAAATTACCCTTTGTTTAAAACTGTCGCACATAATAAACAAAAAAGTAAACAAATAAAAAATAACCAACTAAAAACAATGCGCACATAACTAATAATTTAATACGTGTAAACAAGTAGCCACATGCAACTTATTCAATAAAACCCTATTAATAATCAATGTCTAGATTAATTAATGTATATATTAATTAGGGCTTTCACTCTCTCAATTGAAAGTAAGCCACATACATCGACGAATCGATTGCGTAAACCCATAATTAATTATATACTAAATTGCACATAATTGATTCATTAATGTATATAATTGGAGTTTTCCCCAATTCATGATTTATCATAAATAAATATGTGATAAATATATCTTAACAATCAAACACATATCAAAGCAACTATCCATGACAAACATGCATGCATTATCATGGATATATCATAACAATTATACAAATAGTCACAAGATCGCATATCAATAATCCCATGTCACATAACAATTATTCATGAATTAAGCACGTAACAAATATATTAAATCTAGATTTCGATATTGATAACATAACAATTATAATAAACCCTAATACAATTTTTAAAACCAATCGATACAAAAAAAAATTAGGGTTTCGACCCATAAAAGGTTTTTAATTCGATCCATAAAATTTTTTTTAAACCAAATTAGGGCAAAAGCCATAAAACTAAAATTAGGGTTTACATAATCATAACCAAAACCCTACAATAATCATATCTAACAACATACAATATTTGTTATTTACGCGTTTAGTAATTAATTACTCATTAAAACCAAGCTCGTGATGCCACTGTTGGAATTATATAACATGACTAATCATAAATATAAACAATAAACATCAAAGTAAGTGCGGAAGCGTATAGGAACATATAATGAATAATTAATTAACTAAAGAATAAAATATACTTATTCTTATGAAATCAAGTAAATTTCCTAAAATGAATTCACCACAAGCAATAATTCACTTATCATCTTCCTCTCTTATTTCTTTTCTTTTTTACGGTCTCACGATAACATGTCTTACTTCCGCCACCGTCTCTGCTTCATATGATGGTAATGAGACTGATTATCACGCTTTGCTGTCATTTAAGTCAAAGATCACCCATGATCCATAAAATGTTCTAACCTCGTGGAACCATTCCTTTCATTTCTGTGACTGGAGTGGTATTTCATGTGGAAAGCGGCACAAACGAGTGACTGTTATACGGCTGCGTTCACAAGGCCTAGAAGGCTCGTTGTCTCCTCATGTAGGAAACCCTCGGTTTCCTCCGTAGCTTTCACTCGGAACAACATTTCAAGGAACCATTCCTCATGAACTTGGTCGTCTATCTAGGCTACGTGCTCTATCTCTTAGTATAAACAAATTCGGTGGAGTCATTCCAAAAATTTGTCTCATTGTTCTAACCTTGAAGACCTTTGGCTCTATCAAAATGAGCTAACTGGAAGCATGCCCAAGGAGATGAGTTTACTCTCGAAACTTACTAGTCTTGTAATTGAGAATAATAACTTAACAGGTGGAATCCCACCTTTCTTGGGGAATATTACATCAATGGAAGTGTTCTCTGCTGCAGAGAACCAGTTGGGTGGGAGCATTCCGTATACCTTGGGTCATTGGAAAAGCTTGACGGATTTTACTCGGTGGCTTCAACTTATATGGAAGCATCCCACATTCCATTTTCAACCTCTCACTCCTAGTTAATTTTTCTTTATCACCTAATCACCTCACTGGTAGTCTTCCTTCAGAAATTGGTAATCAGCTCCCAATCTTGAGTTCCTTCAGTTATGGGGTAACGAACTGACAGGAGTTCTTCCACCTTCTCTTTCTAATTGTTCTAAATTAAGACGTCTTGAAATGGGTTTCAACAAATTTAGTGGGAAGTTGACTATCAACTTTTCAAAACTGAGAGATATTAATACTATTCTATTAAATGATAACAACTTCCATGGACGCGGAGAAGCTGATGACATGAGGTTTATCGATTCCCTGAAAAACTGCACCAGATTAGTACAAGTGGATCTTTCCTCTTGCAGTTTTGTAGGAGTGCTTCCGAAATCAATAGGTAATCTCTCTGATCAACTCACCTTTCTAAGTTTAGGATACAATCACTTATTTGGAAGCCTCCCTTCAAGTATAGGTAGTCTAGTTGGTTTGACCACTTTAATTTTAGATAATACTAATAGATTCACAGGAAACATCCCCTCTAGCGTTGGTAAACTTCAAAAGCTACAAGTTATTTATCTAGATAGCAATCAATTTTCAGGGCCTATCCCTGATGCTATTGGGAACTTATCACGTTGACAAACTTTACTTAGATTACAACAAATTAGAAGGTCATGTTCCATCAAGCCTTGGGAATTGTAAAGAACTTAATGGGTTAAACCTTGCATACAATAGGCTCAGTGGTAACATACCAAAACAACTTCTACAACTTCCATCACTAACATATTTTTTGAGTCTTTCATACAACAACCTATCTGGTTCCATTCCATCAGAGATTAAGGATCTCAAGATGTTGAGCTATCTCAGTTTAGCTTATAATAATTTATCTGGTCCAATTACTAGTAGCCTGGGTGAGTGTATTAGCCTTAAAGAGTTATACCTTAGTGGCAATAGATTTGAAGGCATAATACCATCTTCATTAAGTTCCTTGGGAGGATTGGGGGTACTCGACATTTCTGAAAATAATTTATCAGGTAGAATTCCACAATTTTTAGAGAAATGGAAATCCTTGGAATATTTGAACCTATCCTTTAATGATTTTGAGGGTAAAGTTCCGGTTGTAGGAGTTTTTGCGAATGAAAGTGCATTTTCGGTTTTAGGGAACAATAGGCTTTGTGGTGGTTTGGTTACACTTGAGTTACCCAAATGCAAGGAGACGGGTAGTAAGAAAAAAGGTTTCCTTTCTTCATATTAGTCATCGTGATTGCAGTCACGTTGCTCATCGTGATATGTTGTGTGTATCTTTTGTGTAAGAAGAAACGCAACAGTCAACCATCTCAATCATCAGAGAGTGAACGGTTCATGAAAGTTTCATACCATCAACTTCTCAAGGCTACCGACGGGTTCTCTACAACAAATTTGATTGGAGAGGGTGGGTTCAGTTCTGTTTATAAAGGAATCCTCGATTCTGGTGATGACAAATTTGTTGCAATCAAAGTGCTGCATCTTCAAAATAAAGGAGCTCACAGAAGTTTTATAGCGAATGTGGCGTGGCGGAATATTCGGCACCGAATCGTTGAAGATAATAACTTCATGTTCGAGTACCGATTTCCATGGCAATGATTTTAAAGCGCTGGTTTACGAGTTTATGCCCAATGGAAGTGTACACGATTGGCTTCATTCCAGTGCATATACATCGAAACTCAACCTTTTTCAAAGAATAAATATTCTTAGAGATGTTGCCATTGCACTTGATTATCTTCACAATCGCTGCCAAACAACGATTGTTCCGCGGTGACTTGAAGCCAAGTAACATTCTACTTGATGATATGGTGGCTCATGTTGGAGACTTTGGTTTAGCTCGCCTACTTGGTACAAACATAAACCAAAAAAACACTCAACCGGGGTTAAAGGAACAATTGGTTATGCACCTCCTGGTAATTCCACTTTTATTCCATGATGCCTATATTTATTTACAGGTTAAAGTTTGTAAATTAATTAATTGTTATTCATTTGTAGAGTATGGTATCAGGAGCGAGATGACAAGTTGTGGGGACGTCTACAGTTTTGGAATATTATTACTAGAGGTGATGACTGGGAAAAAGCCGATAGACGACATGTTTATTGAAGGTCTTAGCCTTCATAAATTTGCTTGCATGGCATTACCGGATCAAGTAATCAATGTTATTTTTAATGATGCAATTGTGTTGCAAAGTACCGAAGTGAATGCAAAGAAAGTGGAAGAATGTTTGGCTGCAACTATCAAGATTGGAGTATCATGCTCTGTGGATTCCCCTCCCCAACGACTAAAAATAAAAATTGTTGTCAATGAGTTGCAGCATATTCTCGTTGTGCTTCAAAATATATAAGGTACTTGTTGGAATTATATAACATGACTAATCATAAATATAAACAATAAACATCAAAGTAAGTGCGGAAGCGTATAGGAACATATAATGAATAATTAATTAACTAAAGAATAAAATATGCGTACCTTTCTTGATTCTAGCGGAACAAGAATCAAATCCACAAAACTAGCAATTGGATGAACCCTAATTAGGGTTTATAGGATTATAAGAATTACCCCTTACCATTTTGTAATTCAATCCAAGATACAATCAATAGTGTGATTGTACCACGTTCTTGTACACACGTACTATAACAAATTAAAGTAATGCTAGTTTTAATTAAACAAAATAACTTTGATTTGGAAAAGACATGGATCGACACCCATAAGGGTTGTACGATCAGATTATGCAAAAAACACACACAAAACTATTTAGGTTTTAGCATAATGAGTACAAGAGATGCAAAATCAAGACCCTAAGCCTTGTATATATACCCAACTAACTTGGTGAACAAGTTTGGCTTTGTTTCCTTTTCTCCTTGACCGATCATTGGTAGGCATCCCCAAGGGATTCCGGAAACTTCCCAAACTTTGCAATCTAGTCTTTTTCCAAATACATTTAACCGTTAGTCCATTACAACTAATTACTTAACGTCCGTTATGTTATTTCGTTTAATTAATAAATAAATATAACATTCAACATTTATTTATTAACTTTAATTCTCGAAGTTCGATCCTAACACACGTCTATTAATATTTTGTCCATAAAACCAACAGCTCCCACTTGGACATATCTTAATAGAGTGATCACATCGGTTAGCGTCTAGCAACACTTCGATGCCTCTAGTACAACACGAGCAAGGCTCTGGAAAACCTTTTAATGATTTCTCATTATTATTATCATTTTGTTTCTAATACCATGTTAAATAAAGATATGGAATTAAGTCATTCTTTATTCAACCATTGTTTCTCGTTATTAGTGATTGAACAAGATTACCAAATCTTCTGAACATATTCAGGGGAGAACTTTGGGCATGGCCATGCAAACATCTTGTCAACCCTACGAGGGGCCCAGTAGTATTAAACTCCAAAATAAATTTGAAGGAACAAATTCTATCTTGACTACGAGAATAACTCATGAACTTTGCAACACTTCAGGAAACAACCCTTATGACTACCAGTTACGTATAGCGTTAAGTTGCCCCACAGAAATGCACTACATTCATGACACTTATCTGGTATCTCAAGTCTGAGGATAACTATTCATGATTTACTTAATAACAGTATCCATAAAGTAAAATCATGTAGTTGGGATAAGTCCTATATTCAATCAATTGAATATCATCTGAAATTGGTATGCTTTCTCATCAATATACTTTTGAGTATATTCTACCAAATCACTCAGATTTGTCTTAATTTTAATGATACTCCCATATCATTAATTGACAACGGACGATTTAGAATAAATAAATTTATTCACGGATTAAACATGCAAATATAGGATACAATATATTATAAAATCAAACATACCAAGTATTTGATTTATTATAACAATTGTTTAACATCCCTTATCCAAATACTAAATAGATCAATGCATGAAAATTCCAGTTGATGAATTATGCCTCAAGTAATGACAATCATACTTGTTAACAAGGCATAAATCAACCAACTTGATCTACCATAATTTTGAGAATACTTATTTCAATAATTCAATTATTGAAGTTCTTGTATGTGTGCATTCACCAATCCACATAATAATTCATAAAGTGTGTAACATCCTCTATAACCAATTTATGACAATTTAAACTTTCAAACATTTTAAAGTTTAAAGTATTCTTATTCTTTTAATGTATAATGCAACTGTGCTTTTAGTAGCACAACTAGTTCACATGGCCATTAACAAGGATGAAATCCTACCATGACTAGTATTGAGTGTCATCTCAATTAAACTAGTATCATTGTATACAAACAACAATATGCTTATTAAAACTCCGTAAACTTTAATATCTTATTGTGTAATGTTTGATGTCTTTCAAACTTTCAAGTTTGAAGCTGATGACAATTTGCACAACAATTGACATATTGTTCATCCATAGAATCTAGGAGCAATTCCAGGCTGAGGATGTAATTCTTTTAGAATATTCATTACACAAGTTATCTAATAACTTTTAGTTAGATATCAATGTTGTCAAATCACTTCTTATTCAAGAATGATACAACAATTTTAATACGCAACATGATGTACATGATGAATCTACAGGTCAAACTTAGATTTCATTCATGTTCTATCTTGTCAAAAGATATTTAACCATTTCCCAAATGATATATCATGTTTTATTAGAATCATTTATTTTACAGCACATGTTTATTAACAATAAACATATATTCCAAGGTTATATGTTTTAATTCTTAAATCTTACAAGTGAAGTTTCATTCCAATCTAAGACTTAACATTTAGCTTACAAGGAATGTTACTTCCTATATGTTATATAACATATAAGATTTAAAAACCTTAACATAATACTCCCACTAGCTTTCAGGAATACTTAAAATTTATCTTATTTTAATTATAAATCAAAACTAGGATTTAAGAATTAAACATAAGAATAATTTCATAGATGCAAGCATTTATCCATTCATGAATTATTGCACTTCGTACACTTCCAAAGATTATATGAATTTAAAAAACCTTTCGATTACTTACCGTCCTCGCTCAAGTAATTTCTCAAGAAAGAGTTTTGATATTCCATTGTCATATTTCATATTAATGAAAACAAGTATGACAATTATTATCTTTATATATTTAATGTGTCTAGGAAAGAATATTCAATCATAATTAATTGCTTAAGTATGATTAATAATCTTGTCATAAAACATGCATTAAATATGTGTACAATATTATCCATATGATTTCCACATAGAAATTCAAACCACTAGGGTTTTTCATCTCTTTGAAGAAACTCATTTCCATTATCTAGTCTAACTATTAAGATAAACCAAATTTCCAAAATTGATCATCTTTATGGACAACATCTTTAACATTCATAGTATGAGTAATTTACCCAATTCAATATTTGGTAATACATCATAATGATTATCGTGTTTACTATAACTCAGTAACTCATATTTCTCAAAGATATAAGTCAAATATCTGAGATATCTTTGCAGATCTATGAATGAAAATTCCATCATCATGAGGTCTATCATTTAAATGTCTAACCTCATCATGATATTTACTAGTGTGTTTTAGAAGATTATGTATCTTGTAATTTTATCTTTCAAGATAAAAAACTCCCACTTGCCTTTTGTAATATATAGACTATCTATATATACTTAGCAATTATAGCAAAACTACATGGTTCTATTTTTGGGACATTACAAATACATATTGATAATTCTTGACTTTAGTTTGTTAATAACCTATTCATAAGTAGTTTAACAAATTCAGAATCTTCAATTTTAAAACTAAATGTGATTCATCACATTCCATAATAAAATGGTGTTTTAACAATCTTCTAGGTTGGAGTCATATTGAGTATATTCAATCCATACTCAATTTCTAACCTTGTTACTTTTTAAGAAAGAAGTTATGGTTATCTTGAATCAAACAAAATAAATAGAGTTTGATTCTTCTAACTGAACATACCATCAACTTGTGGTATTAATTAGAATTAATATTGTAAGACAATCTAACAATATATAAGATAAATATATTCCTTTTGGCTTACCTATTTACCAACTAAGTCAACTTAATGGTATAATAGACTTTCCAAGCCAATTTCATGCTTTATAACATAAGTACTCTTTAACCAAGTCACTTCATATCCATGTCTCATCAAGAAAACATAAACTGTTATAATCCCATTTATACGTTATAAATCATTGATCAACTCAATGACTTCTTGTATATGTCTTAATTAAAAACATAACACGTTAACGTCTTACTTTATTATAAGTCTTAAAAGACTTTATGTTTATGTCTTTACAATGAATCATAAACATGTTTAACTAAAGTAATTATGAACACAACTCTTGGTTTCAATTGTAATTTCAAGTTAATTTATTTTACTTCACAATAATGTACGACTACATTATTTTTTCATTTATGTCATTCCAAAATACATAAATAAACAAGTTTGAAATAGTCTTATATATCATTGATGACACATGTTCTAAATACTTGTCTAATTTAGAAACTGCAAATATGTCCATGCAAGGTCTGACTTCACATAGAGATTTACTTTGTTGTTGCAATCTCGCCAAGTTCTGACATGACGTAAATTGCAACACCAAGTGTTTCTTGAATTAGATATGTTCAAGTTATATTAGAACGTTAGTCTCTTACCTTGCAGTCAAGAGAATCCGTTAAATCATATACCTATATGTTGTACCTTGCACACAATATAGATTTCTCCCACTTGTGCATAGAACAACATCATGTAGCAGATAAACAACACGACATATGTTTGTTTATGTGACTAATATGATTGTGTCATTGATATTAGCATAACTAGTAGATGTAGAACCACTTCATTGTCTAATAAGGAAACGTACATGACTATCCTTGAAAACACAAGTGTCTACAAGTGGAAAGTAATTATCTTAAGACATTCTAGAGATAATCTAGGTTACTACCAAGATGACAAAGCTTGTAACTCCCACTGAATTAGAGATCATTACATTAATTCTTTATTCAGTAATAAGAACAATACTCCCACTGGATTTGACAACATTGTAAGTGTTTCCTTAACCAGTGAAAGAAATTAGTGTTCTATTTACTTCCATACACTTTTGATAAAGTCCATACATAACAATTACTTATGTACTAAAAGAGTGCATTCTACTATGTAGATGATGAACTATCCATCAATGCTATTAACTTGAAAAATTGGGCATGCAATTTCTTTCTTAATAGTTCTACTTTACCAACAATTGTAAGTAGTACTTTTAAATGGTCAAAACAAAACAACTAGATAAAATATACTAGTTAGTCTTTTACCAATTTTTGCAAGAAAATAGTCTAGCTTCTAATTTAATAACTCAGAAAATATGCAATTTTCTTAACTATTAAAATTTGCTTACGAGTTATGTATTTAGAATTTAGACAATTCTAATTGTCCTATTATACCTTTCTGAAAAGGAATAGGATTGAATCTCACTCTTTCTTATGAAAAGAGGACTAGGTTTATTCTTTTAGTAAAGTTGACTCTACCAAAAACCCTTACAGGTGTAGATCAATTTACCAATACAGAATAACCTACGCTACGGTTTAATGTTGCATTAATACATTTAAAGAATTAGCAAAATTTAGTTTTAGTATTTTCGATAATTAAACTTTTCAAGAAAATAAAATACCCAAGGTAATATTCATATAACCATAGAATTTTCTAGAAAACTAGGATCCAAATTATCGAAGTTCCATTACATCAGCTTGATCGCTAGTAACGAAGCACATAATAGGGTAATCTGTCGAACAATAATTGGCAAACAATTTTCAACTCCTAGATCATTATGGGATTTATATTTTCCAACGCTATTGCAAATATAAACATGTTTCATCCCATTTTATGCCATTGAGTCCGTGTCTCACTTCTTACTCAACTTAAGTGTCTAACTTAAAGAACTGCAAATATGTCCATGTAAGGTCTCACTTTACATAGAGATTTACCTCTCCACCACAATCTAGCCAAGTACTCTCATGACGTAAATTGCAACTTCAAGTGTTCCTTTTAATTAGATGGCATATAACTTAATTTAAAAGGGTACTAGTTTTGATTTTATGTGGTCAAATCAAATATGTACAAAGATGTCATGCATTCATCTTGTAGCATAATTTTAATAAAAAACTTTTATTACCAATTCATAAAGATCAAATTATCAAAGTTTTGATTGAGGTATTGGGTTCACCAATCAAGGAATTTAGTGTTAATTATCATCCATTATACCGTACTTTTGCATAAGTGTAAACACTTAGTGTTTCGGGTCATTACCACCGAAGTGGCGCATGGAATTAAAACTAATTCGCCCTTAAGATGAGTTGCACATTTTATGGCTTACTAAGTAGCTCCATTCGAACTTACAGGGGGCAGAGGACCAGGTAAGCGCAAAGCATAACCTTAGACATCCTTTCAGCAGTGACTGCAAGCACTTCTATATTAACCCATTTATAGTTCATTCTAGTGGGTGAGCCGTTCAGACCATTTGTACCAAAATCACCAATCAATTAAATTATTGAAAACTTAACTCTTCTAAAACAAATCAAATTTCGTCATTGTTTAGTCCGTATTATTTTTCTATTCAAAATTACCCTTTGCTTAAAACTGTCGCACATAATAAACAAAAAAGTAAACAAATAAAAAATAACCAACTAAAAACAATGCGCACATAACTAATAATTTAATACGTGTAAACAAGTAGCCACATGCAACTTATTCGATAAAACCCTATTAATAATCAATGTCAAGATAAATTAATGTATATATTAATTAGGGCTTTCACTCTCTCAATTGAAAGTAAGCCACATACATCGACGAATCGATTGCGTAAACCCATAATTAATTATATACTAAATTGCACATAATTGATTCATTAATGTATATAATTGGAGTTTTCCCCAATTCAAGATTTATCATAAATAAATATGTGATAAATATATCTTAACAATTAAACACATATCAAAGCAACTATCCATGACAAACATGCATGCATTATCATGGATATATCATAACAATTATACAAATAGTCACAAGATCGCATATCAATAATTCCATGTCACATAACAATTATTCATGAATTAAGCACGTAACAAATATATTAAATCTAGATTTCGATATTGATAACATAACAATTATAATAAACCCTAATACAATTTTTAAAACCAATCGATACAAAAAAAAATTAGGGTTTCGACCCATAAAAGATTTTTAATTCGATCCATGAAAAAAAATTTAAACCAAATTAGGGCAAAAGCCATAAAACTAAAATTAGGGTTTACATAATCATAACCAAAACCCTAGAATAATCATATCTAACAACATACAATATTTGTTATTTACGCGTTTAGTAATTAATTACTCATTAAAACCAAGCTCGTGATGCCACTGTTGGAATTATATAACATGACTAATCATAAATATAAACAATAAACATCAAAGTAAGTGCGGAAGCGTATAGGAACATATAATGAATAATTAATTAACTAAAGAATAAAATATGCGTACCTTTCTTGATTCTAGCCGAACAAGAATCAAATCCACAAAACTAGCAATTGGATGAACCCTAATTAGGGTTTATAGGATTATAAGAATTACCCCTTACCGTTTTGTAATTCAATCCAAGATACAATCAATAGTGTGATTGTACCACGTTCTTGTACACACGCACTATAACAAATTAAAGTAATGTTAGTTTTAATTAAACAAAATAACTTTGATTTGTAAAAGACATGGATCGACACCCATAAGGGTTGTACGATCAGATTATGCAAAAACACACATAAAACTATTTAGGTTTTAGCATAATGAGTACAAGAGATGCAAAATCAAGACCCTAAGACTTGTATATATACCCAACTAACTTGGTGAACAAGTTTGGCTTTGTTTCCTTTTCTCCTTGACCGATCATTGGTAGGCATCCCCAAGGGATTCCGGAAACTTCCCAAACTTTGCAATCTAGTCCTTTTCCAAATACATTTAACGCCCGTTAGTCCATTACAACTAATTACTTAACGTCCGTTATGTTATTTCGTTTAATTAATAAATAAATATAACATTCAACATTTATTTATTAACTTTAATTCTCATACGTAAAGTGTGCAATCCCGTGGTCTCGAGTTCGATCCTAACACACGTCTATTAATATTTTGTCCATAAAACCAACAGTACTATGTTCTCCCATTTTGTAAAATGTGATTTTACATGAGTTTGCTAAAAATCATCACTTAAATGGTTTTATTTTTCAACTCTTCCTGGTCTATCATCAAGCTTTTATCGTGAAGTTGTAAACTGCAACAAGGAGCGGTGCATGTCGTAGTTAAATAAATGTGAAGTTGTTAAAGATGTTCGTAATTGTGATTTGATTTTCTTGTTGCATAAGTGTACGAGATATAAGAGTACGATTACATTCCTGGTGACATATCACATGTATCAAGCATGTTTGTAAGTGTGGTTTCATTTCCTTGAATCCAATTTGTGGTACTGAATTCTACTTAAGTTCTACTTGGTGTTTGATTCCTTAATGAACAGCCTAATGTTATTCGTGTTCTTTGACTTTCAATTTCATAAATTTGACTTTTTTTTGAATATATGTATTGTTCAATTTTATACAAAGTTAACCTCATGTTTGGTATACTGTATTATTACTGCAAGTATACTGTATTAAAAATGTACGTGTCAATAATGACCAAAGTGGATTTCTGATACATAAATCAGCTCGAATATTTTGATATACAGTTCCAACACACGTACATTCACATTTGAGACTTGAAACTTGAGAGTTGAGAGTGTTGCCAAAGTTACTACTTAATGGAAGTTTAATTAACAAAAAAGGTGTAGTAATATGAAATGGGTTAAACATGAAACTGTACACCCACTCTTGTGAAACAAACCAAAGAACAGCGAAAACTAAAATGGGTCAAATGGGTAGACTCAAAAAATATATTTAACTGAACGTGTCATTATTTTGTTCCATTCCATCAGAGATTGAAGACCTCAAGATGTTGAACCATCTCGATTTATCTTATAATAATTTATCAGATACCATTACTAGTTGCCTTGTTCAGTGCATTAGCCTTACAATGTTAAACCTACAAGGCAACCACTACAGTTTCTGAGATAATTTCAGCCATGAATGAATCTGTTGCTCTTCTTTTTCCGAAATGAACATAGTATTGATTCAAATAAGGAAGATCCATTGACATTACAAATGAGTTGATACATTTAGCTTGCCTACTGTATGACTACCCTTGCAAACAACACATCTAAAACATACACCATAGACGTCAAGTATTGTTATCATCACTGCCTTTGAATAACTCGAGAAAAACAGATGGGGTTTGATGAAGTTGATGTCGTCTCCAATCTGCCTTCAGAATTGAGAATCAGGCCATATGACGAATACATAATAAATCTTGACTTTACCCATCCAAGTACAAGCTTCAAATAACACTAATAACTAGCAATACACCACATTGATCGCCTGCACAAACTAAAACAAACACACTTTATCATTCTTTCGAGCTTCAAACATATAGATGTCAGTAAATGTTAAGCCTTGGCATTGGTGATATCACTGAGCCCATTCCAGTAATTTGTGATATCACTGAGCCCATTCCAGTAATTTGTTGATCTTTCAAAGGGAAGAAAATATTTACGTTGTAAAGAAACAAACTCTCGAATACAGAGGTCTCAATTTCAAGCATTTTACTTATAAATTGATCAATTTACGTTATGTTATATTTAATGGGTTCAACAGGCTGAAAACATTCATTAATCAAGTTTAAGAAAAGGAAAGACCACGTTTGCAGGTCAACCTGATCCAGTCCAGACTAAAATTTACCAGTTTGACTTGTTTCCCAACCTGACTAGCTGCCCGTTATGGAACACCTCTAGTTTAGATCATGTGTTACCTGTAAGGCTCCCAAGCCTGCATTTCCAAGGGTCCACATCTACGGTGTGACTGATAAAGCATTAGCCAATGCTTTTCTGCAATACAAAGAAATGGGAATACCAACGGGTTAGGACTGAAGTGTCATATATATGGTTCACAATGTTAACGAGTCTGTCAAAAACAACCATTTACAGTAGCAAAATTGGGGATCTTGCAATAAAAGTCAAACATCTCAATAATGTTTTAAACACATAATTTTCATGTGGAGCTGAAGTAATAACTTACGGAATGGGCTCAGAGCTATCACCAATGCCAAGGCTTATCATTTACACAAGAAATAAATACAAGATAAGAAATAACCCTACCCTAATTTGCGATGGCTGAAGTAATACTAACTTCTGGAATGGGCTCAGTTATATCACATTATCACCAATGCCAAGGCTTATCATTTGTTCACGAATCTGTAATTCCACCAACACATATCATGTATCTAAGTTTCTATATCCATGTCTTTATTTAGAAGAAACATGTGATAGTGATACCGATGTAAACCTGAATCTATAGTTACAAAAAAACATGTATAAGCTGAACCAAATAAGATCATAAGCCCAAAATAAGCTTAAAACACGACCCCGTAAGTTGAACGTTTCACCTAAGTAACCTCCAATTACACTAAAAGTTAAACTAAATCATGTCAACCTCTAAAACCTCTATCTAATCTACCATTTTAATATAATCAAATCACACAAAAAGAGGAAGTTTGACGGCAGGGCTCTATTTTGCGGCCGAATTAGACCCCGGTTTTCTCATTTCATAACCGGGCTTTATGCCTTTGTTTTTGACGGACACCTTTATAGAGACCTTTTTTCCTATTAAGGGGGCTTTGTTTCAGATTTTGTAGTAGTGTGAGAAAAGAGTGTTTATGAGTCAAAGAATTTCAGTACCAACTACCAAGGCACATAGCCATCTGACCAATCTTCAAACCCAAACACTCCTTTAAAGATAACTGCTATTCAAACTTAATTTGGCACAAAGAATTTCAGAGAAACTAATCCTTACAGCTTTTAAAACCAAACTTAACAAAGATAACGCCTTAATATATGTGCTTCTTATCTCGAGGGAGAACAAGGCTACATACATTATATTGGCTTCAATCATGCCCAAAGGATACTAAGATGATGTAATGTATCAGGATATCCTTATGCTTAACTTATGCATTTATTCATTATCGAAAAACCCCTCTTCCCCTTAATAACTAATAAGCACTTTGGCAAAAGCTTGCCCAGCCTATAAGTACTTTATATAAGCTTAACCAAATACCCCCTAAATCCCATACCCATGACAGTTATCTCTCTCACAAACTCACGCTGATCTACACATAATAATTAGGAAAAATACAAATTCATCTCAATGTATAAGCTTTGTACCTTTTTTTTATACCCAATTGCTTATTAACAAAAAACCCATCTCACCAAAACCTCTTAGTTCTGAAGTTAAATAAGAGGGTTAGGGTTTTTAATTTTTATAAAATTTGGGGATTTTGTTTAAATTTAGGGAATTTATTAAAGGGTTATTGTTTGGTGGGTGTCGGAGATGATGGTGGTCGTTGTTAGAAATTGTTTCAGGGTTGTGGGCCCTTTTATTTGGTTACTTATAATACATGAAGAGACCAAAATACCCTTTTAATTAATTATCAACATAGTCAACCCCGTATGGGTTACTGGTCGACCTGTTTTTGATCACGGGTTTGCGCAAGGATTTGCTTATTTGATTTAGAGTTAATTACAAAAATCGTCCTTGTGGTTTGTCGGATTTCACATATTTCGTCCCGGTATTTTTTAACGGGTCATGTCCTTGTGGTTTTGACCCATTACGGGTTTCGTCCTTTGACCAATTTTTCTATTAGTTGACCGCTAAAATGGATGTTTGATGAGATAAAAGGACAAAAATACCCTTACAATTATTATTATTATTATTAAAAAATTTGACACATTATTATCATCCCTATGGTGCTTTCACTTAGTCATATTACATTTTCTTTATCTTTCTTATTGAAACTGATAAGATATACAGGTACTACTTTTTTATCTTGTTTACAACAATTAAAGATCATAAAACACAAACATATATTTTCATCTTCAACCCCTAATGATATTCAAACTTTTTCATTTAAATGGCCATCTTTATTCAAAACCCCACACACACCATGCATAAACACACTCAGATCTGATGATGTTGATGGGGATGGCAATGCAACAACAGTGGTGTCGAATTAGTGTCGATGGTGGCATTTGGGTGGCGGGCTAGTATAGATGGTGGTGAGTGGGTGGCGTCCGGTGGTTAAAATCGGTCTAGTGAAATATGGTGGTGGTCGGATATCATAAAGAAATAAAGGAGTATGGGTTATTGGGTTTTTTTGTGTTTGGGTGGCTTTTTTTCAGTGGTGATGGGTTTTTAGATGATTGTGTGTGGTGGTTGTTGGGAAGTTTTATAGATGAGCTATGGTGGTGGCTTTTTTTGTTGGGAAGTTTTTAGATGAGTTATGGTGGTGGTCGGACGGTGTGCTGGGGTTTGGAACAACAGCTTTAGGTGGTTGGTGGAAGCGATGGTAGGTGATTTCGATGGTGTGGTGACTGTATATTGGCCGGTTGTGGTTGCAGTGGTCGGATCTTGACCGAAAGTGGTGTTTTTGTTGGAGTAAAAGAGAAGAAAAATTAGAGATGTATGAGTGTTTTTTTTGTGTGGTGAGGAAAAGTGTATCTGTTGTTGGGTTTTAGGTTTAAATGAAAAGAATTATTCTAAGTGTGGAACCACTGCCAACACAAAGGTAACCACGGCTAGAATACTGGAACCACTACTCAAGACAAACCACGGCTAGTAGAAACATGGATCCACTACTATGTAATCAAAGCACTGCTAGTTAGTTGTGTCAGTTTAATTTGTAATATTTATCTTGTAGAATACATTATGTAGATTGTATAGGACTCCTTAGTCTATAAAAGGAGATCCTAGGTTAGAGTTAGATATACGTATTAGCTATATCTAAAGTCGATACACTTCAAGGTTGTAAAACCTTAATACTATTCAGAGTATTCGTATTAATAAAATATTGAGGTGTTGAGTGTTAATCAAAGTATTCTTCTTAAGATTAAACATTAAATTTCGCGTAGTGTTCAATAGTTTGTTTTAGTTAAGTCAGCTTCTATTAAGGATCGTTTGCTCAACTGGGATCAACAAGTGGTATCAGAGCTTGTGATCTAGAAGCTGTGATCAAGAAGAAAACAAGTTTACTCAGATTTACTCAAGTTCAAGATGTCTGACAAAACTCATATGGTTACTGCCTCCAAGGTACCCATGCTGAAGCAAGGAGAGTATCAAGTATGGAAGATGCGAATGAGACAATATATTCGCATGATAGAATACAACATCTGGGATTTTATTGAGAAGGGTAATACTTTACCTACTAAGGGTCCTGATGGAAAACCTATTGGGATTGTTAGTAAACCTGACAAGGCTCAAAGGAAGTTGAAGATAAAGGCTCATAGTATTCTCAGTATGGGAATACCCAATAAGTATGCATTGGACTTTCAAGAGTATGAGACTGCTAAGGAGCTGATGGATGCCATAGAAACAAGATTTGCTGGTAATGATGCTACCAGAAAATCTAGGAAGAACATGCTAAAACATCAACTTGAAAAGTTTACTGCTCTCAGTGGAGAGAATCTTGATGGCACCTATAACACACTGCAGAAGCTCATAAGTCAACTAAAATTGGTGGACTATAAAGTTGCTCAAGAAGATGTAAATTTCAAGTTCATCAGAAGTTTGTCACCTGAATGGGCTATGCATACAGTTGTGTGGAGAAATAAAGATGATTTTGAAAACATGACCCTGGACAATCTCTACAACAACTTGAAGGTCTATGAGTCTGAAAAGAACATTGCAAGAACATCCTCATCTTCACAGAACATTGCTTTTGTCTCAACAAGCCATAGGAGTTCTCAAGAAGCTTCCACTGCTGCTTATGGATTTTCCACTGCTATTGCTAATGATACCACTGTTAGTGATAACATTAGTGATGGTGCCATATGTGCTTTCCTAGCTGATCTCACAACAAGTGTGACTGTGCTAAATCAAGATTTGGATCAAATTGACCCTGATAACCTTGAAGAAATAAATCTTCAATGGCAAATGGCAATGCTCTCATTGCAAGCTAGGAGATTTCTTAGGAGGGCTGGAAGACAGGTCAAGTATGATGGTCAGAGAAAGGCAGGGTTTGACAAAATCAAGCTGGAGTGCTTTAACTGCAAGAAGAAGGGGCATTTTGCAAGGGAATGTAGGGCTTCTAAGAGGATTGGTGATAACTTCAAGAAGGCAACTGAAGAACCAGTACCTTCTTCAACTTTGGTTGCTCAAGATGGACTTGAAGACTATGACTGGAGTGACCAAATTGAAAAAGGACCCAATGCTGCTTTCCTGGCTAGTGAAGCTTCCAAAGTGCATAACTTTGCACTCATGGCTTATCCTTCATCATCTTCTGGCTCTGACACTGAGGTATCAAATAATTCAACTAGTTCTGTTTGTTCTTACAAATATTGTCAAGATACTTTATGTTGGAATCACTCCTAAACTAGAATTCAAGTGTTAGTAATTAATATGTAATAGTTAGCTTAATTATGGCTTTTATGTTAGTAATCAAGGCTAGGCTCATGTAGAAAGCCCATGAGCCTATGCCAATCCCAATAAGGAAAGGATGGGAACTTGGTGTGTTGCCCTAGTTCCCTCCTATAAATAATCTTGTAAACCCTCACTTGAGGGGTGGTTGTTCACTCTTACATTTATCCTAAGCATAAACCTTTCTTCATATCTTACGCATAAGTGTAACTCTTGTTCATCCGATCTCTCTTCTCTATATTTCTTCATATTGATGCTTGTGTTACAAACATGGTGACCTAACAGTGGTATCAATCGCCAAATAGTTGGGTGAAACGATTTTATTTTTGATGTTTGTTTTGATTCTACGCGTAACTCTCGGTCTCAAACTTTCACACGCTTAAAAACTCATTTTTTACACTTTGAAATCCAAGATTCTTGTACTTTCAAGGTTATTAAGTGTTAAAGTTTAAGTTTTGGCAAAAAGTTTCAAACTTTACATGTAGATCATTGTTTTTAAGCTTGGTTTTAAACATGTGGATATTTCTACGCGTAACGTGTTCAATAGTTTTGGATCATCAAGTTTCACACTTTTGTGTTATTTTGGTGATATGGAAGCTGTTTCATCACAAAAATCTGGTTTAGAAACATCTTTGGGCATAAAACTCAGTTTTGGAAAATCCTACGCGTAATCAAACCCTAATCTTACGCGTAAGCTATCTGTGGTTTGATCTTCAGTTTTCTTGGTTTACTCAGTGTTTTCTTGCTTGGATAAGCCTGAAAACACTTCGACTTCGGATATCTTTTACACTGAGATTAGTGTAAAGGATTTTTGGGCAAAATACTAGTTTTACGCCTAAGCATAAAAGCTTACGAGTAAAAAATCTTATGCCTAAGCATTTCCTACGCATAAGCACGTCTTACGCCTAAGGAAAACTTACGCATAAGTTTCTTACTGCTAAGTCTTTTAGTTTACGCATAACCTAAGGTTTTACTAACCCTACGCGTAAGCTACTCCTACGCGTAAGTATTATTCTTACGCGTAAGTTTGGTGTTTTTACGCCTAAGGTTTTCTTTGCCTAAGCTTGGTTTCTACGCCTAAGGACTCTTCATCAACAAAGTTTCATTCGACTACAAAGATCCATTTTACAACACAAGTTTCAAGATGTCTCAACCACCATACTCTAACTACTTTCCTCATGTGTATCCTCAACAACAACAACAACAACAACTCAGTCAACAACAACAACAATTCAATCAACAACAACAAGTTTATCAACAACAATTTAACCAACAACATTTTCCACAACAAGGAGCAATTCCACCACAAATGGTTCAACCACCACCTAGTCTTCAAGTACAACATTACACAAACTTTTACAATCAACATCCATCCATGAATACTATGAAGGAACCGTCATGGTTTGGAAAGATGTGTGAAGCTTTAAGTAGCCAACAATCCATTCACGAGGCTGGATCACTTGATAGACCTCCAATGCTCACTCCCAGAAACTATGATCAATGGGTGATTAGGTTCTTTAGGTTTTGTGATCTAAAGAAGCCACATGGAAAGTTCTTGAAGAAGGTCATCATGGAAGGTCCATTTCAGATGCCTACTGTCATTACACCCGGAGATCCAAATGCTACTCCACCAAGAGGTGATGTCACCAACATTGCAACTCTTTCTGACCTCATTGCTGATGAACTTCTACATTTCGAAGCCGATGAGCTAGCAATGCAATACATCCTTTTGGGATTACCCAATCCAATCCTTCGAAGTGTTGATGCTCAAAAGACTGCTAAAGCAACGTGGGAACATATTCATCTTCTCATGGAAGGCACTACACTCAATCAAGAAGATATGGAATCCAACATCTACTTGGCTTATGAACACTTCATGATTGAACCCGGAGAGACATTAGAGTCATATCATCATCGATTCTCAGACATCATCAATGACTTAGACAAACACAACATCATCATGCCAAGAATTGCAGTCAACACTAAGTTCCTAAGTAGTCTGGGTCCTGATTGGGAAAAGTATGTCATTTTCATCCGTCAAGCTAAAAATCTTCATCATGCTACATACGGATTGTTGTACAACTATTTGAAGCCCCACCAAAAAGAAGTTGATAGAGAAAGGGTTATCCATGGACAACCTGTTTCACCTTCACTTCGGGACAATCAACAATTAGCATTGTGGGCTCAAGCTGGTTATCCTCAATTCCCGACCTTACTAACTGTATTCACGAATCCTCTACAACCCACTGCTCAACCAACTGCAACAATCACACCATATGACCCATCAAAGCAACAATCTCAAGAAACTCAATTGGTTTCATACAACAACAACAATGATCAAGCACTTTACAGTGGATCCAATGAAGATGCAGAAGCTTTCGATGCATTGCAACAAGGGTTTGTCATGATTGCTAGAGCCTTCGGCCGATACTCTAACAAATCCAACAATCGCATTCGTACCTCATCTAACACAAGGAATCTGGCTGTTGTTAACAATGGACGGTTGAAGTTCGAATCGTGGTAATGTTTGTCAGATGGGCGGTGGTCAAGGGTTTAATACAATGGGAAGGAATAACATGGGTGCTCCACAACAACAAAGGGCTCAAGTGGTTGAACAGGTAATGCTCAGAATGGGGTTAATGGTCTTCGTTGTTATAACTGTAATGAGAAGGTTCATCCGCTAATGCATGCCCAAAGCCGAGGACAAGAGGCAGCGCTTACCACAAAGAGGCTTTACTCTTGGCTCTCAAGGATGAAGCTGGTGGAACTCTTACCAACAAGGAACACAGCTTCATGGCAGATGCAGATTCTGATGATGACATGGAGGACTTGCAGGCTAATGCAGCAGTGATGTTGATGGCACACATGCAAGCTCTCCACATGAGTGACACAAGCCCAGTGTATGACACTGACGGCTTGTCTCAGGTACCGGATCAAACTTTACTCATTAATGATCTGATATCTCAGCCAACATCTACATCCGACAAGGATCAGAGTGTTCAACATGCGCCGTCTACATCTCATTCTGAAGATAATCAAATAGACCCCGTAGTTATATTTGACGATCAAGATGACCTTATGGTTACCATTGATAATCAAGTTGACTCCGTGGTTATACTTGAGGATCTGACTAATGATCATGTTGAGACTCACGTTGAACAAGATGAACCTTCGTCCAATCTAGAAGTTGAGCTCGTGACCTTAATTAAAGACCAAGAATCTCGACTGGAAATCTGCAAGAAATTAAAAGAAAACAATGCACTATTGACTAGGGATAATGAATGCTTAAAAAGGCAACTCAACGTTTTTAAAACTCAAGAAAAACGTGAACAAGGTTTTAAAATCGCTTTTGCTAAATCTTCCCAAAACGAAAAATCACAAGAACGACAGATACGTGATCTAGTCGCATCCAAGAATGCTTTGTTGTCTCAAATAGAACAACTGAAACATGATCATACAAAACATATTAACGCTCTCACTTTGGAAAATCAAAAAGCCAAGGCTGAGTTGTTAACTTGTCAAAAACAGTTCGCTGAGTACAAAAAGCATTCCACAAAACGAATAGATGACTATCTTGAGGAAATTGTTGACTTACAAAACAAAATCAAAGAGTTTCGAACTGTTGTTTATAAACATGGTGAATCAATCACAACGATTCAAAAGTTTACTTTCGAACCAAATCCAAATGGATATGGACCGAATCTTGCTAATTACAAACCTAAGTTTTCAAACAGAGCATTCAAACCAAATCCTGAAGTTTACAAAGGCAGTAACATAGAGTTGATGATTCCATTATGAGTGTTGTTGAATATAGCCGTCAAGAGGAATTAGATGCAGAAGACGAGAGTCGATCAAAATTAGAAAATGTTCTTTATAACAAACCATTTAACTATTCAAAAGCCGTCACTTTCGTTGCACAAAAGGATTTTTCTAACAAACCTTGGGTTATCACACCTACTTCTGAGGGTCCCCTTTCCAATACTGTACAAATTAATGGTTCTTTACCTTCACTCAGTGAAATAAAACCATTAGCCAAAAAATGTAAAGTTATAAAATATTTTGAAACATTCATTTCGGACATCAAAATTTTGGAACATGAAATCGAATTTCATTCTGAAATAAAAGTTGAACATTTTCAATCGCCTCTTGCACGTGCACAAAGAGATATTCTTCAGAGAAGGATTTTACCTCATGTCCGAAATTTGAAAAATTGTGCAATATGTTGGGAAAGGGATTTTCACAAGGAGCTTGGACTTATGAAAGGAGTTTTCGAACAAACTGAAACATCTATTTCAACTACAAAACGTAAAAAGAAAATGTTAAGAAAAGATGTTGATTGACTCTTGGAAGATGTTATCTCTGCTGATATCCATAATGTTGTGTTATTACATTCTTTTGCATATGCATTTCATTATATCTCTGCTGATACTGTTGATTCTGTTGAAATTGTTGAGAATACTGATACTGTGTCACAAATCAAGTCTCTAAAAGATGAAAATGAACATTTGTTAAACGAACTTTCAAATGAAAAACGTCGTCTTCAATGGTGTCAAAAAGATTGTCATAATTGTGAACTCGCTTTGCAAAACAAAATCAACCAGTTGCATACCAAAACTCTTTGTCCTAAACTTGAGCAACTGGATGACCAAAATGTGTCTTTGAAGTGTCAAATCTCAAAATATGAACAAGAAATTTCAAAAGTGAAAAAGGAATATAGTGTCATATTTGATTTACTCAAAAAGACTCGTGCTAAAGCGTCAAAAGATGTTGATAATCATCTGGCATTTGCCAAAGATGTTTTATGATGAGACGGACTCACTCGTTCTGAAAATCTAGATTTGTTACACAAAATCCATGATCTAAAGGCAGAGTTGGTGATACTTAAGCAAGATAGGGATAGTAACACAAAAGTAACTGCACCCAAACAGATTCAAAATGACTCTAGAACATCTAATGACAAATCACATGAAACTAATGTGCTTCCCTCTACTGAAACAGGAATAGTTGCCTCTTTTCCCAATGCCTGCACTTCACAGCCTAGGAGCAATACAAGGAAGAATAGGAAGTTGCGACGTAAGAAAAGATCAATAAAGAATGCTGAAGTAGAAGAACACCATAGCACTTTGAATAAGACTCAAGTTACACCCACTTTAGACATTGCGTTAGATAAATGTAATAGAAAAAGTGATGTAACGACTGCTGAACCTTTAAGTACTTTTGATGTTCAGTCTGAAGATTCTTGTGTTATATGTCGTAAAAGTATGCTTTTTGATTGTCATGATAAATGTATTGCTAAAACTATCTTGTCTCGTTTACGGAATCCTAAGAAACGGAATACCTCTAGGCCCACTAAAGCTTCTAAGTCTGTGCTTGGTTAACCGCCCTCTATAGATTCTAAGAAAAGCATTGATGTTCCTATAGATCCATTATCACCTCCAAGGATCGTAGTACCACCTAGTGCATTCACTAAGACTAAAGCAAAGACTAGTTGGAGATGGTAGAAATGGTTACATAATACACTTGGCTTTACATGGATACCTAAAATCATGAACATGTGTGTTTCATCTATATCTTCTTCGGAACCCTCTAACTCTTCGGGTTCCACATCTACTTCTATTCCATCTATGTCGTCTATGTTGAATGCAAGTGATACAGATCATCCTCTGGGTTGTTGATAGCGGATGTTCCCGACACATGACAGGCAATCTCAAACTGTTATCAAACTTTAATGCAAAGTTCATTGGCACTGCCAGATTCAGGAATGATCACTTCGCAGCTATCATGGGCTATAGAGATTACATCAATGGCAACATCGAAATTAGCAGAGTTTATTATGTGGAAGGTCTCGGTCACAATCTCTTCTCAACGGTCAATTTTGTGATGGAGATTTGGAAGTTGCTTTTAGGGAGAAAACTTGTTTCATTCGTGATCTATAAGGAAACGATCTTATGTCTGGTCAACGCACATCAAGTCTTTACAAAATCTTAATGCAAGACATGATTGCTTCATCTCCCATCTGTCTACTCTCTAAGGCTACATCTACAAAATCCTAGCTATGGCACCATCGTCTCTCACATCTAAACTTTCAAACCATAACCAACCTTGCTCGATACAAACTAGTTGAAGGTCTACCAAGATATCGGTATTCTAAAGATCACCTATGCTCATCCTGTGAACAAGGGAAAATCACTCGTGATCATTTTCCTTCAAAGGTGGAACACAGCTCACAGCATGTGCTTCATCTTCTTCACATGAATTTGTGTGGCCCAATGCACGTGTGACGATTAATGGCAAACGCTACATCTTTGTAATTGTAGATGACTACTCAAGATGGACTTGGGTTTATTTTCTTGAAGTAAAGATCAAGCTCCACAGATGATCATCACCTTTCTCACGAAAATACAAGTTTAGCTCCGAACACAATGTCAGACAAATCGTAATGCATGACAAAGGAACTGAATTTGTGAATCAAACTCTTCGTGCATTTTATGAGAAAGTCGGAATTGAGCATCAAACATCTATTGCACGTACACCAAAACAAAACGGAGTTGCTGAAAGACGAAACTGCACGTTAGTGGAAGCTGCAAGAACGATGTTAATCAATGCTAAACTTTTGGATTACTTATGGGATGAAGCCGTGTCAACTGCATGCTACACTCATAATCGCTCAATGATTACCAAGAGCCACAACAAAACACCATATGAGCTTATCCACAACCATAAACCGAATCTCAAACACTTTCACGTATTTGGATCCCTTTGTTATCCGAATAATGATAGTGATGACTTTGGTAAGCTCAAAGCCAAAGCTGACATTGGAGTCTTTATAGGATATTGTGAAAATTCCAAGGGTTTCCGGATCTGGAATCGTCATACAAAGCAGGTTATGGAAACGATTCATGCCAATTTTGATGAGCTTACTGAAACGGCTTCTAGGCATAATAGCTTGGAACCAGGTCACACCCATTTAAATTTCCCTCAAACCCCATCTTCAGCTGAACCAAGCCCCCAACTTACTCGTCAACAAATGGAAAAGCTATTTGCTCCTCTGTTTAGTGATGATATTGATGAACGTGCTCCAGGTGTATCCAATGTTTCCGCTGCTCAACCTGATCATATTCCAATACCGATACACTGCTACAACAACTAATGTTGAAGAAGCCCCACCAGTTGACTCTACAACAATAGTTGAACAAACTGCATCCAACGACGCTGAACCAGCTGATGATGTTCTGAACAATGAAATACCCCCACCTGCAGATTATGATCCAAATGCGTTCTTTAACCCGTATGCTAATGAAAATGCTGCACCTGATTTTGCGTAATCATCTACAAGCCATTTGAATCCTACCAATCTGCATAATGTATATCAACATCAACCTTCCACACATCGTTGGACGAAAGACCATCCTCTTGAGAACATTATTGGTAACCCGAATCAACCAGTCGTAACAAGACAACGTCTTCACACAGACGGTGAACATTGCATTTATGCGCTCATTGTCTGCCAATCTGAACCTAAAAACATTAAAGATGCAATGACCCAAGACAACTGGATTGAATCCATGCAAGAAGAACTCAATCAATTTAAACGTCTTGAAGTATGGGAATTGGTTGAAAGACCAACAAGGGTCTTCGTCATTAGTCTAAAATGGATTTGGAAAAACAAATTGGATGTTGAAGGAACCATAATCAGAAACAAGTCACGTCTGGTGGCTAAGGGTTATAGACAAGAAGAGGGTATCGACTTTGAAGAATCATTTGCTCCGGTTGCTCATCTTGAGGTTGTTCAGATATTTCTGGCATTCGCGGCTCACATGAACATCACGGTCTTTCAAATGGATGTCAAAACTGCCTTTCTAAATGGGAAACTGAAAGGAACGGTCTATGTTAGCCAACCACAAGGATTCGTTGATCCAGAGTTCCCGAACCATGTTTACAAACTGAACAAGTCTCTCTACGGTCTCAAACAAGCCCCTCAGGCATGGTATGATAAGTTATCATCCTTTCTTATCGCCAATAATTTCAATAAAGGCTCGGTCGACCCAACACTTTTCATACGATATCACGGGGAACACATTTTAATCGTTCAAATTTATGTGGATGACATCATTTTTGGGTCAACACATCTAAAATACTCAAACGCTTTTTCAAAACTTATGACAAAACATTTTGAAATGTCCATGATGGGTGAACTTACATTCTTTCTTGGATTGCAAGTTCATCAATCACCCCGTGGTATTTTCTTGAGTCAGTCCAAATATGCCTTTGAACTTTGAAACAAATTTGGAATGCAAAACTGTGACAGCTATGCCATACCAATGGCACATACCAAGAAACTAGACGCTGATTTACATGGGAAATTGGTGGACCCTACCAAATACCGAAGTATTATTAGGTCTCTCATGTATCCAACAAGCTAGCGGCCGATATTGTTTTGTCGTATATCTTTGCTCCCGTTATCGGCCGAGACCAACTGAAACCCACCTCTCCGAGGCAAAAAGAATCCTCCGATACATCAAGGGAACCATTAACTTGGGGATCTGGTATCCAAAGGATTCTGGTTTTGAACTAATAGCTTTTTCAGACGCTTTTTCAGACGCTAATCACGCAGGATGCTTAGATTCACGAAAAAGTACTTCATGAGCATTACAATTTCTTGGTGATAAACTGGTGTCATGGCAATCCAAGAAGCAGGATTGTACATCGCTGTCCTCAACCAAAGCGTAATATGTAGCCATGTCGGCGTGTTGTGCTCAAGTCATTTGGATGAGAACACAACTCAAAGACTATGGTTACGTATTTGACAGAATCCCGATGTACTGCGACAATCGGAGAGCTATTGCGATCTCGTGCAAATCTGTTCAACATTCGAAATCAAAGCACATCGATCTTCGATATCATTTCATCAAGGAGCATGTGGAAAAGGGTACCGTTGAATTATACTTTGTGGGTACTGAATACCAATTGGCAGATCTTCTCACCAAAGCCTTAGCCCTTGCTAGGTTTAATGAGTTGGTCCACCGGATTGGTATGCAGTGTTTAACTCCAGAGGAACTGGATGAACTTTAAAAACATTCTTAAAAACCAGTCAAACACCAAAACCTCTTTTTTAAATATTTTTCAAAAACAAAATACAAAATTATGAAATCTTATAAACTTACAAAAATATTCTTCTATCTATATTTCTTTTAACATGGCAAGTACAAATCTTCCGTCAACACTTTATTCTTTCAAAATTCAGTATTTTATAGTCAAGTGTTGAGGGGGAGAAAGCAAATATTTTTCGGTTTCATAAAACCTTGTACTTGCATGTTACCTCATCCCGGTTGTTTTCTTTGTTAATGGTGGTTACATTTCTGGTTTACTAACACTCCCCGGACTAACATTTATAAAATTTCATTATTTCTTAAGACGAGGGGGAGTGTCGTCAAGTTTTTGCCCAAATATCATTCGTTTGGTAACCAAAATGGAAGTTATGGGCGTTGGATGTAAATGGTCAAGGTGGAGGGACTGAAAGTGTCAAATGCTCAAAGTATTTTTTAATAAAATCACCTCACCTAACACTCTAAACACATTTATTACGCTCATCCATAAACATCCTACGCCTAATAATCAACCTTCAATTCCGTGTTTTTGATCATAAATTTGTAAGTGGTTTCATAATCATAACATGTTTTCAAACAACGGTCAAATGTTGTGTTTGAATGAGATTTGTTTTCTACGCGTAAGCCATGAACACAAATCCTTCATTTGTGTGTTTGTGTTAATGAAAATGGTATTAAAATGCTTAAATATTCATACATTAACTGTTTTCATCAAACTAATCCACCCAGAAACACGAATTGAATGATTTCTAAATTAGGGTTCTTAAGTGTGAATTGGGTATTTTCAAGTGTGAGTATTTTTGGTCAATTAGATGGTTAAAAGATGTTGTTTATAGGTTGAATTGATCTTATCCACATTCAAGACCTACCCAGAAACATTAATTGTGTGACAATTAAAAGTTAGGGTTTAAGTTCATACGAGTTGGGTATTTTTGATTCATAGGGTTTTTAATGTTAAAACTTGTTTAGAACATCTCAATAAGCCTCTGAGATATCCCAGAAACATTTTGGTGTCAATCTTATAGCTAGAATCCTTACTCGTAATTCTTGAAAACTAGGGTTTAAGCTTTACGCGTATGTGTGTTCTACGCGTAAACTGTGTTAATTAAGTGTCCATGTGATAACTGAAAGGGATTGATTGTATGCGTTAATATTGATGTTATGATGAACTTATTTCAGGATTTCTACGCGTGAAAATTCGGAATCAAGGTTGTTAGAACTTCTACGCATAAGGATCACCATACGCGTAGCAAGTTATGCGTAAGAGAAATCTTACGCGTAAGGTTCTACAATGGGGACTACGCGTATCCTTTACGCATAAGATTCACTCTTACAAGTAAGCCTTACGCGTAAGGTTCCACATACGCTTACGCGTAAGCTTTATGCCTAAGGCCCTCTTTTCCTACACGTAACATTTCTTACGCGTAAGTCAAGACCTTACGCATAAGCTTATGCCTACGCGTATAACCACTCCTGTTTGCGCATAAGCTTAGTATTTTGCGCCTAAGTCTAAGATCAACCAAAATTATGAATTGTTACGCGTGCAAACATGTAAATAAATAAATCATAACGCCACGAAACCAAAATGTCACTAATTAGATTAAATGTTTAATAAGTTGTGAAAAATAAGTGAAAACTTAGACTTTAAAACTCAAAGTTAATCAACTCACGAAACTTATCACGACGTCTTTGGACTATTGGACTAACAAGTGACATTGGACTCGTAACAATCATCGACATATCACATTCAATAAATAGACAATAAAATCAACTATTGACTAACGTAATGTCTTTCGATATGTTGGTTCTTTTGGCTAAATATCTTTCAGATCACGACATGGACGCTCAAATGCAAAATGTGGATGCACCAAATGTTCTCACTGTTGAAGATATCTTCCCTAATGGTTACCCAATGAAGATCGGATAGAACAACCTCAGAGTTGATTTTGATTCCTTCTCTTGCTCTGAGTCTTCGTGTCCGATTGCAGTGGATATTCTGAAGACTCACCCCTATCAGAACATGCTCACTAACTCTGCTACTGTACCGAAGATCTACATTGACCAATTATGGCATACAATGCAAAAGGTCAAAGGTCAAAATGCTGTGACGGTGACGCCTAACAACAAACAAGTCATCATCACACCAGCAGATTTGAGGGCTATTCTTCTTATTCCTGTCATCGAACCTACTGAATACAATGCCACTCCAACTGAAGAGGTCGTTCTCCAGTTCATGGTCGACATCGGCTATGATGAAGCTACCGGAGTGATCACAAAGCACTCATCTGTGGACCTCAAGAACATTCCCCAGCCATGGAGAACCCTCTACATTATGATTGCAAAATCCGTTTCTGGACATGATAGTGGTCATGAGCATCCCAAGCTCATGGAACTACAAATATTTTGGGCTTTGGTCAACAAGAAAGACATAGAAGTTGAAGCTCTGATATGGGACGACATGATGACTTACCTTAAAAAGCTTGGCAACAAGATCTCGTATATCAGATACACCAAACTGTTGATCCAAAGGGCTCTAGGGTATAATCCTGATATTCCCTTGAGACTTGATGACCCCAAACAACACTCCATGTTGTATGAGCCCAGACTCACTGTCAGATTTAAGGACTCTACAACGAAGAAACAAGGTGCAGTGCTGCCAGATCATCTTATTACTGATGATATCAAACAACTGTATTCGTATAAACAATATCTGGTATCAGTGGAAGAAGGCAAAGTAGGTTTCCTTGATGAAAAGTCCGCTGGTACACCTACTAGGAAAACCAGGAGAGGCAGTGCAGGAAGTATCACGAGCAATGAGAGTACGAGAAAGTTTCCCAAGAGGACTCATGTTCACAAAAGGAAAATTCCCTCTAAAGAAGACATTCCTATTCCCAAACCTTAACCGCAACAAAAGCTTACGGACGAGGACAGTGATACGGACGAAGAGGTCATCTACTCTGAAACTCCAATCGATGACACTCAAACAGTAGCAAAACCTCCAAGTCCAAAAGCTGATAAAGGTAAAGGGAAAACTCTAGTGCTTGAGCAAGAAGAGGAAAGATCAGAAGAAGAGCCACTGGATGAAGACAGAGAGTACAGGAAAAAGGTGAAGAATCTGAGACTCCAACACGCTGCCAAAGAGTTCGAACAGCAACAAACTCGTGGCTCCGGAGGGTCAAGTGGTGGTGCACTATCTATACCAGTTCATGATGCAGTTAATCAACCTGATAAGGGAACTGGTACCACCACCCACGACAACAACAAAAGCAACTGGAGGACTCTATCACTTATGAATTTGAGGAATCAGAAAAGGAGAAGTCTGAGAAAATTTCTGATGAAGATGCTGAGGTTGCAGCTAAAGAAAAAGCAGATACAGTAGCTCAAGCTTAAGCAGATGAAGAAGCCATGATTAAGGCTGATGAATTGGCTAAGTCTGGACAAGATGACGAAGTTGATTATGATAATTTTCTTCTAGACAGCCCAACACGTTCCAAGGAACTAACTTCTGACCCACCAAAAGACCCTGAGTCTCCTCATGTCTCATCATCCTCAGACTCGTCTTCTCACTCATCACCTCCACCATCCAAAGGCACAAACAGATCTACATCCAAGTCTGTAAAGAAACCGACCGACTCTTGGATATCCCGAGCTAAGACAAAGATTGTCAAAGCTGTTAAGCAAGTCAAGAGGAAAGACGTGACCAACAAAAAGTTGAATCAACTAGCTGACAGTATCAATCTTCTACATGACGACATAGACAAGATGTCAAGTGAAAGGGAGTATATCCAGAAATTTATGCAACGTGATGTCCAAGGGGAAATGAACGAGATGATTAAGGGATATACTCACAAGGTCCTTCTCGACATTGTTCCTAGAGTGACAAAAGAGATGTTCACCAAACAACTCTATCCGAATCTCATGCAGATAGCCAAGAAAACTATAAGATCAACACATCTAACCGTAACTATCAACCCAACTGATCCTATAGTCTTCTTCGATGCTGAATTGGTTTCCAAGCTGGTAACACAAATGTCAAAACGATCTGCATCATTTTCCTCCGATGCTGAATTGGTTTCCAAGCTGGAATACCAACTTAAAACAACGTGCAGAGTTGAAGCTGAAAGGCCTAAGCGTCCAAGAGATGATGACGATAAGGATAAGGATAAGGAGCCTAAATGTCCAAAGAAGTCTGGTGAACCCTCCTCTATGCCACCTCCAACCAAAAGGAATCCGACACAAAGACGATCTCCTCCACGCTCTACTGCTGTTAAACCTCAAGACTCTGAGTTACCACCATCCACAGAGAAAACCGGTGATCATTTCGAATACACTGGTGGTGACGATGAAGAGTTCCATGAGCCCCAACAACAACCCACCTCTCCTACCACAACAAAGAAACCAAAGATCCTCATCAAAGCCAAAGAAGAAGAAGAAGAAGACTAAGAATGATGTTGTCTCATGGCTAGATGATGATACTACCGCTGAATACGACTGGTTTTCTCAACTTTGTGATGCTACCCCCCCCCATACCAGAAGGTCAAGAAATGGTAGATGGCCATACCATGGAGCATGTCAAGCTATTACAAGAAAAATTTAAAGTGAAGAAGATGACGAAGGCTGAGCTCAAGCGAATAAAAAATGATGCCTTTCAACTGCTCAAAGATAGCTCCGAAAGTGCAATTGAAGTGGAATACCATCTCGACAACATTGCACGATCCATGTTGAACAACATCGATTGGCTCAATCCCGAAGCTAAGATCGACTTCACTCGCAAAGACAAAGCTCCATATTACACAGATTGGACCAGACCTCTACCCACAATTGGTCGTTCGGATCAACCAAAGATTCCATTCCGCTACTTCTTCAACAAAGACCTGGAATTTCTTCTACACGGTAGCGATGTATCTAAGAAATACGCTACATCACTTAGACTTCCATTCCCGCAAAGAATATACTCAAACAGCATAACAATCGAGGAAGATGCCACCCACATGTTCTCTGACACTGGGGAAAAGTATGATCTTGATGCAATGTATGGGATTCATCACTGCCCGAAAGCCAAAGAATCTACTACAAGAGCTGCCAGGTACTCACATCAAAGCATGAAGTGTCAAGTGATAAAGGGATCGTTGCTATCAAGCATGTCACTCTCTCGTCTAAATGGGACTACACATTTCTCAAGAAAATAGTGGTCAAAAGACAAGACGAAGAGGACTATGAATTCTGTGAAGCGGACTTTCAGAGATTGTCTCTCAACGACATTGAAGATATGTATCTTGCCAAGGTACAGGGACGAATGAGACATTTCTCTACTGAAATACAACGTGAATACATCAAGTCCTTGCTAATCTTCATCAGAAGCATAGTGATCCAGGAACGTGTAGAAGACATAAAACTTGTCGTGGAATCGTATCAAACGCGTGTTAACCTCACTAAACCACAGCTCGACCTTCCCGACATTAACCATCTTCCTTAGTACACCCTCATCAGCAAACCATTTGGAGTAGTCTACCGTAGTGAACTACACCGAAATTGCTTAATGGCGTGTAAAGATCTTCATAAGATCATCAAAGTCAGGGATGGGTTAGCTTACGGTTGATACAACAAGGCATAGGGTCACGAAGAGATGGAATTCAAGGAGAGGGATGTGAAGAAAATCATCGAAGCATAGTGATCAGGACGTGTAGAAGACATACAACGTGGAATCGTATCACACCTCACTAAACATCGACCTTCCCGACATTAACCATCTTCCTCAGTACACCCTTATCAGCAAACCATTTGGAATAGTCTACCGTAGTGAACTACACCAAAATTGCTTAATGGCGTGTAAAGATCTTCATAAGTTTGGGGATCATACACTGAAGAAGGTCAGGGATGGGTTAGCTTACCGGTTAAAGGCGATACAACAAGGCATTGGGTCACCGAAGAGATGGAATTCAAGGGAGAGAAGGGATGTGAAGAAAATCATCACGCGGATTGATGAAAGGTTGTTCAGAAGGGATCAGTTCAGAACTTTGGAGAGTTTCGTAGGAGGTCGTCCCATCATATCTCTCACAGGCTACCAACGTCCAGAACGTATTCCTGGAGTTATTGCTGGACTACCGAATTCTCCTGGTAACCCTTGATTTGTTTCTCTCATATTTTTTGGATGTGTGATTTTATTCTGACTATGGCTTGTGCACACATAACAAAGATACAACCCGTACTTGTAATGAAAGGACCCTGTGGTACGCTTCAGTGCCACAATCCTACAAAAGGAGGGAAAGCTTCTTACTTTTGAGTAAAAATTATCAAAACTTTCATTTTTCAAAGTTTTGCTCAAAAGAACAAGTACTTCCCCTTATGATTTTCAAAACCTCAAAAGTTTATATCACTCGTTGAGGGGGAATATTTACTTAAAACTTTGTTCACAAATTGTTCTTCATGGTAATCTTCCCGGAAAACTCGAAATGGACGTATTTGATATCAAAATTTCATCAAAAATAACATTTATATGCCATTTTTTAGGGGGAGAAAAATTATGTGATAAGAAATATGTTGTGAATTGCAAATGAATCGTTATGCTCAGACTTAACCAATGAATTGACGAGATCTTAAATGTTAGTAACTCGAAAGGACTTGTCCGAGTAGAATGTGCCATTCGAGAAACTCTTGGTAGACATGAACTTTGACGGGTTTGACAACCTTTTGGGGTTGTCCACATCTTCAAGGTAGTTATTAGAGCTATTTGTCACCTAAAAGCTGACAATGTATCTCTTTAACTATGCAATGTAACCGTGTCTCGCGGGGAATTGTCTATCTTGAGTTGATCAATTCAAAAGTACGCACTCTTCTCTCACCGTGCAGATTTCTGTCAAAACACTTAAGCACGTGTGGAGGGGGAGTATTTCTGCAAAATATAAAACTCTCAAAGTATTACAAAATGTTTCTTACTCATAAATACTTTGAGAGATTTTCATGCAAATTGGTTTTGTAGCAATGGATTTATAAGGTGATTAAGGTTAGGAATAACCGTCCCATGATCCGCCAGACCCAGAGGGATCTACCCAAGGACACCACTAATAGTTAGAATTAGAAGTCCTTAGGTATGATTATAAAAGGAGAAATTGAGAATCGGAGAAAGAAGGAGTTGAAGAATTAAAAAGAAAAGTAAAGAAAAGGGTGAAAAGAAATAGCCCTCCAGATTATTCAACTTAGGGCAGAAACCGGGTTCAATTCATATGCTACTGGTTGTCACTAGATGACACCGGTATTGAAGATTAAAGTCATCATAGACCCAGTGACGCATGCACTAAACCTTCTTAGCCACTCAAGTTTCTCTCAATAGAAGCTTGTTTCAATCTCACAGGGAACCGTACGTAAACTATCGGCTTTCTCTTAGATATTGCTGGTATTGAAGAAGGAGACCCTCTCCCTAGTCTCCGCTTAGGAAAACCAAAGCGAACTATTGAGTCTAGAGCCACGAGATTCATCAAAATATCTCTTAGGTACACTTGAGAATTCATCGCTTGTCGTTCAACAATAAGAACACAAGTGATATATTATCGTGTCCTTCACATATCTTAGCAATCTGTCGAGAACATTTATGAGGGGTTCACAAATGTGATCCTCAGTGATTGAATGGAAACTCCTGCCTGGGTCAACATCAAACGTACCGACAGGTCACTTCGGTAACTCCCCGGAGATTACGCTTAGTGTGTCTCAAATGGTCTACAGTCGTGAGGTGATGCTTCGGTGTACCTCAGCGGCTCATCTGAACTGTACATGTATTTCGGTACATCGCGTTATCTCACTTGTGGGACTCCAGTTCAGAACACCTTTGTGAGAATTAGAGTTATGTTTTCACACTATGCTGTTAACACTCTCGAAGTTCAAGCTTGTACGCGCTGGATTATTTCTAACCCATGTTTTATGTTTTCTTCTTATGGATGCTTGTGGGTGGAAAAGATCGTGCAGATTCTCCACATGCTCATACCTACAACAACACTAATCGAAGTTCTCTCAAAAGGTAACACAAAGTCAGAATGATTCTTCGTCAAAGCCAAAGAATCTACAAAGTTTAAAGACTAAGAGAACTACATCAGTATTGAAATCCAACGTTAAAAAGCGTGTGAGCATGTTGGAGAAAGACGTGGAGACACTAGAGCAACAAAGCTGACCTGATGCAGACTACCACAACATACTATCACTACCATCACAAAGAACAAAGAATTAAAGAACAAAGAAAATAATTACGTCAAAGCAGAATACTTCAAAGGAAACAATTTCCCTACACTGGGGAGATTGTTCGAATCAAGGCACTTCTTCTCACAAGAAAGAAGAATGTAAGAAGACGTCAAAGCTACTATTACATCAGCATCTACAACGTTTTCATCGTCAATCACTAACACTTAGGGGGAGATTGTTGGAATCACTCCTAAACTAGAATTCAAGTGTTAGTAATTAATATGTAATAGTTAGCTTAATTATGGCTTTTATGTTAGTAATCAAGGATAGGCTCATGTAGAAAGCCCATGAGCCTATGCCAAGCCCAATAGGGAAAGGATGGGAACTTGGTGTGTTGCCCTAGTTCCCTCCTATAAATAATCTTGTAAACCCTCACTTGAAGGGTGGTTGTTCACTCTTACATTTATCCTAAGCATAAACCTTTCTTCATATCTTACGCATAAGCGTAACTCGTGTTCATCCGATCTCTCTTTTCTATATTTCTTCATATTGATGCTTGTGTTGAAAACATGGTGACCTAACACTTTAGAAGCTCAGAAAGCCATTATAGAAAGTCTTGGGAAAGAATTAGACAGACTTGCATTAGATAACTTAGGTTATAAAGTTGGTCTACAGAATGTAAAAAAGAAACTTAAGTTTTGTATCAAATGTGAGTTTGAATATGTGGAAAAGATTAACATACTAGGTGGAGAGATTGACATTAAAGATAGAGAAATTAAGGTGCTTAAACAGAAACTTGAAGAAAAAGATAAACAAATAGTTAGGGTTGCTAAAACACAATTTGCTTCTGATATAGTAAATAAGTCAAATGATTGTCAATTAATGAAAAAGTGTTCAGGCATAGGATACAATGAAATGCCTCCACCCAAGTTGATGCAACATGCACCACCTGGTACTGAATTGTCTTTTAGCAAAGGAGTTTACCTTTAACAAACCTGTAGGTGAGAATTGTAAGTCTGGGTCACCTAAGGATTTTTCTGATAGGTCATCTGATGCTCCAATCATTGAAGATTGGGTGTCAGATAGTGAGGAAGGACATACTGAGTCAACACAGTCTGTTAAGTTAGAAAATATTAAAAAGAGTAAATTACACCGTTCGTCCTTGTGGTTTGCGTTGACCGCAGGGTTTCGTCCTTTGACCAAAAAAGTTGCACCGTTCGTCCTTAAGTGTGAAACGTTATGCATCGTTCGTCCCTCCATCCAACTGGGCCCACCAACTCCCACTAACGTCCGTTAACTAAGGCTTTTAAAGGGGAATATCCGTCATTTCCCTAACAACTAGCATTTCTCTCTCTCTCTCTTACCACACAAATCGTCCAAAGTGGTATATCACCACTTAGACACACACACACAAATATAAAACACACATCATCATGATCACCATTTCTCTCTCTCTTTAACCTAGCCGCCGACCACCTTAAACCACCACCACCGCCACACCGCCGCCTACCACACTACACCACCCACCTCAAAACACTCCCCACTCTCCCCTCTTTCCGATCCACTAGGTCACACGCCTAAAAACCCTCCCCCACCTCTTGGTATACACTCACGTGCCACCACCACCTCACCACAACGCCAGGATTTACTTGGGTGATATACTAGATCAAAGTGTGACAAGGGTTATATATCCGATTCGATATTATAGTTGTGGATGATATTCAGAAGCTTTGGTCTGTTTCGTTATCTAGGTCGACAGCGATTGGAGCTCCGGTCTATTGTCACGCAAGTTTTACCAAGTACTTTACGGATAGGTTTTGGTCTGACTCGAGTTTGTCGAGTGTGTTTGATGGGAAGAAGCCGTTTTATTTTAACACAGGGGTGATGGTGATGGATTTGGTGAAGTGGAGGAAGGAAGATTATAGGGGTAGGATTGAGAAATGGATGGAGGTTCAAAAGGAGGAGAAGATTTTTTGTTGGTGTTTGGTGGTGATGTTGCGGAGATTGATCACAGATGGAACCAACATGGGCTTGGTGGGAACAATAAGGTTCATAGCTGTAGAACGTTGCATCCCGGGCGATTAGTTTGTTGCATTGGGTGGGAAAGGAAACCGTGGGCGAGACTAGATACGGGTGATTCGTGTCCTGTTGATGAGCTATGGGTGCCTTATGATCTCTATAGACATTCTAAAGAACAACTTAGATGATGATGATGAGTTGATGATGAAAGGCCTTGTATGTTGATTATATGTAATTTTATTCATTCTTTCTTTTGTATATTGGTTTCTCGAAATTTTGTTTGATATTCTTTTGTATATTTATACATGAACATGAGATAAATAACAATTTTGTGGTGGCATAACTTGATTTGTGCACAAACACACTAATGATTAGTTTCAATTCATACTGGAAATATGTATTACAAGTCTATGAACTATAACCATGTGCAAGTTAGATACAGTTGTCCTCCTAAGGTAAAAAAAGAAGTTAACAGATGGTATACATCATCTTACATTTGAGTCTCATAGGAAGTCAACTGCTCAAGTTAGATACAATTTGTTAACTACATAAATGGAGGATATACTTCTATACATTGGAACACATGAAAACAGTGAATATACCACTTTGGACGATTTGTGTGGTAAGAGAGAGAGAGAAATGCTAGTTGCTAGGGAAATGACGGATATACCCCTTTAAAAACCTTAGTTAACGGACGTTAGTGGGAATTGGTGGGCCCAGATGGATGGAGGGACGAACGGTGCATAACGTTTCACACTTAAGGACGAACTGTGCAGCTTTTTTGGTCAAAGGACGAAACCCTGCGGTCAACGCAAACCACAAGAACGGACGGTGTAATTTACTCTATTAAAAATGTTGACTCAAAACAAGAAAATTTTGGTATGCTTAGATTTGGAGCTCAGATTTCTAAGAAGGTTGTTGAATTTAATGAGGTACCTAAGGATCAGATGAAAAGATACATATCCAAGGGTAATCAAAGAAACTTCAATGGCATAATTTCAAAAAGATTAGGAAGTGAGTGTCAGTGTGTTAAAAAGGCTTGTTTTAACTGTGGTAGTTTTGATCATCTACAAAGAAATTGCTATAAAAACCAACCACAAGTTTAGAACGATTGGATGAGGGTAAATCATCAAAACTTTTCAAAGAAAACAATCTCTCATCCTAATAAAAATACGGTTCCCAGAGCAGTGTTAATGAAAAATGGCACAACTAAATCAATAATCACTACTGCACCCAAATGGGTTCCAACCACTACTAAGGAAAATGTAACCACTGCTAAGCAAAATGTAACCACTGCTAAGCAGAATATCACCACTAAGACGAAAGAAGTTTTAACTGTACTAAAGGTGATAATAGACACAGTGGTTGGAAGCCATTTCTATGTTGTAAAGGCCTCAGCTAGCTGGCAATGGAAACATATGACCAAGGTTTTACACAATGCCAGTAGTGCATCAATGGACCTAAAGAAATTTGATTATGTTGATGCACAGGGCAGACCCAAGTTAGTATTGGCTTGGGTCAACAAAAGGAACTAATCTGTTTAAATTCATGTGCATCGCAATCTACAGGATGAGCTAAAAGACAAAGGAATTTTTGACAGTGGTTGCTCTGGACACATGACATGGGATACGAGCAACCTTAAGGATTTTGAAGCCTTTGATGGAGGCCATGTGGCATTTGGTAATGATCCAAAAGGAGGAAAGATTCTTGGCAGAGGAACAATCAGAACAGGGAAGTTGGACTTTGAAAAAGTCTATCTGGTACAGGGACTGAAGTACAATTTATTCAGTGTTTCTCCAATGCGTGATAAAACAAACTGGGTACTTTTGGGGGAAACTGAATGTGTGGTGTTATCTCTTGACTTTAAAATGCCTGATGATAAATATGTGCAGCTTAGGGTTCCTAGGAAAGATAACATATATTGTTTTGATTTGAAAGATGTCATTCCTAATAGATCCCTAACCTCTTTGTTTGCTAAGGCATCTGTTGATGAGTCAAGATTATGACATAGAAGGCTAGGTCACTTAAATTTTAATACAATCAATAAATTGGTGAAGGGAAACTTAGGAAGAGGTCTACCTTCTAAATTTTTTGTAAGTAAAGATCTTTGTGTGGCTTGTCAAAAAGGTAAACAACATAGAGCCTCTTGTAAGACCAAGACTGTGAACACCATTACTCAACCACTGTTTATGTTACACATAGACTTATTTGGTCCCACATTTGTTAAGAGTTTGAATCATAAGCAGTATTTCCTAGTAATCACTAATGATTATAGCAGATTTTCTTGGGTTTACTTTCTGGCACTTAAGAGTGAAACTAGTGAGATTCTTAAGATTTCATCACAAAGATAGAAAATAGAGTGAACCATAAGGTCAAAGTAATCAGATATGATAATGGAAATGAGTTTAAAAATGATGTCATGAATCAGTTTTGTGTGGATAAGGGTTTTGAAAGATAGTTTAGTGTTGCTAGGACCCCTCAACAAAATGGTGTAGCTGAGAGAAAAAATAGAACACTAATTGAGGCTGCAAGAACAATCTTATCTGAATCTAAGTTACCAACTATCTTTTGGGCTGAAGCTGTAGGAACTGCATGTTATTTGCAGAATAGAAGTAAGGTAGTGAAACCTCATCACAAAACCTTTTGGGTGTCCTGTAACTATCTTGAATACCATAGACCACCTAGGCAAATTTGAGGAAAAGGCAGATGAAGGATACTTTATTGGCTACTCTTTCATTAGTAAAGCCTTTAGGGTATACAATAAGAGGACTAGAATCGTTGAAGAGAACCTACATGTTAGGTTTAATGAAGAATCTCCTAGTGTTGAGAGAAAAGGACCAGATTGGCTGTTTAACATTGATATGCTAACAAAGTCTATGAATTATGAGCCAATCATTGTAGGTACATTCACTAATGTTGATGCATGTTTACAAAAAATTATGATGCAGGAACAAATTCCAAGGAAGCTGATTCTCCAAAGGAATTCTATTTGATTGAGAATTGGAAAACAGTCTTGTCTCACCCACCATTGCTAAGGTGGGTCCCACAGAAGATGATGTTTCGGATTCTGGAAGCAAAGGTGATCATCATCAAGATAAAGATGAGTTGTCTCAAGATAACTCAGTGTCGGTATAAGAAATTGAGAAGCAGAAGAAAATTACTGAAAGCACTGCTAAGCCAACTTCTACCACTGCTAGTTCAAGTGAAACCCCTGCTGATGTTCTTTCTTTGGAAACACTGCTAGGCCACTAGTTGATTCAGTGGAGTATCCAACTGACCCTGACATGCCAGACCTGGAAGAAAAGGATACTCCCACAGATGATGAGAACTTAGATGACTATTTCAAAGATGCTGATATTACTAATTTGGAGACAGTCATTATAGAGAGTCCAATTCCTACCACCAGATTGCATAAGAATCATCCCAAAGAACAAATACATGGAAATATGAATACTCCGGTTCAAACAAGAAGCAGGACTCAGAACACTAAAACCTTTCCTGAACAAGGTTTCTTTGCAAGGTCACTTCACAAAAGAAATAGTCATCAAGACCTGCAAAATTGTTTGTTTGCTTGTTTTTTGTCACCGAAGGAGCCCAAAAGAGTTGAAGAAGCATTAGGTGAAAAAGGTTGGATTAAATCAATGCAAGAGGAACTGTTACAATTCAAACTACAAGAAGTGTGGACGTTGGTTGATCTACCTAATGGAAATAGGGCTATTGGTACTAAATGGGTATTCAGAAATAAGAGGGATGAAAGGGGTATAGTGGTCAGGAACAAATCAAGGTTGGTTGCTCAAGGATACACAGAAACTGAAGGTTGCCCAGCCTGTAAGTTCTTTATATAAGCTCAACCAAACACCCCCTAAATCCCATATTCCCATGACATGTATCCCTCTCACAAACTCACGCTGCTCTACACATGATAATTAGGAAAAATACAAAAATGCATCCCAATGTATAAAGCACTTTGACATGAGCCTACCCAAACACATTCAATAAGCTCTGTACCTTTTTTTATGCCCAATAGCTTATTAACCTCTTAAAATAAGCCTACCTAGTGTTGTAAAGCTCGGACTACAAAGTAATCAACAATTACAAGCCACAAGGTCAATGACCAGGGCGAGTTGAGCAAAATCGGCCAAAAGATTCAATATGGTCACAACTTGGTCAGCTCGGTGATAATTGGTACAAACTCGGTTTGAAGTGTTTTAACAATTGTGTTAACGTTACCAAACATACTTTTTGGTTCTATGCACAATACTATGGTCCTATAAACATGTCATACATAAAAATTCCAATACCCCCATGTACTCCCCGCTTAGGCCAATTACTCGCTGCCGCCTAGCGAGATTTGCAACCTTAATTTTAAATTTTTCATAACCCAATAACCTATTAAGCTACTTTAAATAAGCTTACCCAAACACCCCCTAAATCATGTACGATCGTATTACTATAAAACATAATAGTCCAAAAAAAGGCAAATACATCATCCTAATGTAATAAACATAAGTCCTCACCTAATAACGATATCCTCTAATTTTTGGTTCTAATAACGATTTCCAACATCACACACGCATTTAATCATATTCAACTCCACCAATCACTCATTTCTTCAAATTAGAGGGTATTTGGGTTTTTAATTTTTATAAAGTTTAAGTTTGGGGATTTCGTTAGAGCAGCACAGTGGTGGTTGTTAGAAATTGTTTCAGAAAGTGATAATGAGGCCAATGCTAATGGTGCCCACATCAGCTTTCTCTCTCAAATATTACACCCAAGCATAATTGGCTAATAGTGACCATAATAACGACCGTAACTTATAAAAAAATAGAAAAAAATTACCAACACACTTATATAAAATATTGTACTACATATAACTTTATCAACATAACAATTTTCACTTTCATTATTTCTCGGGTAAACGATTTATAGTTGGCTTAAAACTAATAGCCCATGTTCACATTTACTCAAAGTTTAAATTCCCATATTTGAATTTAACAATCTAGGGTCCAATAAAGTAGGTCATAGACTAGTAATCTCTTTTATATCACTCTTTTGAAAAGACTTCGTCTTCCCTCAACCACTTCCTGGTTTCAGACTTCAGTGCTAGTTCCTTTTCCTATCCTTGATGCCCCCAATTTCATCATTATGACTTGCTAGTTCCTTTTCCTATCTGGTAATTTTAAAGGCAAGTTCTTATGTTGATTTCGGGTTTTCCGATGGGTTTTCCTGGCTGTTCATTTGTCATTTGATGAAAGTACAAGAATACATTTATTTATGTGTGTGTGTTTTTAATATGTATTTTTGTGTATAAAATGATGCAACGGTCAAATAATATAGAGAGAAGTGTCGTTGACTATCCAACCGAAACATTGCAAAGGTTGGGGTGGAACTTGGTCATCTTCGGTTGAGCTAACAGACACAACTCGATCACTACTCGGTTGGGGGCAACTAACCGAGCCATAAGCATTAGCCTGATGAAGGAGGTTGTGGGGCTCTTTTATTTTGGGGATAATAACAAGAATACCCAAATTTTCAAACCTACTTCATAAAATACCCAACTTTTTACTCAAAAACCGAAAATACCCATAAAATCCGCAAGTTTTGAGACCCTTGCGAAATAGAAAAAAATATCATTTTTTTTTATATTTTTAGGAATATCGCAAATACTTTGCGATTTTTTTAAGAAATATCGAAACATTTGAGAAATTTTAAGATATATCAAAAAATTTCGATATTTTTAAGAAATATCAAAAAAAAAATCGATATATCTTAAAATTTTCGCAAATGTTTCGATATTTCTTAAAAAAATCGCAAACTTTTGGATAAAACTTGCGAGATTTTCATTAATTTGCGTGATTTTCTTGCAGTTTTTGGATAAAACGTTTTTGATTGTTATTTCTTGCTCATTTGAACTCCCTTCACTAAAAATCTCAAAATTTTCACCAAAAACCTCAATTTTACCATGAAATCCGTCAAAGAAACCGTCAAAATACGTGTATGTAAAGGAGGTACATGGGAAAGAGTGGATGGTGTATTGGAGTATATGTCGTTAAATTGTGTAAAACGTACACTAATTTTATCATTGTTGTCATCATATTCATGTTTACTAGAAGCGGTATCCGAGAGGCTAGAAATCGATGCTAATAGTGGTTTTATTGTAACTTACAATTCGGATAATGATATTGTAGAGGTATATGATGATTTGGAAGTCAATGAATTTATGGAATTTGTTATTAAAAGTAGTAGAATTGTTACGTTGTGTATTGTTGAGTCTAGTGTAAATGGTAGGAAATTATCAACTACGGGAAGCAATCAACAAAGAAATTTTATTCATGCTACCTCGTCTGTAAATGTATATCAAACCGAATATCATGCAACACAAATTCACCAAACAAAAATGCCTGATAGTGGTTTTTATCAAAATTTTCCTAGTTTTCAACATATGCATGGATTTCCTGGGAATCCTATGTATGTGCCTGGAATTCATGTGTATCCTAGGCAGGATCCTCAAAGTGATTCAGCTAATCGAAAAAACAAGTTGTTGGTTCACCTTTCTTGCGTTTCTCAACATGAAGCAGTCTGCGATTAGATACAACATCCCTAAGTTGCGGATAAGTATGATCCCAAATATATGACCCCCATGGAAAAATATTCCAACAATCTGCTACACGCTCAACCAACTTCAACGTATGATGAGTAACATTGTGTGACAATTGGTGGCCCAAGAATCCGTAATCTAACAACACCAAAAGACATATCTTAATTGCATCATCGTCTTCCAAAACAAGTGAACGATCTTTCATCTTATTAAAAATATCCATAACATCCTTTACTTTAACCGAAACTTTTTCTGGAATATCAGGGAACATCCTTTTCCTAAATGGATTTTCCGTCATGTTCTTAACCCACTCATTCATATACATATTGTGACCAAAACGTAAAGTTGTAACTAAACAAAACTCTTGGCGTCTAAAGCGAATTCGTTTACCTAATATATTGAAGGAGAGCTCGTTTGCTACACTTTGAACCTCACAAGCAAGTATCGTATGAATCAAAAGTTGGCTATTCTTTTTAAGGATAACGTCGAGCCAATGTCCGAAGCATGTTTTCCCGAATTTTTTAACTTGGATATCAGTCAGAGCTTCAAGTATCTCCGAAGCAATACAAATTTTGGCCTTAATCGTTATGTCATACATATAATTTCAAAACTTGTACATAAAAATTCCAATACCCCCATGTACTCCCCACCTAGGCCAATTACTCGCTGTCGCCTAGCGAGATTTGCAACCTTAATTTTAGCTTTTTTAGAACCCAATAACCTATTAAGCTACATTAAATAAGCTTACCCAAACACCCCCTAAATCTTGTACGATTTCCAACATCACACACGCTTTTAATCATCTTCAACTTCACGAATCTCTCATTTCTTCAAATTGAGGATTTATTAAAGGGTTACGGTTTCGTTGGTGTTTGGTTGGTGTTTCGTGGTGGTGGATGTTAGAAATTGTTTCAGAAAGTGAATAAAATATAACTTTGTGGTAAACTCATTTAGTGGTTTTTTTTTTTTTTTTTACTTTTGATCCGTTAGAAATGAAAGATCGACAAAACCCACCCATTTCAAAATAATTTTTTTAGAACGGTACCACGCTTAAAATACGACCCTCGAGTTAAACCATCCAAACGGACAGGCCTTGGGACCTGAACCACTAGGAGAGACCCGCAAAGGGAAACCCCTAGAGCTCACGGCTTCGCACTTAGAGGAAAATCCAGATTTTCTTTGTTACTTGCGAAACTCGAACTTGGGTAAACCCCTCTCCAAGCTCAAAATAAACTAATCGAAATTACATCATAAAGTTATAAAAATAATAATACAACCTAATTATGAAATGGGATTTTAGTGCAAGCTTGGCATTTAACCATCAAGTGTGGCGACTATGTGTATGTGGGTACTAAGGGGTGTTTCTTTTCTTTTTAATTGAAAAGAAATGCGGACCTAAACTCTTAATGCTTCTTAATTGGGGGAAGCATTAAAACTTATCTCTCATCTAAGAGGCTAATTAAGAGGTTTATATGGAACCACTTAATTTGGTAAACAACCCCTAAGTCCTATATGGCTATGTGACATTAAATTTTTCAGCTAACAAGTCAAAGTGTTCCAAGGACATGGGTTAAAGTGTTTTTAGGACACAAAATGACACAAGTTGGTGGATTATCTCTCTCCAAAACAAAACCACCCAACTCACTATAGCTACTAAACATACATTGACTTTGTTAAATGCAGTTACTAGATGAATTTTTCTATTTGGACCTTTTTAATTTAGTATCCAAATTCAGTGTATTCTATTTCAAGTGTTACATTGATATGTGTGATGTCATTTACTCTTTTTAATTAAGTTTAAGCCTAAGCAAGCACAAGTTACAGAAATCCCTATAATCTTATCGCTGACTTAACTTTTTCACTTACTTTTTATCAAGATTGCAAAAATCGCTAGGCGGTAGCTAGGCGGCCGGGTACCGCCTAGCGATTAATCGGTTAGGCGAGGATTAATTGGATTGGATTTTTATACATAAAATTATAAAAATTTGTAACTATATGCTCGATTTGGCTGATCTAGCCGATTTTTTCCGATTTTCCCGACCTATGCCTGTTTTGGCCTATTTTTATTCGATTACTTGGTACGTTTTTGACCAAATCGATTAAATAGGGCCGATTAGTGAAAATCGGGGCGGTTAATCCTTGCCTAGAAATTAATCGCCGATTAATCGGCCGCCTAGGTAAACTTTTGCAACACTGCTTTTGATTCTCAAATTATTATGTGTTTACGGAATGAGCATGGGCTATTCGAATGTTTGACGCCGGCAACATACTTTTCGTATTCAAGATTATCTACGTGTTGAAAGACGATACATGCATGTTCTGTATTTTAAAACATTATAAATCAAATTTTTTATCATTAAAATATTAAACTTATTATTCTCTTGATGAAATGACGAAACATATATACGTTCGTTGTTATTTCTTACTTTATTCGTGCACATAACTACTTACTGAATAATTCCTTTAAAATTTCCCGTTAATTCACATGTCTATACGCTAGTTACAATATATATTATTTGCCGTCCAAAACGGTGACGTTTTACACTTTGAAAAAAACTGAAACGACAATTTGGCAAACAAAAGAAAACGTAAAACGACGCCGACAATACAACGTCATAGGAAGAAAATGAAAAAAGTGCAAAAGGTACCCCCTAACTATGCAAAGAATTACAAAAATAATCTCTGGCTTCTTAATATTTATGATTTTTTTATATATATCAAACTTCATTCGTCAAATATCTAGCGAATTCTTTAATAAAAATATAATTTTGCGAAGAGCTATGGATTACGAAGAATATAAGCTTAATAATGATACGCTCTCGGTGTACGATTTTATAAAAAATGTTGAAGTAAATATGTTAAAAAAAAAAAAAAAAAAAAAAAAAAAAACCATTGAACTACCTAAAGTTTGTGTACAAATAGTGTAGAGACTATTTGCGGACAAAATATACGATAGTTTACAATTTTTGGCTTTATTTAGTTGTTACTACAAATTTTTTTAATGGACCCACTAAGTCTACCAAAAATGGAATTCAAACGTGTATCACACATTACAACTTTATACTTTATAAATAATATGAAAGATTGAAATGGGCCACACGCAAACCCACAACGGTCCAATGTTCAAATAAAAGCACTACTTATAGCATATACATAAAGATTTTCACATACAATTTAGGCACAAAGAGCAAAAAAATTATAAACAAAAAGCACCGCCGCAAAGCGCAAGTGTCATCCACTTAAAATAGAACCCATATATGTGTAGACATAAGCAATAAAAAAAAAAAGTAAAATCACATTTACATAAGGATTTTCGCACACAATTTAGGCACCAAACATATGACCAAACACAGGCAACATAAAACTAGAAGCAATACACTCAACGCAACGCGCGGGTGCAACCACCTCGTTATGTATGATATGGGTTGTGAATTTTAAAGAATACTACTATTCTGTGTTTAGTTTGGTGTTTTCCATATTTAAGATGTTTATTTGAAAAGAAACAAAAAAGAAATTTGAAGAACAAAGTTGAAGTTTAGACGAGAAAGAAAAGTTTCAAAACATACTCATATGAACTTCAAGTACAAAATGGTTTTAAGATCTAATAGATTTTTGAATTGTTTTTATAAAAGTTTAACTAATTTAAATGTGTGTTTTCGTAGTTCATAATTTGCAGGTTTTCTTATACTTATTTATACTTTTTATATTGTGGATATGATAAATGGCAAAAACACATCAACGTAGAAGATGAAAATGACATGACAGAAAGGAAAAATAACTAAATTACCCTCATGTGCCTAGCACATGACTGGATATAACAAGAGAAACTTAACATCGTTAGGATATTAGACTAGCGTAGAGCAAGATTTCAAACGTGGGGAGGACCGGTGTAATTTTGTCCGATTTTAGACTATACGTGAAATCTACCAAAAACCTTGGGGAATAACAGTGTATTTTACTCCTGCTCAAAAAGTTGACCAATTATTCTTATTCCACTACTATATATTGGGAATAAGTGGAGGCATAGCATAGCTCGTAACTAGAATGAACGAATATGTCGATGTGGCATTGTTTATTTTTTTACTAGATTAGTAGCATTCTTGCCATATTTTCACTTACTTGGTTCTGGTTAATCACAAACTTGAGTTTTGCATGGGTACGGTAATTAGTGCTCATTGAGTATAATGTCTCTTGTTCTTTTGTTGACTAACATAATGTTGGGTTAAACCGGATCATGTAGTAGTATTGTTGTCTTTATGATCTATTATGTAGTATAACAAAATTGTTTGCGTAATGGTTGGTGTTCATAGTACACTTCTACATCTTTGCGTTATTTCTATATAATATCAAAAGTGTCATTTTATCAAGAAATGAAAGCTAACTATTGTATGTTATATGTAACATTGAAAACACCATAGATGTTTCCTATAACATGACACAATGGGCCAAAACATAGGTGACCCAACCCATTCATCACTCCAAACAAAAATGTTTGTTTCAACCCAAAAGTGACCTTGATTATCTTTTTGGTAACATATAGGATAACTCGCTAAATGATATGGAGATTGAATTTAGGGTAAACTACAAATTTCATCTATGAAGTTTCATTTTTTTGAATGCTAGCCACTCTCGACAAGAATTTTTAGCAAATGTCCTTAAAGTAGACTTTTTTTTACAAGCTGACTATTATGACTAACACCCGTTATTTTTGCGCGCCAGGCCATGTGAGTGTCATATGACGGGTAAAATAGTCATTTTAAGTCCATACCAAATCACATGGATTTATATAACTTACACTTTAATTTTTTTTTAACTAGCATGCAAGGACGATTTATGTAAGTGACTCTTTAATTTTTTTAGTTTAACTCTTAACTAAACCACACACGACAACACAAAAAAATTATCATCTCATCCTCCACCACTTACCACCGGCACCACCTACCACCACCTACCTATCACCACCACTCACAACCAATACCACCGCCTACCACCTACCACTTACCACCACTACCCCCCCACCACCACCACTAACCACTCACCACCACCACCACCACTTATTGAAATCAGTTCTTCAACTAGCTTTATCTTATGTTTCTACTTAGAACGGACTTAAGTCAAATGGGTTTTGAGTTTCAATAAAAACTTTAAAAAATGGTTAGTTTTTAGCAAGTTGTAGTGAAGTTAGTGCCAAGTCAAAGTTTGAACTTTTGAAACGTAAAAAGATGTTAACTTTTGTTATGAATTTGAAACAAAATTTGTTTAACTTGTAGTACTTGCTATCCATTTGATTAGTGGTTGTTAGTTTCACTATAATATTTTAAATTTGGTATGTTTTTATTCAGTTTTAGTGTAGTACAAAGTCAAACTTAAGTTAAAAAAAGAGAGTACAAAGTCAAACTTAGGGAGTTTGTAGTATATAAAGATGTAAGCTTTTGGTATGTGATTTTACACGTAACTTTTAAATTTGTAGTACTTAAGTTGAGTGTAATTTCTTATTGCAAGGTTTCATTAGAATGTGTAGTTTCTTAGTGCACGGTTCCAATTTAAGTGATGGATTTACTGCATGATTTCTTATTGAAAGGTTTCATTTTAATTTGCAATGGTTCTAAATTCCAAATTTTAGGTAATGGATTTACAAAGTTGGTTGCTTTCTTTTTCATAAACTATAACTTTGTATTTCAAAGTTATTTAAAAACTTATATTAGCTACCTGTGAATTTCACAGGCGTATAGGCTAGTAAGCTAACAAACAAAAAACGATAGCTACAAAACCCAAAACATTGACTATAAATCAAATGGTTATAAAACTTCAAAATGTCTTTAGTCTTCCAGCTAGGATATATCCAGCCCACGATCTACAAAACAACCACTTCCCCCCAAAATTAATACCAAACCGACCCATATCACTACATAACCCATCACCCAAACACTCTATATGTCCTGCACAAATAATTACCCATTAACCAAAACTTATAATCTTACAACCATTACTATATATTGTCTTGAATTTTTAAACATCAAACAAAGCAAACCAAGTCTCACATTTTCAAAAACATATTTCCCTCTCAAATTACCTTCCAAACACCACAATTAAACATCGCAAAACGATATTCAGCTGGTCCAAACACCATTCATTCCATGACCTACCAAACACTCTTCAAAGTAACCAAAATGAAATCCAGCCATCTTAAAAGATTTTTACCAGCAAATAAATAACCAAAACCCCAAAGTCCAGCAGCCACCAAACTCGGCAATCTAAGCCTCACATTTTCGCTCATAGTTCCACACAGCTTCTTTCCACCAAACACTTTCAAACCGACAGACAGAAGAGGAATCTAACCCAATATCATTGCTTATAACATCATATTTAACCTTCAAAACATAAATACCAACCAGCTAAGTGCCAAGACCAAAAAGACGGTGAACAAAAATTCCAAAATTACTAGTATCCAAGACCACCAGCAGATTTCTATCCCACAAAGAACATATAGTAGAACATATATGTACCATATTATTGTTTCAAAACTATAACTTCAAATATCTAAAGAGCAAAAAATAGTTAGTATCAAAAGGGAGGTGATTTGCACACTCTCAAAAATGATTGGGACACTCACATTTTGAGTGTTTGGACATTTATACTCTCGCATTAATTTTAGTTATGTTTATTATGTAAGGGTATAAATGTCTAAGCACTTAAAATTTGAGTGTCCCAATCATTTTTGGGAGTGTGCAAATCACCTCCCCTATCAAAAACACTTATATAGATATCATAGCAAAATTTTCTCATTTTCACCCATCATGTATGTTTACAACACTGATATTAAAGTGTCCACATAAAACAGTTTAATCATTTTAGATAGTCCAACTTTTAATGTGTTGTTGCTCAAGGTTTAACCTGGAAGTTAATCTTATTAGCTTTTTAAGATCAGATAATGTTGAAATATCAATTTCATTGTTATTTTGAATCTAATCAAGCTGTCAAATAAGTTCTCCTATCCTATAAGTTCGTATTCCTTCAAGTGTCACCAAGATTCATAGAACCAAAGGATTTATGCTAAAATGAGTTATCTTGTAAGTATCTTGTAATGATTTTTGTTTAACTTATTTTTTCCAGTATGTGAAATCGTGAGTCTGTCTTGGTTATCATATTGTTTACGAGATTTTAGTTTAAAACGGTTGACATGTTTTTTTTTTATATTGTAATGTTGTTACACATATAGAAATCAAACTCGGTTGGGTGACATATCTTAGTGTCCACAACAGTTCCTGAAAAATTTACAATGTATGTTACTGGTGGCCTGTAGTTTTCTTCCTATGAAATACAAGTCTGGGTGACTCGGTGTATCAACCAACAAAAAATTAGAATAGGATATGAAAAGAAATGCCACCTATAGAATATTGTATGTGAGGCTTATGTCTAGTTGACTTCTTAAAAGGTATCAACCGTTCCCTGCAAACGAGTAAAACAAGAATCCAGTTATCATAAACTTAGATTAAGACCAAATCGCAAAATTTTAAATAGTTTAACTGATTACCTAATCAAGCCTCCATGAACGACGCCTCTTTTTCGGATCAGTTAAGGTTGTGTACAAATCATTGATGATTTGATGATCTCCTGCCTGTTTAGTTTTGCATATGATACTAGTGCCTTGTACCTGGTCACTCCATTGAAGCAACCACCTATAAAAAAAAAAAGAAAACAAGCTTCTAAGAACTTAAACAGTAATGGATTTTATAAAATACGTGACATAGGCAAATGGGTCAAATTGGGTCAGTCTGATACAAGTTTAAACTGTTAGGATGGCCAAACAAACTTTTTGTGTAACTTATTTTACCTTCAATAGTTAAATATTTAGAAACATTATGGGGGACTTTTTGAGCTGTCTGAACTGGCCCTACAGTTACCCGTTTGACCCGCTTGGGATAAGATACACCAATATTAATCAACATATTTTGAATAAAACTATATAACAAGCCCGGTTGATCACATAATCCTCCTAATATTACAATAGAACACTTTGGGAACTTTGAAGTTTCATCACTGTTAGAAAGTGACTTAAACTTTAGGGGCTATTTGGTAATTTGTTCGACTTGTGCTACAAGTTTGTTTGTAATTTGGTAACTAATCTATGACGGTTAGTTTTGCCTATAAATAGGGATTATTAGCATTAGTTTTCTTTATACCTGAATTGATTTGATAATAATAAGAGCTTCCACTTCGTTTGTCAATACGTTTGTTTGTTTTGTACTTTGAATTACCAACAAGTGGTATCAAAGCCGAGGGTTAAGAACAAGAAGAAGAAGAAGAAAAAAAGCTAGGAATTGTCATCGAATTTGTTTTGATTTGGCATATGAAAAGTATGATTGTTCATTGGTTCGAATTGTTTGAAATTAGTCATCTAGTGGATCGTTGTTTTTAGATTGGTCTTGGCATCATATTTGGACTTTTGGGTAGTAATACGAATACATATTGTATTCTTTTGCTATTTGTGAATTTGTTTATTTGATTTTGTTTTGTTATGTTATTTGAATTTGAATGGGGAATTAGGATCATAATTCTTATCATAATAAGTGGGTCATTAGAATTTTATTATCCATTATCATATTTGGGGTGTTTGAATTATTAGAGTTCGTTCCTCAAGTTATTTATTAACTTGAATTTGGTTGATACTTGGATAATGAGTTTGAAGTTGGACCGTAATTCTTATTGTACATAAGTGGGTCATTAGAATTAGAATTTTGGTATTTGGAAATTGAAGATCGATTTGGTATTTGAAGACTTGGTTCAAGTCGTTTGAATTTGTTCGATCGTTGGAAATTTGTTAGTTTGAAATTTTGTTTATCGGGCTTTTGAAGATGGTTGCCTGAAATTGATAATATTTGTTGAAGATTGTTTGAGCCGATTTGTTTGCTTGGTTAACCGAGTTTGAATTTGTTGGTTAACGTTTGATTGTTCGTTTTGAAGATTATCGGCGTTTGTATTTGTTAGGTTTGTTTCGGATCGTTTTATTGTCGATCGATTACGCTTTGAATTAGGCTAGTATCTCTAGCATTTGGAATTTGGAATTTGAAAATTTGAATTTGAAGACGGAAGATTCGTTTGGTTTGAAATTTCGAATGGAGTTGAAGTCACGGTGGAGATTGTTAGAAAGTGACTTAAACTTTAGGGGCTATTTGGTAATTTGTTTGACTTGTGCTACAAGTTTGTTTGTAATTTGGTAACTAATCTATGACGGTTAGTTTTGCCTATAAATAGGGATTATTAGCATTAGTTTTCTTTGTACCTTCGAATTCGATTTGATAATAATAAGAGCTTCCGCTTCGTTTGTCAATACGTTTGTTTGTTTTGTACTTTGAATTACCAACAATCACTAAACTATGACCCGTTTGGCTAATTTTGAAAGGGAGTGTTTGTCTAAGCAGTGATCTTATGAAAATTCCCTTATATAAGCTGATAAGCCCAAGCTTACAAGCCTATCCAAACACTAAAATAGGCTTATTTAAGTTATAAAATTTACTTGAATAAACGCAGATCAACCAATAAGCTTATTTCAGTCAAATGGTCAAATAACCTTTAAAAATACAAATAAAGCACCCAAAGACAACTGAACCGACAGCAGCTATAGCTGGGGGAATCCTCTCAGGCTGAGGATGAGTAACTTCAGCTCCAAAGAACAGATAGTAGAACATATCCAATACGAAATAACCTTATTCATCGGCGAACGATTGATGAGTAAGCCATCCACAGAGTATTTTTAATAACTAAGCAACCATTATTTATACTTTCTTACAAAATATGAAAACTTTCCATACTCTTCATTTAAATATATTAATTCTTCTTCATAAAATGTTTAGAGTTTTGAGTGTTATTTTATGACGTTATACGTTGTATTTCACTTACAATTACTTGTCGACGATATTTGCAATATAAGTGTACGTACTCTTTCATATCCCAAGTCTTCTTAAAAGTCTTCTCTGAGTACACGTAGAAAATAGCTATTTATCAGTCAAATTATCTTTGTCAAGCTGAGAAGGAATGTGTGGATGATAGACCATAGGTGATGCTAGTCGTGCTACTTGGGTTGCATGATTTTTTTTACAAAAAATCATAATGTCCTCTTCCCAATCCCAAGTCTTCTTAAAAGTCTTCTCTTACATAGAAAATAGTTATTATCAATCAAATATTGTTTTGCTCAAGCTGATAAGATATTTGTGGATGCCATTCTCTTCACAATTTAAGTGTGGTGAACGTTAAACATTAATATCTGAAAATATCACAATCTCTTAAAAGCCTTGGTAAGATGATAAGGAATTTGTGGAAGCCATTCATTTCATCAATTGCATGTCACGAACGTTAAGATGCAAAACTATGGATAAAAAGCCAATGCATGTTCTTATAATTTTAATAAAGAGCAACAAATAGTTACTATCAAAAACACTTATACACATATCATAGCAAAACAGTTTAAACTTTTTAAGTGTTGTTGCTATCAAAAACACTTATATACATATCATAGTAAAACCTTCTCATTTTCACCCATCATGTACGCTCAGGCCCGGATTTGAGCATGTGCAACATAGGCGACCTCATAGGGCCCCCGAAATTTAGGGGCCTCCGATGTATTAACCTTTAGTCTTAGTATTTACTCTTTCTTGCAGGGTTATCTCGTTAGAAGATGATTTAGGATAGAAAATATAAGTTTTTTACAACAAAGAAATGAAAGAAGCTTTTTTCTGCATTTTAATGGAGGAAAATGAAATATGTGTTTTGGTGAAGAAGATAACCCCAAAGCTGAAGTAAATGCTTTTAGTGGGCCTCAGGTTTTATTTATGTCTTTTAGTTCTAACATATTTCGAAGTTTAACCCTCTTATTTTCACAATTTATTACTTCAACCCATATACCTACTGCATTGTGGAACGTGGTTCAAAATTTAAGAGAGTTCAAACCAAACTCAAATTTCATAATAAAACTAAATTCTGAGCTTGAAACATGTCCTAAAAATGTGTTTTAGCTATGATATAATTTAAGACGTCAAATCTTATATTACAAAAATGATGTAATGCTTGAAACTTTACAAGTTGTCATAAAATGTTACACCCAAAAGGGAAAAAAATGTATTTAGACCGGAATTTATAATTAGCAATTTTCATCGATCGATATCAAAAGAAATACATTATGGAGTTTATAGTTGTTGAGTTTAAGAGTAGTTTAGCTTTCAGAACTAAAAGGCCTATTTTGAAATAGTGGCACAGGGCCCCCAAATACCACGGGACGGCCCTGTGTACGCTTACACCACTGAAATTAAAGTGTCCACATAAAACAGTTTAAACTTTTATTGTGTTGTTGCTCAAGGTTTATCCTGGAAGTTAATCTTATTAGCTTTCTAAGATCAGATAATGTTGAAATCTCAATTTTAGTGTTATTTTGAATCTAATCAAGCTGTCAAATAAGTTGTCCTATCCTATAAGTTCGTATTCCTTCAAGTGTCACCAAGATTCATAGAACCAAGGGATTTATGCTAAAATGAGTTATCTTGCAAGTATTTCATTGAGACATTTTATGAAATGGCTTATGTGCATATTACAACTGACTCGTTTAAACGATTAAAATATGCAAATGAACTCGAATAAAGAAATGCAATACTTTCAAATTATAATTTACCAGCAAATAAATAACCAAACCCCCAATCCCAAGTCTTCTTAAAAGTCTTCTCTGTATACACGTAGAAAATATCTATTTATCAGTCAAATTGTCTTTGTCAAGCTGAGAAGGAATGTGTGGATGATAGACCATAGGTGATGCAACTTGGGTTGCATTATTGATATGTTACAAAAAATCTTAATGTCGTCTTCCCAATCCCAAGTCTTCTTTAAAGTCTTCTCTTACATAGAAAATATATATTATCAATCAAAATTTGTTTTGCTCAAGCTGATAAGATATTTGTGGATGCCATTCTCTTCACAATTTAAGTGTGGTGAACGTTAAACATTAATCTTTGAAAATATCATAATCTCTTAAAAGTCTTGGTATTCTCATGATGATAAGGAATTTGTGGAAGCCATTTATTTCACCATTTGCATGCACAAACGAAGTCACCACATGTTCTTATAGTTTGAAGTAAATTTCCAAAAATGAAGGTTAACATGCAAAACTAAGTATAAAAAGCCAATGCATGTTCTTATAATTTTAAGTAAATTTCCAAAAATGAAGTCACCACAAGCAATCATTCACTTATCATGTTCCTCTCTTATTTCTTTTCTCTTTATGGTCTCGATTATATGTCTTATTTCCGCCAGTGTCTCTGCCTATGGCGTAATGAGATTGATTATCTCAACATTGTTGTCATTTAAGTCAAAGATCACCCAAGATCCATACAAGGTTCTAACCTCATGGAACCATTCCTTTCATTTCTGTGACTGGAGTGGTATCTCATGCGGAAAGCAGCACAAACGAGTGACTGCTTTACAACTGGATTCACAACGCTTAGAAGGCTCGTTGTCTCCTCATGTAGGGAACCTCAGCTTCCTCCGTGAGCTTTCCCTATGGAACAACAGCTTTCAAGGAACCATTCCGCATGAACTTGCGTCTATCTAGGCTCGTGTTCTCTATCTTGATGAAAACAAATTCAATGGAGTCATTCCAGCAAACTTGTCTGGTTGTTCTAACCTCGAAAGCCTTTGGCTCGCTCAAAATAATCTATATGGAAGCATACCCAAGGAGATGAGTTTTACTCGAAAACTTGCTGAGCTTGTAATTCAAGACAATAAGTTAACAGGTGGAATCCCACCTTTCTTGGGGAATATTTCATCAATGAAAGTGTTCTATGCTGTCAGCAACCCGTTGGGTGGGAGCATTT
>OU343225.1:29387576-29426114 GCA_910596185.1 Chrysanthemum makinoi | reverse complement strand
AAAGTTTAACCTGGAAGTTAATCTTATTAACTTTTTAAGATCAGATAATGTTGAAATATCAATTTCATTGTTATTTTGAATCTAATCAAGCTGTCAAATAAGTTCTCCTATCCTATAAGTTCTTATTCCTTCAAGTGTCACCAAGATTCATAGAACCAAAGGATTTATGCTAAAATGAGTTATCTTGTAAGTATCTTGTAATGATTTTTGTTTAACTTATTTTTTCCAGTATGTGAAATCGTGAGTCTGTCTTGGTTATCATATTGTTTGATTTTTAGTTTAAAACGGTTGACATGTTTTTTTTTTATATTGTAATGTTGTTACACATATAGAAATCAAACTCGGTTGGGTGACATATCTTAGTGTCCACAACAGTTCCTGAAAAATTTACAATGTATGTTACTGGTGGCCTGTAGTTTTCTTCCTATGAAATACAAGTCTGGGTGACTCGGTGTATCAACCAACAAAAAATTAGAATAGGATATGAAAAGAAATGCCACCTATAGAATATTACGCGGTGAGGCTTATGTCTAGTTGACTTCTTAAAAGGTATCAACCGTTCCCTGCAAACGAGTAAAACAAGAATCCAGTTATCATAAACTTAGATTAAGACCAAATCGCAAAATTTTAAATAGTTTAACTGATTACCTAATCAAGCCTCCATGAACGACGCCTCTTTTTCGGATCAGTTAAGGTTGTGTACAAATCATTGATGATTTGATGATCTCCTGCCTGTTTAGTTTTGCATATGATACTAGTGCCTTGTACCTGGTCACTCCATTGAAGCAACCACCTATAAAAAAAAAAAGAAAACAAGCTTCTAAGAACTTAAACAGTAATGGATTTTATAAAATACGTGACATAGGCAAATGGGTCAAATTGGGTCAGTCTGATACAGTTAGGCTGGCCAAACAAACTTTTTGTGTGACTTATTTTACCTTCAATAGTTAAATATTTAGAAACATTATGGGGGACTTTTTTAGCTGTCTGAACTGGCCTACCCAGTTACCCGTTTGACCCGCTTGGGATAAGATACACCAATATTAATCAACATATTTTGAATAAAACTATATAACAAGCCCGGTTGATCACATAATCCTCCTAATATTACAATAGAACACTTTGGGAACTTTGAAGTTTCATCACTAAACTATGACCCGTTTGGCTAATTTTGAAGGGTGTTTGTCTAAGCAGTGATCTTATGAAAATTCCCTTATATAAGCTGATAAGCCCAAGCTTACAAGCCTATCCAAACACTAAAATAGGCTTATTTAAGTTATAAAATTTACTTGAATAAACTCAGATCAACCAATAAGCTTATTTCAGTCAAATGGTCCAAATAAAGCACCCAAAAGACAACAACTGAGACAGCAGCTATAGAGGCGCTGGAATCCTCTCCAGGCTGAGGATGAGTAACTTCAGCTCCAAAGAACAGATAGTAGAACATATCCAATGCGAAATAACCTTATTCATCTGAACGGTCGAGCCGTCGCCATCACACAGTATTTTTTAATAACTAAGCAACCATTATTTATACTTTCTTACAAAATATGAAAACTTTCCATACTCTTCATTTAAATATATTAATTCTTCTTCATAAAATGTTTAGAGTTTTGAGTGTTATTTTATGACGTTATACGTTGTATTTCACTTACAATTACTTGTCGACGATATTTGCAATATAAGTGTACGTACTCTTTCATATCCCAAGTCTTCTTAAAAGTCTTCTCTGAGTACACGTAGAAAATAGCTATTTATCAGTCAAATTATCTTTGTCAAGCTGAGAAGGAATGTGTGGATGATAGACCATGGTGTGCTAGTCGTGCTACTTGGGTTGCATGATTTTTTTTACAAAAAATCATAATGTCCTCTTCCCAATCCCAAGTCTTCTTAAAAGTCTTCTCTTACATAGAAAATAGTTATTATCAATCAAATATTGTTTTGCTCAAGCTGATAAGATATTTGTGGATGCCATTCTCTTCACAATTTAAGTGTGGTGAACGTTAAACATTAATATCTGAAAATATCACAATCTCTTAAAAGCCTTGGTAAGATGATAAGGAATTTGTGGAAGCCATTCATTTCATCAATTGCATGTCACGACGTTAGATGCAAAACTATGGATAAAAAGCCAATGCATGTTCTTATAATTTTAATAAAGAGCAACAAATAGTTTCTATCAAAAACACTTATACACATATCATAGCAAAACAGTTTAAACTTTTTAAGTGTTGTTGCTATCAAAAACACTTATATACATATCATAGTAAAACCTTCTCATTTTCACCCATCATGTACGCTCAGGCCCGGATTTGAGCATGTGCAACATAGGCGACCTCATAGGGCCCCCGAAATTTAGGGGCCTCCGATGTATTAACCTTTAGTCTTAGTATTTACTCTTTCTTGCAGGGTTATCTCGTTAGAAGATGATTTAGGATAGAAAATATAAGTTTTTTACAACAAAGAAATGAAAGAAGCTTGCATTTTAATGGAAAATGAAATATATGTTTTGGTGAAGAAGATAACCCCAAAGCTGAAGTAAATGCTTTTAGTGGGCATCAGGTTTTATTTATGTCTTTTAGTTCTAACATATTTCGAAGTTTAACCCTCTTATTTTCACAATTTATTACTTCAACCCATATACCTACTGCATTGTGGAACGTGGTTCAAAATTTAAGAGAGTTCAAACCAAACTCAAATTTCATAATAAAACTAAATTCTGAGCTTGAAACATGTCCTAAAAATGTGTTTTAGCTATGATATAATTTAAGACGTCAAATCTTATATTACAAAAATGATGTAATGCTTGAAACTTTACAAGTTGTCATAAAATGTTACACCCAAAAGGGAAAAAAATGTATTATTTGGGAATTTATAATTAGCAATTTTCATCGATCGATATCAAAAGAAATACATTATGGAGTTTATAGTTGTTGAGTTTAAGAGTAGTTTAGCTTTCAGAACTAAAAGGCCGATTTTGAAATAGTGGCACAGGGCCCCCAAATACCACGGGACGGCCCTGTGTACGCTTACACCACTGAAATTAAAGTGTCCACATAAAACAGTTTAAACTTTTATTGTGTTGTTGCTCAAGGTTTATCCTGGAAGTTAATCTTATTAGCTTTCTAAGATCAGATAATGTTGAAATCTCAATTTTAGTGTTATTTTGAATCTAATCAAGCTGTCAAATAAGTTGTCCTATCCTATAAGTTCGTATTCCTTCAAGTGTCACCAAGATTCATAGAACCAAGGGATTTATGCTAAAATGAGTTATCTTGCAAGTATTTCATTGAGACATTTTATGAAATGGCTTATGTGCATATTACAACTGACTCGTTTAAATGATTAAAATATGCAAATGAACTCGAATAAAGAAATGCAATACTTTCAAATTATAATTTACCAGCAAATAAATAACCAAAACCCCAATCCCAAGTCTTCTTAAAAGTCTTCTCTGTATACACGTAGAAAATATCTATTTATCAGTCAAATTGTCTTTGTCAAGCTGAGAAGGAATGTGTGGATGATAGACCATAGGTGATGCTAGTCGTGCTATACACTCAAATAAGTTGTCCTATCTTGTAAGTATTTCACTGAGACATTTTACCAAACGGCTTATGTGCATATTTTTTTTTTTTTTTTTTTTTACTTATGTGCATATTACAACTGACTTGTTTAAACGATTAAAAATATGCAAATGAACTCGAATAAAGAAATGCAATACCTTCAAATTATAATTTACCAGCAAAGAAATAATCAAACCCCCAATCCCAAGTCTCCTTAAAAGTCTTCTCTGTGTACACGTAGCTTTACTGTATTTATCAGTCAAATTGTCTTTGTCAAGCTGAGAAGGAATGTGTGGATGATAGACCATAGGTGATGCTACTTGGGTTGCATTATTGATATGTTACAAAAAATCTTAATGTCGTCTTCCCAATCCCAAGTCTTCTTTAAAGTCTTCTCTTACATAGAAAATATATATTATCAATCAAAATTTGTTTTGCTCAAGCTGATAAGATATTTGTGGATGCCATTCTCTTCACAATTTAAGTGTGGTGAACGTTAAACATTAATCTTTGAAAATATCATAATCTCTTAAAAGTCTTGGTATTCTCATGATGATAAGGAATTTGTGGAAGCCATTTATTTCACCATTTGCATGCACAAACGAAGTCACCACATGTTCTTATAGTTTGAAGTAAATTTCCAAAAATGAAGGTTAACATGCAAAACTAAGTATAAAAAGCCAATGCATGTTCTTATAATTTTAAGTAAATTTCCAAAAATGAAGTCACCACAAGCAATCATTCACTTATCATGTTCCTCTCTTATTTCTTTTCTCTTTTATGGTCTCGCGATTATATGTCTTATTTCCGCCAGTGTCTCTGCCTATGGCGGTAATGAGACTGATTATCTCGCTTTGTTGTCATTTAAGTCAAAGATCACCCAAGATCCATACAAGGTTCTAACCTCATGGAACCATTCCTTTCATTTCTGTGACTGGAGTGGTATCTCATGCGGAAAGCAGCACAAACGAGTGACTGCTTTACAACTGGATTCACAACGCTTAGAAGGCTCGTTGTCTCCTCATGTAGGGAACCTCAGCTTCCTCCGTGAGCTTTCCCTATGGAACAACAGCTTTCAAGGAACCATTCCGCATGAACTTGGTCGTCTATCTAGGCTACGTGTTCTCTATCTTGATGAAAACAAATTCAATGGAGTCATTCCAGCAAACTTGTCTGGTTGTTCTAACCTCGAAAGCCTTTGGCTCGCTCAAAATAATCTATATGGAAGCATACCCAAGGAGATGAGTTTACTCTCGAAACTTGCTGAGCTTGTAATTCAAGACAATAAGTTAACAGGTGGAATCCCACCTTTCTTGGGGAATATTTCATCAATGAAAGTGTTCTATGCTGTCAGCAACCCGTTGGGTGGGAGCATTCCAGATACCTTGGGTCAATGGAAAAGCTTGACGGAATTTTACTCTGGTGAGTGCAACTTATATGGAAGCATCCCACATTCCATTTTCAACCTCTCACTCATAGTTAATTTTTCCTTAGCTGAAAATCACCTCACTGGTAGTCTTCCTTCAGAAACTGGTAATCAGCTCCCAAATCTTGAGTTCCTTCAGTTATGGGGTAATGAACTGACCGGAGTTCTTCCACCTTCGATTTCTAATTGTTCTAAATTATGGTATCTTGAAATGAGTAACAACTTTTGCGGAAGTTGACAATCAATTTTTCAAAACAAAGAGATATTAATTTTATTTACTTACATGATAACAACTTCCATGGACGTGGAGAAGGTGATGACATGAGGTTTTTTGATTCTTTGAAAAACTGCACCAGATTAGTAGATTTGGAACTTTATAATTGCAACCTTGTAGGAGTGCTTCCAGTATCAATAGGTAATCTTTCTGATCAACTTAGCTTTCTTGATTTAGGAGAGAATCAGTTATTTGGAAGCCTCCCTTCAAGTATAGGTAGTCTAGTTGGCTTGACCTTTTTAGATTTACAATTTAATCGATTCAAAGGAAAAATCCCTGATGCCATTGGTAAACTTCAAAAGCTACAACGTCTTAGTCTATCTAGAAATCTATTTTCAGGGCCTATCCCTGATGCCATTGGGAACTTATCAATGTTGACTGAACTTTATTTATATTCCAACAAATTAGAAGGTCATATTCCCTCAAGCCTTGGGAATTGTAAACAACTTAATGTGTTAAACCTTACAGACAATAGACTGAGTGGTCAAATACCCAAGCAACTTCTTCAACTTCCATCACTAAATTACTTTTTAGATCTTTCTCAAAACCGCTTTTGGGTTCCATTCCATCAGAGATTAAAAACCTCAATAAGTTGAGCGAGCTCTATTTATCTTATAATAATTTATCAGGCCCATTAGTAGCCTTGGTGAGTGCGTTAGCCTTAATAAGTTGTACCTTAGTGGCAACCAATTTCAAGGCATAATACCATCTTCATTAGGTTCCTTAAGAGGATTGGAGGTACTCGACATTTCTCAAAATAATTTATCTGGTAAAATTCCTCAATTCTTAGGGAAATGGAATTCATTAGAACCTATCCTTTAATGATTTTGAGGGTGAAGTACCAGCTGTAGGAGTGTTTGCAAATTCAAGTGCATTTTCAGTTTTGGGGAACGATAAGCTTTGTGGTGGTTTGGTTACACTTAAGTTACCCAAATGCAAGGAGACGAGTAGTAAGAAAAAAATGTTTCCTTTCTTCATATTAGTCATCGTGATTGCAGTCACGTTGCTCGTCATATTATGTTGTGTGTATCTTTTGTGTAAGAAGAAACGCAACAGTCAACCATCTCAATCATCAGGGAGTGAACGGTTCATGAAAGTTTCATACCATCAACTTCTCAAGGCTACTGATGGCTTCTCTGCAGCAAATTTGATTGGGGAGGGGGGGTTTAGCTCGGTTTACAATCGATTCTAATCATAATAAACCTGTTGCAGTCAAAGTTTTGCATCTTCAAAATAAAGGAGCTCACAGAAGTTTTCTAGCAGAATGTGAAGCATGGCAGAATATTCGACACCGTAATCTGTTGAAGATAATAACTTCATGTTCAAGTGCTGACTTCCAAGGAAATGATTTTAAAGCTCTTGTTTATGAGTTTATGCCGAATGGAAGTGTACACGATTGGCTTCATTCAAGTGAAAATACATCGAAACTGAACCTTCTTCAAAGAATAAATATTCTTAGAGATGTTGCCACTGCACTTGATTATCTTCACAATCGCTGCCAAACCACGATTTTTCACGGTGACTTGAAGCCAAGTAACATTCTACTTGATGATGATATGGTGGCTCATGTTGGAGACTTTGGTTTAGCTCGACTACTTGGTACAGACTTAAACCAAAACAGCTCAACCGGGGTTAAAGGAACTATTGGTTATGCACCTCCAGGTAATTCCACTTTTATTCCATGATGCTTATATTTATTTACAGGTTAAAGTTTGTAAATTAATTAATTGTTTTTCATTTGTAGAGTATGGTATCGGGAGCGAGATGACAAGTTGTGGGGACGTCTACAGTTTTGGAATATTATTACTAGAGGTGATGACTGGGAAAAAGCCGATAGACGACATATTTAATGAAGGTCTTAGCCTTCATAAATTTGCTCACGTGGCATTACCAGATCAAGTAATCGATGTTATTGATAATGATGCAATTGTGTTGCAAAGTACCGAAGCGAATGCAAAGAAAGTGGAAGAATGTTTGGCTGCAACTATCAAGATTGGAGTATCATGCTCTGTGGATTCCCCACCCCAACGACTAAAAATCGAAATTGTTGTGAATGAGTTGCAGCATATTCTCGATGTGCTTCAAAATATATAAGGTATTCTGTTCTCCCATTTTGTAAAATCTGAGTTTGCTAAAAATCATCACTAAAATGGTTTTATTTGTCAACTCTTTCAGGTCTATCATCAAGCTTTTATCGTGAAGTTGTAGGAAACTGCAACAAGAAGCGGTGCATGTCGTAGTTAAATAAATGTTAAGTTGTTAAAGATGTTCGTAACTGTGGTTTAATTTTCTTGTTGCATAAGTGTACGAGATATAAGAGTACGTTTACATTCGTGGTGACGTATCATATGAGAAATTTGACTTAATGAACAGCCTAATGTTATTCGTGTTCTTTGACTTTCAATTTCATAAATTTGACTTTTACTTGAATATCTGAATGAGAAAGCTCGAGGCTTCCCCCTCTTCTGGTTTCAAGCAGTGTATGGTTCAATTTTATAGAAAGTTAACCTCATGTTTGGTATACTGTATTATTACTGCAAGTATACTGTATTAAAAATGTGTCAATAATGACCAAAGTGGATTTCTGATACATAAATCAGCTCGAATATTTTGATATACAGTTGGTCCAACACACGTACATTCACATTTGAGACTTGAAACTTGAGAGTTGAGAGTGTTGCCAAAGTTACTACTTAATGGAAGTTTAATTAACAAAAAAGGTGTAGTTATGGATTGTCCTAAAAATATAGATAAAACTGAACTGGGTCAAACATGAAACTGTACACCCACTCTTGTGAAACAAACCAAAGAACAGCGAAAACTAAAATGGGTCAATTGGGTAGACTCAAAAAATATCTTTAACTGAACGTGTCATTATTTTGTTCCATTCCATCAGAGATTGAAGACCTCAAGATGTTGAACCATCTCGATTTATCTTATAATAATTTATCAGATACCATTACTAGTAGCCTTGTTCAGTGCCTTAGCCTTACAATGTTAAACCTACAAGGCAACCACTACAGTTTCAGCCATGAAAGAATTTGTTGCTATTCTTTTCCGAAATGAACATAGTATTGATTCAAATAAGGAAGATCCATTGACATTACAAATGAGTTGATACATTGAGCTTGCCTACTGTATGACTACTCTTGCAAACAACACATCTAAAAAGATACACGCCAACCTTATTAACTGCTAGAGCAGAAAAGAAACTAAAACATACACCATAGACGTCACTGTACGTATCGTTATCATCACTGCCTTTGAATAACTCGAGAAAACAGATGGGGTTTGATGAAGTTGATGTCGTCTCCAATCTGCCTTTAGAATTGAGAATCGGGCCATATGACGAATACATAATAAATCTTGACTTTACCCATCCAAGTACAAGCTCCAAATAACACTAATAACAAGCAATACACCACATTGATCACCTACATAAACTAAAACATACACACTTTATCTTTCTTTCGAGCTTCAAACATATAGATGGCAGTAAATGTTAAGCCTTGGCATTGGTGATATCACTGAGCCTTCCAACAAGGGAAGAAAATATTTACGTTGTTAAGAAACTAACTATCGATTACAGAGATCGCAATTTCAAGCATTTTACTTATAAACAAGTTTAAGAAAACATTCATTAATCATTTTTTTTAAACAAGTTTAAGAAAAGGACAGACTAAAATTTACCAGTTTGACTTGTTTCCCAACCTGACTAGCTGCCGGTTATGGAACATCTCTAGTTTAGATCATGTGTTACCTGTAAGGCTCCCAACCCTGCATTTCCAAGGGTCCACATCTATGGTGTAACTGATAAAGCATTAGCCAATGCTTTTCTGCAATACAAAGAAATGGGAATACCAACGGGTTAGGACTGAAGTGTCATATATATGGTTCACAATGTTAACGAGTCTATCAAAAACAACCATTTACAGTAGCAAAATTGGGGATCTTGCAACAAAAGTCAAAGATATCAATAATGTTTTAAACACATAATTTTCTTGTGGACCTGAAGTAATAACTTATGGAATGGGCTCAGAGCTATCATCAATGCCAAGGCTTATCATTTACACAAGAAAGAAATACAAGATAAGAAATAATCCTACCTTAGCCATGGCTGAAGTAATAACTTCTGGAATGGGCTCAGTTATATCACCAATGTCAAGGCTTATCATTTGTTCATCAGGGTATTTTATCTTATGTGCAGCCATTCTTCTACGAATATGTAATTCCACCAACACATTTCATGTATCTAAAACTCATGCCCATGAAAAATAACAAGTTTGTATATCCATGTCTTTATTTATAAGAAACGTCTCAAAGTGATATCAATGAAAATGGCAAGCAAGTGTTCAAAGATGAAATGCCTAGTAGATCTTCTACTATAGTCTAATCATAAAAGAAATGCACATATACAACATAATTTGAACTTAAACATTTATTTCATACAGCTAACAAATCTAATCATAAAAGAAATGCAAACATGAACCCAAATACAAAGCTTTACAAATAAACTGCTAGTTTGAGGTCATATGAACAAGGCTGGCAAGGATTCTAGGTGGAATCGAGCTTTAAACCAACACTAACGGCGGCGTTAGATCTTTTAACAAAAAGGACCAATAATCCGTAATTCAACATCAACAATTGGAATTTTATGATTAAATGGATGTCAGAGAAACATTGCATACCTGGTTGTTGAAGATTTTCAAACCCAAGCCGTCAATTGGAAACATGTAAAAAGTGATTTAAGGGTTTATGTTTATGTGGTCTAGGTGAAAAGAAATAAGAAAGCAAAGTGAAAACTCAAAGGGAATAGTTAAAACAAATAAGCGGGTTAGACCCCGTTTTTCATTTCATAACGGGCTTTATGCCTTTGTTTTTTGGACACCTTTGAGCCTTTTTTCCTAACAGGGCTCTATTAGGGGGGCTTTATTTCAGATTTTGTAGTAGTGTGAGAAAAGAGAGTTTATGAGTCAAAGAATTTCAGTACCAATGTACATAGCCATCTCACAAATCTTCAAACCCAAACACTCCTTTAAAGATAACAACTATTCAATAACCAGATATTTCCAAATCTAACCAGTTAATCGATCAAGGCAGATTATTCTAGCAGACAATGACATTTTACAGCCTGCAAGCCTTTTATCCATAACCATCCAAATGAGTGATCATTTAATTTACTACCAATCAGGAAACTATCCATATGATTTTTACTAGCCAAAGACATCAGAAGACAATACAGTTGCCTATCCCAAACACACTATATCAGCAGACAGAAAAGCTTGTGAAGCAAAGGTTTTCAAAACCAAGATACATAGCCATCTGTTTAAACCTTTATTCCAAACACCAGCTAGGCATATAACAACTTTTCTGATCAACAAGGGAGGTATGGTTAACCGGATCGTTAGTTAGGGCAAAGTAGCTTCATCACTCACTAGCCCCGATCCTAAAGATACCACACCTCACTCTTCACATAATCCCATTCATGTCATATATCTTATAAGTTTCAATAACTGCAACTAATTTCTTAACATTAACGCTCATAAGCTGCAACATCCGAGTACAAACTCAATATTAGGTATGGGCGCAAACCTGATATAACATTCATACGTAAAATACAACTTTGATTGCCAGTTGCAGATACAAAAATTTCAACATGTTAACAAGATTAAAAACATTGTCTCAAACATCCAAGTTACCTCTGAATGTGAGGTAGAAGCATATCCAGCAGATCGTTCTTCTTCAGTGATACTTTCTGCAACATTAAAAAACATCTCACAATTAGATCAAACTTAAGATAGGATATAAGTAGAGTGTACACCAGAAAAACTAATGAACCTTCCAACTTTTATAACCAAACTTCAGAAGATAAAGTCTTTAGATATGGTTCTTATCTTGATGCAGAACAAGGCAACGTACATTGTATTAGCTTCAATCATGCCTAAAAGATACTAAGACGTACTGTATATGGATAACCATATGCTTAACTTACCTAGTTATTCATTATCGAAAAACCCCTTATTCCCCCAAATAACTAATAAGCACTTTGGCATAAGCTTGTAAGTTCTTTATACAAGCTTACCCAAACACCCCTAAATCCCATATTCTCATGGTATCCTCGCACACGCACGCTGCTTTACACATGATAATTAGGGAAAAAAGAAATACATTCCAATTTAAAACGCACTTTGACATAAGCTTTACCCAGACACCTTCAATAAGCCTACACAGAGTAGTAAAACTCGGATCACAAAGTGATTCAACCATTACTAGCTACAAGGCCATTGACCAGGGCGAGTTGAGTAGAATCGGCCAAAAGATTCAATTTGGTCACAAGTTGGTCAGCTCGGTGCCAACTCGTAAAAAAACTCGGCTTGATGTATTTTAACAAGTGTGTTAAAAGTTTCTAAACATATACTTCTAGTGTCCATGAGCATTTATATAGTCCTTTAAACATGTCATACTCTTACACATAGCTTCGAAACTTATATATAAAAATTCCTATCTAAGACAATGAGTACTCCCCGCCTAGGCCGATAACTCACTACAAGCAAAACAACAGACAACATTTGCCTCCAATCATGCCCACAAAACAATTTTGAAATACCCCAAACTAATGGAATCAGCTTATTAGCTTAATCCTCCCCTAAAAAACACATAAGCCCTTTAAAATAAGAAAAAAATCAATAAGCTTTTTAGCTTTATGAAAACACAATAAACTATTAAGCTCTTTAACTAAGCTCATCGAAACACCCCCAAATCCCAATGATTCCCATGGCAGCTATCTCTCACACAAAATCAAATTTCTCTAAATAATTATGATTCGATAACAAGGCTACATACATTCTATTGGCTTCAATCATGCCCAAAGGATACTAAGATGATGTAATGTATCAGGATAACCTTATGCTTAACTTATGCGTTTATTCATTATCGAAAAAAACCCTCTTTCCCCAAATAACTAATAAGCACTTTGGCATAAGCTTACCCAACCTGTAAGTTCTTTATACAAGCTTACCCAAACACCCCCTAAATCCCATATTCCCTTGACAGTTATCTCTCTCACAAACCCACGCTGCTCTACACATGATAATTAGGAAAAATAAAAATACATGCCAATGTATAAAGCACTTTGACATGAGCTTACCCAAACACATTCAATAAGCTCTGTAACTTTTTTTATACCCAATAGCTTATTAACCTCTTAATATAAGCCTACCCAGTGTTGTAAAGCTCCGACTACAAAGTAATTGACGATTACAAGCCACAAGGTCAGTGGAATCGACCAAGAGATTCAATATGGTCAAACCTGGTCAGCGCGGTGCTAATTCGTAAAAACACGGTTTGAAGTGTTTTAACGATTGTGTTAAATGTTTCCAAACATACTTTGTGGTTCTGTAAACAAGACTATGGTCCAATAAACATATCATACATATAATTTCAAAACTTGTACATAAAAATTCCAATACCCCAACGTACTCCCCGCCTAGGCCAATTACTCGTTGCCGCCTAGCGAGACTTGCAACCTTAATTTTAGCTTTTTTATAACCCAATAACCTATTAAGCTATTTAAATAAGCTTACCCAAACACCCGCTAAATCCCGTACGATCATATTACTATAACACATAAAAGTCAAAAAAAAAAAAAAAAAGTCAAATACATCATCCCAATGTAATAAACATAAGTCCTCACCTAATAACGATATCCTCTTAGATGCAACTGCAATCCACCAACACCGCTTTCCTCCGGCTCCAACGTGTCTGTCATCTTATTAATATCCATCAGATCCTGTTATCACCAAAATGAAACACGTGAACACCTAACAACAAACAAAAAACTTTACACTTAGGCTATGTTTGGCAAAACTAGCAGCAAGTAATTGTTTGTTTTATAAAAGTGTAAATCAACGTAAAACCTCAACGCGTCTTTTATTAGCATTTTAAACAAAATCCAAAAGGGGATGTAAGTTTAAGCTAATTTTTAGGCTCATGAGCTTTTTTAACTATGCTTATCTTCAGATTTGTGAGCTTATTATGAGTTAAAGATGGAAGATAAGCTCATAAGGTAGAAAAAAAGCCGGATAAAGATGAGCTTATTAGATATAAGCCGAACCAGATAAGACCATAAGCCCAAAATAAGATTAAAAAACGACCCCTAATATAATTAGTCCATACTTCTAATTACCAGCTCGATGTATGTAACACTAATAATTAAAATCCTGTAAACCTCTAAAACCTCTATAATGTACCATTTTCATATAATTAAATTTCACAAAAGAAAAAAAAAACAATGAAATGAAGCACAAGAATGAGAACGTACCATCGCGGTTTTGGTGTGAAATGAAACAAACAAAAAATGAAGAGGTGTGTTTGGATGGGATTGCCAGCGTGGCACATTATTTTCAATGTTCTTCTCATTTTCTATCCGTGACACATTATTTTGTTTTAATTTAAAAATGAATATAAGAGGTTTTTACTTTTCTTTTATTCTCTTTTAATTGAGATAAATTTGAGAGTAGTGCTACAATCACACAAGATTCATAAAAAAAAATCCACACAAGAGATGTGCCATGTTTTGATTGGTGTAGAAAAGAGAAGAGAGAGAGAAAATATTCAAACACACCAATTAATATATGACACATCTCTTGTGTGGATTTCTTTTTGTGGATCTTGAGTGGTTGTAGCACTACTCTAAATTTGAGCCCCAAACACATCATATTTCTTAATTGGGAGACTTATAAATATCTATCTTTTTTAATTAAGAGGCTAATTAAAACACTTCACGCTAAACTACTTAATTTAGTAAACAACCCTTTACACCACTACTAAGGGCCTGTTTGGTTTGTAGACGGGTTTAGGATTATAATTTCAATTTAGGATTATAATTTCAATAGCTTATTAACCTCTTAAAATAAGCCTACCCAGTATTGTAAAGCTCTATCTACAAAATAATCGATGATTAGAAAGCACAAGGTCAGCAACCAAAAACCCATCTCACCAAATCTCTCATTTCTTCAAACTTTGACTACCAAACAATTTTTAAGTTAAATTTGGGGATTGTGTTTAAATTGAGGGAATTTATTAAAGGGTTATTGTTTCATTGGTGGTGGCTGCCGGAGATGCTAGTGGTTGTTAGAAAGTGATATTGAGGAAAGAGGTTGAAGGGTATCGTGTATTTTTTTTTTTTTTTTTTATTTATTTGTACTCCTACTCCTACCTTTACATTTTCATCTTTGTGAGGATATAAATATCCAAATATACTAATTATAGTGTTTCAATTATTTTGTGGAGTGTGGAAAAAGTACCCTGTTAATTAACGGGCTACATAGTCAAACTAACAATAACTCTTAAACCGGGAAAGAAAGTTTCACTTTTTCACTGAATTCAAAACTTTTTGAAAAATTATACAAAAATTGTTTCAGAGTCGATAGAGTGAGCATTATCTCCAATCTTTGGCTGCCTGTGCTAAGGTATATTTAACCCTTGTGGCTTGTTTTTAGTTGTGGTTTCTTACTAGTCGCTCTAGGTCATCCTGTGCCATGTTATTTGTTTTAAATTAGTCACTCGTTTTTTGTTGTAGTTTATTTATTTCGGGTAAATTGTGAAATGAAATATATATTAGCACCAAGAAATATAAAAATTTGTCAAACTATGGCTTGCGATAGACAAGTCCCATGGCCACAATAGATGACTGATACAATAGTAACATTCAATCTAAAGCTAGAGCATACCGTCTATACTATAAACCAAGTTAAGACACATAACCAGCCCACATAACACGACTTATTATCCATCTCAGGATAAAACTGCATCAAAACCACTCCACTGCTGCAGGAACTGATCACTCAAGAAGAACCATCATCCAAATACGAAACCAAAACTAGGGCTAAGTAAGGGGGTGTAAGTTTAAGCTAATTTTTAGGCTTATAAGCTTATTTAACTATGCTTAAATCTCATACGCCCATATTTTCCGGCTTATTTACAGTGAGCTTATTATGACTTAAAGATGGAAGATAAGCTCATAAGATAGAAAAAAGCCGGATAAAGATGAGCTAATGAGATATAAGACGGACCAAATAAGATCATAAGCCCAAAATAAGATTAAAACACGACCCCTAAGTTCAAAGTTTTCACCTGAGTAATCTCCAATTAATATAATTGGCAAAACCCAATTAGTCCATAGTTCTAATCACCATCTCGATGTATGTAACACTAATATGAGCTTACCCAAACACATTCCATAAGGTATGTACCTTTCTCTGTACCTAATAGCTTCTTAACCTCTTAAAATAAGCCTACCCAATTTTGTAAAGCTTCCAATAGGTGTTTGGTGGTGGTAGTGGATGGGTGGTGGCTGCCGGAGATGGGGATGGTTGTCTCATAAAGTGAATAGGAAGGGAGTTTGAAGGGTTGGGTGTATTAGTTATAGGGGGTGATACTCACACCACATTTTTTGATGCATGCATCACAACTTATGCATTACATTATTATACGATACAAACTATAATGCACCAATTGTGCATCAAAAAATGTGGTGTGAGTATCAATTCTCATTAGTTATTTTATTTTGTTAGTTTGAAAGCATCCTCTTGATTAACAGTCAAACTAACGGTGCCTTGGACCAAACCTGGAATAAATGCTTCACTTTTGACTGAATCCAAAAATTTTCTCCGTTGCTCCATATCCTTGCCAAAATAGCTCGCCGCTGTTCCAATTTCCTAACGATGTTAGTATCAGATTGTTATCTTCAGTCACATGCTTGACACACGAGGGTAGAACTACCACAAAATAGTAACATACTGGCACTTATTATGTATGTTTACGGACTTTAAAGTGAGAAGAATAAAAAAGTTCACACAAGTATGCGGGTGAACCAGCTAGGTGTACCAAATATTTTCACACTCTTATGTTGGAAGATTTATGAATATTTTTCACACTTTTAAGAGTGAGGGTTTTAAAATAATTCTTCACACTTTTAAGTGTAATGATTTTGACTTTGAAATAATTCTTTAAATATGAAGATTTTGATTTTGAAATAATTCTTCACACTTTTAAGTGTGGGATTGAAATTATTCATAATTTTGAAGTGCGAGGATTTTGAAACAATGATATTTGTTGTAGTGTAGATTTGTCTTTTCACTTTTTTGTGTTTTCATGTATTTGTTTAATTTTTTTTTGTCTTTTCATGTATTTTTTTCTTTATTTTTTTGTCTTTTATTGTTTATTTATTTTGTCCTTTCAATTATTGTTTCATTGATCCCCACAAACTGCCAAGACTAATAACCCCGCCAAAAGCCAATTTCAAGAATGTCAGCTCTTTGATCATTTTTATTCCAACCCAATGGATGAGATTTTAAAGCCTATTTGACTCCCTAAATTTGCAATGGTAGCGGCAGCATTTGATGGTAGAGAGGTGTCGTTTTTAAGCTTCCGTGTTGTAGTGTGGAAGGTTTGATGATAGAAGAGAGATGAGGGTGAGTGAATGTATTTATCGTTCGATTGTTATATTAGGAAGGTTAAAAGGAAAAAAAGGATGAAAAAAAACATTAAAAAGATAGTTTATGCCAAATCTCTATATTTGATGTGTAGCTCAAATGTCTATTTTGGTAAACCAATAAAATTGACCCATTCTAGCATATTTATTTTTATAACAACCCGAATATTTTTAGATTATTATTTTAATAATATTTTTACCATAAAATGCAAAGTAGTTATTTTCTGATAGTTTAAAACTCAAAACGAGAGGTAATCTTGTTTATCATGAAAACGACACCTGATGCGTGGTTCGGGGTCGAAAGACTTCTTTTTAGTCCAGAGGGTTGACCGTTCTCTAGGAAAATAGAGATGCTAGAAGAGATGTATGACGAAAAGGTAAGATGAGGATAATTCTTTTTAGTCTTTTATGAAAGCAAGTAAAATCTCGGGGTTTGAAGAGTGTGGGTTTGGTAATTTTACCAATTAAACTACTTAACGAATTAAATAAAAACCAATTAAACTATTTAATTATTAATGAAATTTTAATTAAACTACTTAGCAAGTTGTAGTTGGGGTGTAGTTTTGGAAAGAGAAAGCTGAAGTGGCGCTGATGTGGCAGAGGTGACCACAATATTTGTGGTTGCCATTAGCATTGGCCTAACTTAAATCTTAGGTATAGGCCGATTGTAATCATCGCCTTCTTACCACCTTCAGCTTAGCGTCACATCAGTTTTTCAGCACATCATTTAACCCATCATCTAACAGCTGTAGTGATGACCACTTAACAAAACACATAAAAATATCTCACTTTATATAACATCTCTCACAACATACCACACACACTCATAAAAAAAAAGGGTAGTGCACCACGTTAGGTGGCATGCACCATCGAACCAACCCCAATAAAGGCACCTTGGTGCGTAGTAGATGCCAGGCTTAGTGACGGATGATGCATGATAGAGGCTCACCACGGGTGGTGGAAGCCTCCATTATGCCCGGTCGTGAAATTTTCAAAATTTCACTTGAAGTCATCAATCCAATAAAAAATGTGACATGTCTAGTTTAAATAATTGGGGTATTTATTTAGGTTCTTCGTCAGTTAAAATGGCTTTTTTTTTTAATGAAAAACACAAATTTAGGATTTTTGTAGTCCATGAGTTGTTGAAATTTCTTGCATGTACGCGGTTTTACTTAAGTTATTTTTGTGATGCTGAGCTTAATTGATTTTGGTTTACGATTAATAGTTTACTTTTTACGGCTTATTCTTATTTTGGTATGAGCAAACCATAATGAACGAATATGAGCAATCTTGCCATCTTAGTGTAAAAACATTTAATTACATTACTCATTTATGGATGTTAAAAAAAGTACATTACTCATTTATGGTAATATACAAGCCAAACTTCAGTATGTATGGGATTAGTGCTCTTCAAGTATAATGTGTCATGTTCTCTTGTGTATTTGCATTATGCTGGTGCAAATCAGATCATGTGTTGGCTTTGGCAGCGTTTTAATTATATGATACGTGTGATAATCCCACATGTGATATAATTCACATGTAGTATAGTAAATTATTTGTGTTGCGGTTGGTGTTTAGAGTATGGTACTACAAGTGTCATTTGATCAACAAATGAAAGCCGACTACCGTAACCTAAGTATGTAACATAGGAAAAACTTTAAATATTTCTTATCAGATTATATAATGGGCCAGAACAATTAGTTGACCCAATCCATCCTCATTCCATGGTGTATGGGGGAGGTTGAGAAGTTATGGGTCCCAATACGGTCTTCCACGGTGTATGGGGAGGTTGAGATGTAGATAGCCCTACCCCTACCAAAGGTAGATAGACTACTTTTGGAGAACCTACGGCCTTGCAAAGAGTAATGATCAAACCCTTTACCTTTGTTACCAGAGACAATGGTGTTAACCACTTAATCATTATATCATTGGATAAATGATACGATGATTAAATTTAAGTATAAGTTATACTTTGTAAAAAAATGCTCTTACTCTTTGCATTTACAAATTGAAAAAGTAAAGTATTGTTTATCTCTTACTCTTTTAGAATATACATAATAAAATTAAGCAAACTAAGCAACTGTCATTTATACTTTCTGAAAAAATATGAAATTTTCCATATTCTTCATTTAAATATATTATTTCTTCTTCATAAAATGTTTAGAGTTTTGTGTGTTATTTGACGATGTTTTACGATATGAGGTTTTTGATATATGCAATATAAATATAGTCTTCCATATCCCAAGTCAGGTGGGCCGGTCATGAGGTTTTTGATGCACTGGACGAGATGATCGAAACATGCCCCTAATAAACATGCAACATACCGTTTTTTGGAGTTTTCACGTAAAACAAAAATGCATATATCAACTAAATACAAGTGTATTATAACTTAAAAAGACGTTATAAAACAAATATGAATTAATCCTTACCTTTGTAAGGATCAAGCAAAAAAAAAAAAAAAAAAAAAAAAAAAAAAAAAAACTATCCATGTAAATAACAAAACAATCACACAAATTGTATATGCTATATCCCTAGACAGCAAATGTACTCACAAAGCAATGAAAAACATACGATTTCACGCACCTAATGTGTTTTTGGTGATTAATAAATGAAAGCAATATCTTTATATATGCTTACGAAATGAGAAGCATGTAAAAGAAAACTTAATTGCGATAGCAACTCAGATGTGATCTAGTGACAAAAGGACTTGTGACTATCACTCTAAGATGTGTGAGGCCTCAAGTCTAATTTTTAATAAGTGTAAACAATCCTGAAGTGGCCACACCAACCTACTAAGAAGGGAGGGTTTTACCCGGTTTCAGTCTGTGTGACAGTGGGTTCAAATCTTATGAATTAGTCAGTCAAAAAGTCGAAAACCATGATAACTAAAAAAAACTTAATTGCCACGAATCTTGTAATAATACTCGGCTAAAGTAAAAATGTAAAACCTGAAAAACTTAGTAACAATTCTTTTAAAAAAATACAAGTAAAAAATAAATTGACAATCAAACAAAAACACAAATACTTAGGTCAAACAAATTCCACGTAATGTTGTTTATACTCCCGAAACAAAAATCACAAAACTCAACCCAACACAAACTTTACACAAGTTTTCTTTTCTATTCCTCCAACTTGCATTCTAATTTCTTCTTCAAGATCGAACACCAACATACTTCAACACATTTTATGCCCTTCTTCCTGAGATGTGCCCCAAAAATAAAAAATAAAAAAATCTTCAATATTTTACACATCGAATCTCAAACACGATGATGCCCTGGGCCATCGCCTGCCTCGCCATATGCCAGAGCCGGCCCTATCCCAACACTTCTTAAAAGTCTTCCCTATCTCAAGTCTTCTTAAAAGTCTTCAGTGATTATATAAAATTTTGTTGATGGCCGGCATCCTCTTCACAATTTGCATGTCATGAAACTTAAATATTAAAGTTAAGGAATTTGTTGATGGCCGGCATCCTCTTCACAAAGTTAAATTAAACATTAAAGTTAAGGAACTTTTGTTATTATAATGCGTTCAGTTTCATTTTCTAAAATTGGTTCGTCTTATATATAAATGATTGACGTATATTTTTATATACCAGTATCATTTTATTTTTGCCAAGACTGTAAATTTCCAAAAATGAAGTCACCACAATCATTAAGTTGCTTATCATCTTCCTCTCATATTTCAATTCTCTTCTATGGTCTCGCGATTATATGTCTTACTTCTGCCACTATCTCTGCTTCCAATGGCGGCAATGAGACTGATTATCTCGCATTGTTGTCCTTCAAGTCAAAGATCACCCATGATCCATACAATGTTCTAACCTCGTGGAACCATTCCTTTCATTTCTGTGAGTGGAGTGGTATTTCATGTGGAAAGCGGCACAAACGAGTGACTGCTGTAGAACTGTCTTCGAAAGGCTTAGAAGGCTCATTGTCTCCTCATGTGGGAAACCTCAGCTTCCTACGTGTGCTTTCTCTTTCTAACAACAGCTTTCAAGAAACAATTCCTAACGAACTTGGTCGTCTATCTAGGCTACGTGATCTTTATCTTAGTATAAACAAATTCAGTGGAGTCATTCCAACAAACTTGTCTCTTTGTTCTAACCTCGATGACCTTTGGCTCTATCAAAATGAGCTAACTGGAAGCATACCCAAGGAAATGAGTTTACTCTCGAAACTTACTAGTCTTGCAATTCACAACAATAAGTTAACAGGTGGAGTTCCACCGTTCCTGGGGAATATTACATCAATGGAAGTGTTCTCTGCTGTAGGGAACCCGTTGGGTGGGAGCATTCCAGATACCTTGGGTCTTTGGAAAAGCTTGACGAGATTTTACTCTGGTGGTTGCAACTTATATGGAAGCATCCCTCATTCCATTTTCAACCTCTCACTCCTAGTTACTATATCCTTATCTGAAAATCATCTCACGGGTAGTCTTCCTTCAGAAATTGGTAATCAGCTCCCTGTTGGAATTATATAACATGACATTCAAATAAATAATCACAAAACATCAAAGTATTCAAGCGGAAGCGTATAGGATTTATTAATGAACAATTAATTAACATAAAAGAATATGCGTACCTTTTCTTGATTCTAGCCAAACAAGAATCAAATCCACAAACTAGCAATTAGGATGAACCCTAATTAGGTTTAATTGGGATTATATGAATTACCCCTTACCGTTTTGTAATTCAATCCAAGATACAATCAATAGTGTGATTATATCACGTTCTTGTACACATATTAAAGTAATGCTAGTTTTAATTAAACAAAATAACTTTGTTTTGGAAAAGATGATGATCGACACCCATAAGGGTTGTACGATCGTATTATGCAAAAAACACACACAAAACTATTTAGGTTTTAGCATAATGAGTACAAGAGATAGAAAAACAAGACCCCTAGCCTTGTATATATACCCAAGCTAACTTGGTGAACAAGTTGGGTTTGTTTCCTTGTTTCCTTTGGACGATCGGTTCATGGTATCCCATAGGGATTCCGGAACCTTCCCAACTATTGCAATTTAGTCCTTTTCCAAATACTTTTAACGACCGTTAGTCCATTACAACTAATTACTTAACGTCCGTTATGTTATTCCGTTTAATTAATAAATAAATACAACATTTATATTTAATTATTAACTTTAATTCTCATACGTAAAGTGTGCAATCCCGTGGTCTCGAGTTCGATCCTAACACACGTCTATTAATTTATTGTCCATAAAACCAACAGCTCCCACTTGGACATATCTTAATAGAGTGATCACATCGGTTAGCGTCTAGCAACACTTCGATGCCTCTAGTACAACTCGAGCAAGGTCTCCTGGAAAAACCTTTTAATGATTTCTCATTATTATTATCCTTTTGTTTCTAATACCATGGTAAATAAAGATATGGAATTAAGTCATTCTTTATTCAACTATTCTGTTTCTCGTTATTAGTGATTGAACAAGATTACCAAATCTTCTAAACATATTTAGGGGAGATTTTGGGTGTGGCCCCACAAACATCTTGTCAACCCTACGAGGGGCCCAGCAGTATTAAACTCCAAATAAATTTGAAGGAACAAATTCTATCTTGACTACGAGAATAACCCACGAACTTTGCAACACTTCAGGAAACAACCCTTATGACTACCAGTTACGTATAGCGTTAAGTTGCTCCACAGAAGTGCACTACATTCATGACACTTATCTGGTATCTCAAGTCTGAGGATAACTATTCATAATTTACTTATAACAATATCCACAAAGTAAATTATGTAGTTGGGATAAGTCCTATATTCAATTCATTGAATATCATCTGAAATTGGTATGCATTCTCATCAATATACTTTCAAGTATATTTTACCATATCTCTTAGATTTGTCTTAGTTTAATGATACTCCCATATCATTAATTGACAACGGACGATTTAGAATAAATAAATTTACTCGCGGATTAAACATGCAAATATAGGATACAATATATTATAAAATCAAACATACCAAGTATTTGATTTATTATAACAATTGTTTAACATCCCTTATCCAAATACCAAATAGATCAATGCATGAAAATTCCAGTTGATGAATTATGCCTCAAGTAATGACAATCATACTTGTTGACAAGACATAAATCAACCAACTTGATCTATCATAATTTTGAGAATACTTATTTCAAGAATTCAATTAGTGAAGTCCTTGTATGTGTGCATTCACCAATCCACATAATAATTCATAAAGTGTGTGACATCCTCTATCACCAATTTATGACAATTTAAACTTTCAAACATTTTAAAGTTTAAAGTATCCTTATTCTTTTAATGTATAATGCAACTGCGCTCTTAGTAGCACAACTAGTTCACATGGCCATTAACAAGGATGAAATCCTACCATGACTAGTATTGAGTGTCATCTCAATTAAACCAGCATCATTGTATACAAACAACAATATGCTTATAAAAACTCCGTAAACTTTAATATCTATTTTGTAATGTTTGATGCTTTCCAAACTTTCAAGTTTGAAGCTGATGACAATTTGCACAAAAATTGACATATTGTTCATCCATAGAATCTAGGAGCAATTCCAGGTTTTGAGGATGTAATTCTATTAGAATATTCATTACACAAGTTATCTAATAACTTTTAGTTAGATATCAATGTTGTCAAATCACTTCTTATGCATGAATGATACAACAATTTTAATACACAACATGATGTACATTATGAATCTACATGTCAAACTTAGACTTCATTCACGTTCTATCTTGTCAAAAGATATTTATCCATTTCTCAAATGATATATCATGTTTTATTAGAATCATTTATTTTACCGCACATGTTTATTAATAATAAACATATATTCCAAGGTTGTATGTTTTAATTCTTAAATCTTACAAGTGAAGTTTCATTCCAATCTAAGACTTAACATTTATCTTACAAAGAATGTTACTTCCTATATGTTATACAACATATAAGATTTAAAACCTTAACATAATACTCTCACTAGCTTTCAGGAATATTTAAAATTTATCTTATTTCAATTATAAATCAAAATTAAGATTTAATAATTAAACACAAGAATAATTTCATAGATGCATGCATTTATCCATTCATGACTATCAAAGATTATATGAATTCAAAAACCTTTCAATTACTTACCGTCCTCGCTCAAGTAATTTCTCAAGAAAGAGTTTTGATATTCCATTGTCATATTTCATATTCATGAAAACAAGTATGACCATTATTATCTTTATATATTTAATGTGTCTAGAAAATAATATTCAATCATAATTAATTGCTTAAGTATGATTAATCTTTGTCATAAACATGCATTAAATAAGTGTACAATATTGTCCATATGATTTCTACATAGAAATTCAAACTACTAGGGTTTTTCATCTCTTTGAAGAAACTCATTTCCATTCTCTAGTCTAACTATTAAGATAAACCAAATTACCAAAATTGATTATCTTTATGGACTGCATCTTTAACATTTATAGTACGAGTAATTTACCCAATTCAATATTCGATAATCCATCATAATGATTATCAGGTTTACTATAATCCTGTAACTCATATTTCTCATCATATAAGTCAAATATCTGAGATATCCTTGCAGATCTATGAATGAAAATTCCATCATCATGAGGTCTATCATATACATGTCTAACCTCATCATGATATATACTAGTGTGTTTTAGAAGATTATGTATCTTGTAATTTCATCTTTCAAGATAAAAAAAAACTCCCACTTGCCTTTTGTAATATATAGACTATCTATATATACTTAGCAATTAGATCAAAACTACGTTGTTCTCTTTTTGGGACATTACAAATACACATTGATAATTCCTGACTTAAGTTTGTTAACAACCTATTCATAAGTAGTTTAACAAATTCACGGTTATTTTTCCACGGAATGAAAAGCGTGTACTTTATTTTCATTTATATCTACGCAGAGAAGTGTGTAAAAGAATATAAACGCCTAAAAGTGTAGGAAATAGATATGTGATATTTTTTTCACATTTAAAAGCGTGTACAAAATTTTAAAAAAAATAAAAAATAAACTACACTATTAAAAGCGTGCAGAAAATAGAAAATAAACCACATCTAAAAGCGTGTAAATTTTTAACTAATAAAGAAGTGAAAGTACACGGTAAAAAGCGTGCACTTAGCAGTACGATTTATGAATTAAAAAAAATGAAAAAATCACAAACTTAAATAATCACTTTTAAATTTTAATCATCAAAATCTTTGCTGAGTCATTATCTACATCACAACGAACCAAATAATCACTTCCAATTAGGGTTCATAACATCAAATCACTTCATAGGCGATGCAATTCGATTGATTAGGGTTTTAGTGTTCATCATATGCTATCATCAATCTCTTGTGCCATCGTGATTTCTGACCGGAGCGAATGATCGGAGCGATTAACCGACTCAATTGACCGAATCGATCTTCTGGTTCGTTATCCTGCTTATCCGACGGTATGATTTCCGATCAATTAAGATGTTATTGTTTGTTTATCGAATTAGTGATGTAAGAAATTAGGGATGAATGTTGATCGATTATTGAGTTAGTGATTTACTTTGTGATTATGCATTTGTTGATATTGTTGCTACTTAGGGTTTGGTTTTGAGATTTAGGTCAAAATTTATGGCAACAAGTTTGTTAGACATTGCCGAAGAACCGATATCAACATCAGTGGTGTTAATCTCACCATCAACGAGTAAGTTTAGAGGTGCATATGTTGAGTTAATTTCGAGAAAGGTTAGCAAGTTATACAATGTGTTTTGTCGTTGTAAGTGTGTATGTGCTCATATGTGTTATCACTCTGTTTTGCAGTGCGAAAGGTAGTAGTCACAAAAAAGCTGCAGCTTGTAAGTTTCATTCTTTGACCTATATATGTGGTAGTTATGTTATGTAAGTCTTTCTTTCATATTTTGATTGTTGTGGTTGATCAAATTGTTTCTCACACAAGCACTAATCAATAGCTATTACGCTTCACATTGTTAAAGCTAAAAGTTTGGTTTATTTAGTTCTATATGTGGTATCAAAGTACATAAACTGATGGCAATAGAGATTTACAGTGCCATAGACTTTATATCAGACAATTGAAATGTGGTTATTTATTTCAGTTTCTCACCAACCTTGGATTTCGACCCCAATATGACCACAACTAATGGCATTGCAAAATCAAAACTCATTAATTTTCAAGATAGAATCCATAAGTTGACGTCTCATAAGAAGAACAAATGCTTGCAGCTTCACTATTCTGGCCTACAAGCTCAAGGGTAGAAAGAAAAATATATATATTGTAGCAAGTATTTCATCAACTAGTAAGCCTTAAACTCCCATAGCTGCTAAGATGTGGTGTTGTTATTTAACAGAACCCCAACATATGCTAAGCTTTATTTATTGTATGATGTTGATGAGCCAATAGTTAGGAGTCTCAATGTTGCAGGGTTGGTGACCAGAGTATAATTTATTTTCATTGACTCTTTGTTGCTCTAAGTTTTCAGTAAAAAAAAGTTTCTTTATTTACCATGACTATGAGCTAAGTTATATGTGACACTTTGGTCACATGTTGTTTTAGCACAAGCCTGTGCAGGGTACGTGGTTCTGAATTGTTAGTTCACCCAAGTCGACCGCAACTCTTTCTTAATCCATCAATATTAATCTTTAAACCTGTTCTTGTTAGTAATCCTTCATCGAAAGTGACAGTTTCAGTATTTGCAGTAATGTTGATTTGTTTATTGTATTTTGATTATTACACTTATCTTTCTAATCCATTGAATATCTGCAGTGTCGTAGTGAATAATTTTGATGGATTTTGGAATGGTTCGTAGACTTTATCCGAATAGTTATAGATAGTCTTTTCATCTAACAATTGGTAAATGAAGTTAAATGGTATATTGTTAATACTAAAAAATGCAAAACTGTATGTTCAATCATCTTTTTGCTCTTTTCAATGTACAGAGGATCTTTGGTTCTCTGACTACTAGCTGTTAAATCACAATCCAACATTTAGTATACCCGGCATAATGTTTACTCCTATATAAAAACACATCTCTCATACAAGTCTCTTTATTTTGTTTTCTATAGTTATCACATGATTTTGTCACGGAGATCGAACCCCATTCCTTGCCCGATTGTTGATTGTTTCTGCAAATATTTCACTGTGATAGCAGGTTAGCTAGATTAATCTTGTTTCTAAAAAGTTAATCGCTTCTATATAACTAACATAAATTTTTATTGCATAGTGGTGCATCCACACTTGCTTCATTTTAATTCTTAATTTTTGTTTTATGGGTGCAGGAGTGAAAACGGGTAAAAACGGTTCGGCTAGCAAAGAACCTTTGTTAACCAGGTAATTCTTATATCGTACATAGCTCTCTTCGTGGTTGCAGCAATGTGATTATATGGTTCACTATTATGACCGAGTTAGATGTATGAAGCAAATGTTAAAATATAAGTTTGGAGGAAAGAAATTTCTTTAATGTCTTAATAGATTTTATTCTCTTTGTTTGTTTCTCGTGACCTTTTTGTTATATGTTACTGCCCCTTACATATGTTCTTTCATATGATGACCAGATTTTAATGGATGAACAAGAAAAGAAACTGCAATTGCCTCATTACAGGTTTGCTTTCTCCCTTATGTCATTTTTTTCTGCATGTGAGGAAATAGGTATAAGCCAAACCAAAAGTACCCGTGAAACTATAACCGTCCAGTTTGGCCTTATGTCGTTATATCGATCTCATCGTCAAAGCTAAGGTTTAGATCATAAAAGATACAAGAACGTTGACCGTCCAATTTGGCCCAAACCAAAAGTACCCATTTTAACCCAATTAGCCTTTACTTGCCTGTTTTTCAATCAACTAATGCTCATGGTTAGCGACTAGCTTATGAAGTAACTATATCTTCACTAATATAAAAACTAGGTGGTTTAGCATTTACTATTTTATGTTGAGATTGTTAAACATGTGAGTCATGATTAATGTGCATAATGATGTGTAGTTAGGCGTTTGACTAGGCTAAGCATAAACACACAAAATTGATAGGTCATTTTTCTGTAGGTTCGGTTAGATTTGGAAACAATACATGTTTTGTTGTTGGTTACTGGAAGTACAAATTCCCGTTGTCTACTGAATGTCAAGATGGTGAATAATACGAACATGTTTACTTTACTAGTTTGATTCACATACGAATAATAAATGATCTGTGTAATGATGCATGTTGCTTGATAATATTTTATTTTCTGTTTCATAAACGATTTTGCTGTTTGTTGATCAAGAGCTCTTGTTTGTTCGAATTCCAGTGATTTTTTGAATATCACAAAGAAAATATCTTTATGTTTATCAATATTTTATCAATTGCCTATAATTTTTGGTTTTCTTTCTCATTGTGTAGGAGTTTATTGAAGACGAAAGATCAAAGTTTTTCAATGGATTTCAGGTATGGTGTGTTGAAGACGAAAGATCAAAGAAGTTTTCAATGATATTTTGTAAACATGCTTAGAAATCTTTTATACATGTTCCATGGTATGATATGTTGCAGAAATTAAGTATCGAGTATGAAACAAATTGCTATACTATGTATGCTGCAAAATTAAAATTATTATGTTGCTAAACTTGTGTATTTCGTAATAATACAACACAAAATTTGCGTATTTAATTTTTAATAATACAGGTGGAATTAGAAAATAGTCAAAATGCAGGGTTATCATTGTAAATTATGAAAATAAAAAGTGACATTTTAAAGCGTGGAGTTTTTATTGCTTTGCTTATGTCTTCAAAGCCTAAAGGCCACCATTACTAGCGTGTAAAAACTTCTTAAAATTCTCCACTTTAAAAAGCGTGGACAATTCATCATTTTGTCCACACTTTCAAACGTCACATTGAATTCAATTTTACACGCTTATTAATGTTTATCAATTTGTGACGCCCATATACTCCACGCATAAGGACAGCGTCGACTTTAAATTTATTCACACTTTTAACCGTGTAGATGTCTCCAAATATGTGTGTATAATTACATGCTTTGTTGTAGTGCCACCAGCAGATTTCTATCCCACAAAGAACATATAGTAGAACATATATGTACCATATTATTGTTTCAAAACTATAACTTCAAATATCTAAAGAGCAAAAAATAGTTAGTATCAAAAGGGAGGTGATTTGCACACTCTCAAAAATGATTGGGACACTCACATTTTGAGTGTTTGGACATTTATACTCTCGCATTAATTTTAGTTATGTTTATTATGTAAGGGTATAAATGTCTAAGCACTTAAAATTTGAGTGTCCCAATCATTTGAGGAAGTCAATCCCTATAAAAAACTTATATATACATATCATAGCAAAACCTTCTCATTTTCACCCATCATGTATGTTTACAACACTGATATTAAAGTGTCCACATAAAACAGTTTAATCATTTTAGATAGTCCAACTTTTAATGTGTTGTTGCTCAAGGTTTAACCTGGAAGTTAATCTTATTATCTTTTTAAGATCAGATAATGTTGAAATATCAATTTCATTGTTATTTTGAATCTAATCAAGCTGTCAAATAAGTTCTCCTATCCTATAAGTTCGTATTCCTTCAAGTGTCACCAAGATTCATAGAACCAAAGGATTTATGCTAAAATGAGTTATCTTGTAAGTATCTTGTAATGATTTTTGTTTAACTTATTTTTTCCAGTATGTGAAATCGTGAGTCTGTCTTGGTTATCATATTGTTTACGAGATTTTAGTTTAAAACGGTTGACATGTTTTTTTTTTATATTGTAATGTTGTTACACATATAGAAATCAAACTCGGTTGGGTGACATATCTTAGTGTCCACAACAGTTCCTGAAAAATTTACAATGTATGTTACTGGTGGCCTGTAGTTTTCTTCCTATGAAATACAAGTCTGGGTGACTCGGTGTATCAACCAACAAAAATTAGAATAGGATATGAAAAGAAATGCCACCTATAGAATATTACGCGGTGAGGCTTATGTCTAGTTGACTTCTTAAAAGGTATCAACCGTTCCCTGCAAACGAGTAAAACAAGAATCCAGTTATCATAAACTTAGATTAAGACCAAATCGCAAAATTTTTAAATAGTTTAACTGATTACCTAATCAAGCCTCCATGAACGACGCCTCTTTTTCGGATCAGTTAAGGTTGTGTACAAATCATTGATGATTTGATGATCTCCTGCCTGTTTAGTTTTGCATATGATACTAGTGCCTTGTACCTGGTCACTCCATTGAAGCAACCACCTATAAAAAAAAAAAGAAAACAAGCTTCTAAGAACTTAAACAGTAATGGATTTTATAAAATACGTGACATAGGCAAATGGGTCGAATTGGGTCAGTCTGATACAAGTTTAAACTGTTAGGATGGCCAAACAAACTTTTTGTGTAACTTATTTTACCTTCAATAGTTAAATATTTAGAAACATTATGGGGGACTTTATTAGCTGTCTGAACTGGCCTACCCAGTTACCCGTTTGACCCGCTTGGGATAAGATACACCAATATTAATCAACATATTTTGAATAAAACTATATAACAAGCCCGGTTGATCACATAATCCTCCTAATATTACAATAGAACACTTTGGGAACTTTGAAGTTTCATCACTAAACTATGACCCGTTTGGCTAATTTTGAAAGGGAGTGTTTGTCTAAGCAGTGATCTTATGAAAATTCCCTTATATAAGCTGATAAGCCCAAGCTTACAAGCCTATCCAAACACTAAAATAGGCTTATTTAAGTTATAAAATTTACTTGAATAAACCCAGATCAACCAATAAGCTTATTTCAGTCAAATGGTCAAATAACCTTTAAAAATACAAATAAAGCACCCAAAGACAACTGAACCGACAGCAGCTATAGAGGCGCTGGAATCCTCTCCAGGCTGAGGATGAGTAACTTCAGCTCCAAAGAACAGATAGTAGAACATATCCAATGCGAAATAACCTTATTCATCTGGCGAACACGGTCGAGCCGTCGCCATCACACCAGAAGTATTTTTTTTAATAACTAAGCAACCATTATTTATACTTTCTTACAAAATATGAAAACTTTCCATACTCTTCATTTAAATATATTAATTCTTCTTCATAAAATGTTTAGAGTTTTGAGTGTTATTTTATGACGTTATACGTTGTATTTCACTTACAATTACTTGTCGACGATATTTGCAATATAAGTGTACGTACTCTTTCATATCCCAAGTCTTCTTAAAAGTCTTCTCTGAGTACACGTAGAAAATAGCTATTTATCAGTCAAATTATCTTTGTCAAGCTGAGAAGGAATGTGTGGATGATAGACCATAGGTGATGCTAGTCGTGCTACTTGGGTTGCATGATTTTTTTTACAAAAAATCATAATGTCCTCTTCCCAATCCCAAGTCTTCTTAAAAGTCTTCTCTTACATAGAAAATAGTTATTATCAATCAAATATTGTTTTGCTCAAGCTGATAAGATATTTGTGGATGCCATTCTCTTCACAATTTAAGTGTGGTGAACGTTAAACATTAATATCTGAAAATATCACAATCTCTTAAAAGCCTTGGTAAGATGATAAGGAATTTGTGGAAGCCATTCATTTCATCAATTGCATGTCACGAACGTTAAGATGCAAAACTATGGATAAAAAGCCAATGCATGTTCTTATAATTTTAATAAAGAGCAACAAATAGTTTCTATCAAAAACACTTATACACATATCATAGCAAAACAGTTTAAACTTTTTAAGTGTTGTTGCTATCAAAAACACTTATATACATATCATAGTAAAACCTTCTCATTTTCACCCATCATGTACGCTCAGGCCCGGATTTGAGCATGTGCAACATAGGCGACCTCATAGGGCCCCCGAAATTTAGGGGCCTCCGATGTATTAACCTTTAGTCTTAGTATTTACTCTTTCTTGCAGGGTTATCTCGTTAGAAGATGATTTAGGATAGAAAATATAAGTTTTTTACAACAAAGAAATGAAAGAAGCTTTTTTCTGCATTTTAATGGAGGAAAATGAAATATATGTTTTGGTGAAGAAGATAACCCCAAAGCTGAAGTAAATGCTTTTAGTGGGCATCAGGTTTTATTTATGTCTTTTAGTTCTAACATATTTCGAAGTTTAACCCTCTTATTTTCACAATTTATTACTTCAACCCATATACCTACTGCATTGTGGAACGTGGTTCAAAATTTAAGAGAGTTCAAACCAAACTCAAATTTCATAATAAAACTAAATTCTGAGCTTGAAACATGTCCTAAAAATGTGTTTTAGCTATGATATAATTTAAGACGTCAAATCTTATATTACAAAAATGATGTAATGCTTGAAACTTTACAAGTTGTCATAAAATGTTACACCCAAAAGGGAAAAAAATGTATTTAGACCGGAATTTATAATTAGCAATTTTCATCGATCGATATCAAAAGAAATACATTATGGAGTTTATAGTTGTTGAGTTTAAGAGTAGTTTAGCTTTCAGAACTAAAAGGCCGATTTTGAAATAGTGGCACGGGCCCAAATACCACGGGCGGCCCGTTGCGCTTACACCACTGAAATTAAAGTGTCCACATAAAACAGTTTAAACTTTTATTGTGTTGTTGCTCAAGGTTTATCCTGGAAGTTAATCTTATTAGCTTCTAAATCAATGTTGAAATCTCAATTTTAGTGTTATTTTGAATCTAATCAAGCTGTCAAATAAGTTGTCCTATCCTATAAGTTCGTATTCCTTCAAGTGTCACCAAGATTCATAGAACCAAGGGATTTATGCTAAAATGAGTTATCTTGCAAGTATTTCATTGAGACATTTTATGAAATGGCTTATGTGCATATTACAACTGACTCGTTTAAACGATTAAAATATGCAAATGAACTCGAATAAAGAAATGCAATACTTTCAAATTATAATTTACCAGCAAATAAATAACCAAACCCCCAATCCCAAGTCTTCTTAAAAGTCTTCTCTGTATACACGTAGAAAATATCTATTTATCAGTCAAATTGTCTTTGTCAAGCTGAGAAGGAATGTGTGGATGATAGACCATAGGTGATGCTAGTCGTGCTATACACTCAAATAAGTTGTCCTATCTTGTAAGTATTTCACTGAGACATTTTACCAAACGGCTTATGTGCATATTTTTTTTTTTTTTTTTTTTTTACTTATGTGCATATTACAACTGACTTGTTTAAACGATTAAAAATATGCAAATGAACTCGAATAAAGAAATGCAATACCTTCAAATTATAATTTACCAGCAAAGAAATAATCAAACCCCCAATCCCAAGTCTCCTTAAAAGTCTTCTCTGTGTACACGTAGAAAATAGCTACTGTATTTATCAGTCAAATTGTCTTTGTCAAGCTGAGAAGGAATGTGTGGATGATAGACCATAGGTGATGCTACTTGGGTTGCATTATTGATATGTTACAAAAAATCTTAATGTCGTCTTCCCAATCCCAAGTCTTCTTTAAAGTCTTCTCTTACATAGAAAATATATATTATCAATCAAAATTTGTTTTGCTCAAGCTGATAAGATATTTGTGGATGCCAGTCTCTTCACAATTTAAGTAATTAACTTTGAAAATATCATAATCTCTTAAAAGTCTTGGTATTCTCATGATGATAAGGAATTTGTGGAAGCCATTTATTTCACCATTTGCATGCACAAACGAAGTCACCACATGTTCTTATAGTTTGAAGTAAATTTCCAAAAATGAAGGTTAACATGCAAAACTAAGTATAAAAAGCCAATGCATGTTCTTATAATTTTAAGTAAATTTCCAAAAATGAAGTCACCACAAGCAATCATTCACTTATCATGTTCCTCTCTTATTTCTTTTCTCTTTTATGGTCTCGCGATTATATGTCTTATTTCCGCCAGTGTCTCTGCCTATGGCGGTAATGAGACTGATTATCTCGCACTGTTGTCATTTAAGTCAAAGATCACCCAAGATCCATACAAGGTTCTAACCTCATGGAACCATTCCTTTCATTTCTGTGACTGGAGTGGTATCTCATGCGGAAAGCAGCACAAACGAGTGACTGCTTTACAACTGGATTCACAACGCTTAGAAGGCTCGTTGTCTCCTCATGTAGGGAACCTCAGCTTCCTCCGTGAGCTTTCCCTATGGAACAACAGCTTTCAAGGAACCATTCCGCATGAACTTGGTCGTCTATCTAGGCTACGTGTTCTCTATCTTGATGAAAACAAATTCAATGGAGTCATTCCAGCAAACTTGTCTGGTTCTTCTAACCTCGAAAGCCTTTGGCTCAATCAAAATGAGCTAACTGGAAGCATACCCAAGGAGATGAGTTTACTCTCGAAACTTGCTGAGCTTGTAATTCAAGACAATAAGTTAACAGGTGGAATCCCACCTTTCTTGGGGAATATTTCATCAATGAAAGTGTTCTATGCTGTCAGCAACCCGTTGGGTGGGAGCATTCCAGATACCTTGGGTCAGTAAGGAAAACTTGAGATTTTGCTCTGGTGGGTGCAACATATGGGCATCCCACATTCCATTTTCAACCTCTCACTCATAGTTAATTTTTCCTTAGCTGAAAATCACCTCACTGGTAGTCTTCCTTCAGAAACTGGTAATCAGCTCCCAAATCTTGAGTTCCTTCAGTTATGGGGTAATGAACTGACCGGAGTTCTTCCACCTTCGATTTCTAATTGTTCTAAATTATGGTATCTTGAAATGAGTAACAACACTTTTAGCGGGAAGTTGACAATCAATTTTTCAAAACAAAGAGATATTAATTTTATTTACTTACATGATAACAACTTCCATGGACGTGGAGAAGGTGATGACATGAGGTTTTTTGATTCTTTGAAAAACTGCACCAGATTAGTAGATTTGGAACTTTATAATTGCAACCTTGTAGGAGTGCTTCCAGTATCAATAGGTAATCTTTCTGATCAACTTAGCTTTCTTGATTTAGGAGAGAATCAGTTATTTGGAAGCCTCCCTTCAAGTATAGGTAGTCTAGTTGGCTTGACCTTTTTAGATTTACAATTTAATCGATTCAAAGGAAAAATCCCTGATGCCATTGGTAAACTTCAAAAGCTACAACGTCTTAGTCTATCTAGAAATCTATTTTCAGGGCCTATCCCTGATGCCATTGGGAACTTATCAATGTTGACTGAACTTTATTTATATTCCAACAAATTAGAAGGTCATATTCCCTCAAGCCTTGGGAATTGTAAACAACTTAATGTGTTAAACCTTACAGACAATAGACTGAGTGGTCAAATACCCAAGCAACTTCTTCAACTTCCATCACTAAATTTTTTTTTAGATCTTTCTCAAAACCGTTTTTCTGGTTCCATTCCATCAGAGATTAAAAACCTCAATAAGTTGAGCGAGCTCTATTTATCTTATAATAATTTATCAGGCCCCATTACTAGTAGCCTTGGTGAGTGCGTTAGCCTTAATAAGTTGTACCTTAGTGGCAACCAATTTCAAGGCATAATACCATCTTCATTAGGTTCCTTAAGAGGATTGGAGGTACTCGACATTTCTCAAAATAATTTATCTGGTAAAATTCCTCAATTCTTAGGCAAATGGAATTCATTAGAATACTTGAACCTATCCTTTAATGATTTTGAGGGTGAAGTACCAGCTGTAGGAGTATTTGCAAATTCAAGTGCATTTTCAGTTTTGGGGAACGATAAGCTTTGTGGTGGTTTGGTTACACTTAAGTTACCCAAATGCAAGGAGACGAGTAGTAAGAAAAAAATGTTTCCTTTCTTCATATTAGTCATCGTGATTGCAGTCACGTTGCTCGTCATATTATGTTGTGTGTATCTTTTGTGTAAGAAGAAACGCAACAGTCAACCATCTCAATCATCAGGGAGTGAACGGTTCATGAAAGTTTCATACCATCAACTTCTCAAGGCTACTGATGGCTTCTCTGCAGCAAATTTGATTGGGGAGGGTGGGTTTAGCTCGGTTTACAAAGGAATCCTCGATTCTAATCATAATAAACCTGTTGCAGTCAAAGTTTTGCATCTTCAAAATAAAGGAGCTCACAGAAGTTTTCTAGCAGAATGTGAAGCATGGCAGAATATTCGACACCGTAATCTGTTGAAGATAATAACTTCATGTTCAAGTGCTGACTTCCAAGGAAATGATTTTAAAGCTCTTGTTTATGAGTTTATGCCGAATGGAAGTGTACACGATTGGCTTCATTCAAGTGAAAATACATCGAAACTGAACCTTCTTCAAAGAATAAATATTCTTAGAGATGTTGCCACTGCACTTGATTATCTTCACAATCGCTGCCAAACCACGATTTTTCACGGTGACTTGAAGCCAAGTAACATTCTACTTGATGATGATATGGTGGCTCATGTTGGAGACTTTGGTTTAGCTCGACTACTTGGTACAGACTTAAACCAAAACAGCTCAACCGGGGTTAAAGGAACTATTGGTTATGCACCTCCAGGTAATTCCACTTTTATTCCATGATGCTTATATTTATTTACAGGTTAAAGTTTGTAAATTAATTAATTGTTTTTCATTTGTAGAGTATGGTATCGCGAGCGAGATGACAAGTTGTGGGGACGTCTACAGTTTTGGAATATTATTACTAGAGGTGATGACTGGGAAAAAGCCGATAGACGACATATTTAATGAAGGTCTTAGCCTTCATAAATTTGCTCACGTGGCATTACCAGATCAAGTAATCGATGTTATTGATAATGATGCAATTGTGTTGCAAAGTACCGAAGCGAATGCAAAGAAAGTGGAAGAATGTTTGGCTGCAACTATCAAGATTGGAGTATCATGCTCTGTGGATTCCCCACCCCAACGACTAAAAATCGAAATTGTTGTGAATGAGTTGCAGCATATTCTCGATGTGCTTCAAAATATATAAGGTATTCTGTTCTCCCATTTTGTAAAATCTGAGTTTGCTAAAAATCATCACTAAAATGGTTTTATTTGTCAACTCTTTCAGGTCTATCATCAAGCTTTTATCGTGAAGTTGTAGGAAACTGCAACAAGAAACGGTGCATGTCGTAGTTAAATAAATGTTAAGTTGTTAAAGATGTTCGTAACTGTGGTTTAATTTTCTTGTTGCATAAGTGTACGAGATATGAGAGTACGTTTACATTCGTGGTGACGTATCATATGAGAAATTTGACTTAATGAACAGCCTAATGTTATTCGTGTTCTTTGACTTTCAATTTCATAAATTTGACTTTTACTTGAATATCTGAATGAGAAAGCTCGAGGCTTCTTCTGGTTTCAAGCAGTGTATGGTTCAATTTTATAGAAAGTTAACCTCATGTTTGGTATACTGTATTATTACTGCAAGTATACTGTATTAAAAATGTGTCAATAATGACCAAAGTGGATTTCTGATACATAAATCAGCTCGAATATTTTGATATACAGTTGGTCCAACACACGTACATTCACATTAGAGACTTGAAACTTGAGAGTTGAGAGTGTTGCCAAAGTTACTACTTAATGGAAGTTTAATTAACAAAAAAGGTGTAGTTATGGATTGTCCTAAAAATATAGATAAAACTGAACTGGGTCAAACATGAAACTGTACACCCACTCTTGTGAAACAAACCAAAGAACAGCGAAAACTAAAATGGGTCAATTGGGTAGACTCAAAAAATATCTTTAACTGAACGTGTCATTATTTTGTTCCATTCCATCAGAGATTGAAGACCTCAAGATGTTGAACCATCTCGATTTATCTTATAATAATTTATCAGATACCATTACTAGTAGCCTTGTTTAGTGCATTAGCCTTACAATGTTAAACCTACAAGGCAACCACTACAGTTTCAGCCATGAAAGAATTTGTTGCTATTCTTTTCCGAAATGAACATAGTATTGATTCAAATAAGGAAGATCCATTGACATTATAAATGAGTTGATACATTGAGCTTGCCTACTGTATGACTACTCTTGCAAACAACACATCTAAAAAGATACACGCCAACCTTATTAACTGCTAGAGCAGAAATGAAACTAAAACATACACCATAGACGTCACTGTACGTATCGTTATCATCACTGCCTTTGAATAACTCGAGAAAACAGATGGGGTTTGATGAAGTTGATGTCGTCTCCAATCTGCCTTTAGAATTGAGAATCGGGCCATATGACGAATACATAATAAATCTTGACTTTACCCATCCAAGTACAAGCTCCAAATAACACTAATAACTAGCAATACACCACATTGATCACCTGCATAAACTAAAACATACACACTTTATCATTCTTTCGAGCTTCAAACATATAGATGGCAGTAAATGTTAAGCCTTGGCATTGGTGATATCACTGAGCCCCTTCCAGTAATTTGTTGCTCTTTCAAAGGGAAGAAAATATTTACGTTGTTAAGAAACTAACTGTCGATTACAGAGATCGCAATTTCAAGCATTTTACTTATAAATGGACCAATTTACGTTATGTTATATTTAATGGGTTCAACAGGCTGAAAACATTCATTAATCATTTTTTTTAAACAAGTTTAAGAAAAGGACAGACTAAAATTTACCAGTTTGACTTGTTTCCCAACCTGACTAGCTGCCGGTTATGGAACATCTCTAGTTTAGATCATGTGTTACCTGTAAGGCTCCCAACCCTGCATTTCCAAGGGTCCACATCTACGGTGTGACTGATGAAGCATTAGCGAATGCTTTTCTGCAATACAAAGAAATGGAAATACCAACGGGTTAGGACTGAAGTGTCATATATATGGTTCACAATGTTAACGAGTCTATGTCAAAAACAACCATTTACAGTAGCAAAATTGGGGATC
>OU343225.1:29335955-29387476 GCA_910596185.1 Chrysanthemum makinoi | reverse complement strand
TGACATCTTGCTGAAACTGGAATTACATCTTTTTTGCAGGTGCGTTGTATGGTTTACCTCAGCTGATGGAACAATTCGGTTTGTGGTTGCCTATTGCTCAGGCTGCCATGGTATGTCTGAATTTTGTTATGTCAATCAACTAAGGGGTTGTTTGTTTCGGGGTTATATAGCCGGCTTATGACTTATTTGGTTTTAGGGTTATGTTTCATAAGGTCACTTATATAAGCCAAAAAGTTTCAAAATAATCCACAAAAAGTGAGCTTATGAAGTATAAGCCTAAAACCAAATAAGCTTGAATCCGGCAATATAAGCCGCAACAAACACCCCTAATACAACAGTAAATTTGATTATTCGTTCTCCTACTCCCTATGTTAACAACATGTATATAAACATGTGATGCTATATTGATCGATCATTTGGTTTTTGAATTTTTATAGGGACCTCGGCCTGGATTTTTCCCAGAAGAGCCATCTCAAAAGAAAGGTATATTATATCTAACTTATTCATATACTGCTACACAGACTAGCAGATGACTGTAATTTACGGTCTGTTTTTCATTGTTTCACTTGCTTCTTACAGAAGGAACACGAGAAAATTACTGGGAATGCCCAAAATGTGGAAATGTCAAGTTCTCCTTCAGAACAGTCTGTAACATGAGGAAATGCAACTCACCTAAACCAGGTTCCAGTAAGTACTTCATGTATATATATTTGGTTACTTGTTTGTGACGTTTGAGTCTGAATCTTATATATGTATCGCATTTTGTTTCAGAAGCGGATATGCCAGAAGGGAGCTGGAAGTGTGACAAATGTAACAACATAAACTATCCTTTTAGGACCAAATGTAACTGACAGAACTGCGGTGCAGACAAACCATTAGAATCCCAGAATTCCCCTACAGAAGAAGAAAACAATGATCAGGTCTGTATTGTTTTTGTCGAATTTTTTATTAAGTTATGTTTTTTCATGCTTACAGTCCCCATGAATGTAAAGCGGAAATACTTTCTGGTCAATTTCTTTCTTTACCGATTTACTTTCTCGTTTGTTTATAATCTTCCTGTGAATTATGCTATAATGAAGCATATGGTCATCCGTCTATTTTTTTATTAATATGTGTTTATGTATCTACTGTTCTCAGTACTAGGACATGTTTAAGAAGGTCCAGAGTTGTCCAGCTGTTGCTCAGTATGGGTCTGAAAGTCAGCAATGTCGTCGTCGTCTTCGTCTTCCTGCTGCTGCAGTTATCGAGTTACCTTGCTTTGTGATTTGTGTTGTCATATTGTAGCATATAAAAATCGCGGTGTGTGGTCTTTAAGAGATTTTTTACATTTACATGCATGTGTCACCCAGTTCACTGGGCTGGATTGTATTAAGTCTTCTTAGAAGGTGCTGTACCTTTCAACTCTGTGTCGTCTTATTTATTAGATACTTATCATTGAGTTGCATGAGCAAATAGGATTGTATTAATATGATTTGAATAGGTGTCGTTTGTTTGCTTGTGCTTGTTGGACCAGGATGAGATCCTGCAATGGTTGACTATGTTGAATTTTTCACAGGTCTTCTAATTGATATTTCCAGGATCGATATATGCACAAGATTAACAAGAAGATGATTCATGTATTAGTCAATATAACAGTGGTTACATTGTATTTGAGACACTACTAAAACGTTACATGTAAATGACTGTATATAGGGTATGAAAGGTTGCGAGTGAACCATCATGTCTGTTTGAATAGACATAAACCAAATGACATACCCTTTCAGAAAATAAATAACTTCCTACAAATAACTAACTTAACTACTAACCGAAATAACTAACTTTCGGTTATACACTTTCTACTTAACAACTTTGGTCCTTCATCTATCGTTATTTACATAATACAAGACTAGTCTTTAGTTCATCAGCAGTCCCCATTTATGGTTTCTACTTTTTTACTTGGCGGTCTTTGAAAATAGATTGGAGTACTCTCTCCCAAGTCAGTGACTTTCTTTTTGCTACTTATTGACTAATGCTGATACTATGAGAGCAAATCCATTCGGTTCAGTGCCTATTTTTTTTGGTGTAGTCCAGTGAACCATGCTCATTTAAGCCATTCACGAGTCTTTAACGACAAAAAATGGATGGTAGAAATATGTATGGTAAGAAACCAAAACAAAACTGATAATATTACTCACAATGATGAACCTACGATGTGAATCCACATACACCATATTCTTGAGTGTCCCGTTTCAACCACTACTAAAAGTGATACATTTCAACCTGATCCTGTTTTGACCCGTTACGTAACCCATCCATGTTTCCATGCATTATGTTGTATAAACCTTTTCGGTGCACGATATGAGTTCATTCTCATACGTCATATAATTTGCATGAACTCGAATTACCTTTTTATACAAACCATTAAGTTATTGCACAATGAAATTTAATCTTCCAGTCTCTTTTGCGCCCATTTGGGCCAAATGAAGCAATATTTCAAACTATAGGACAGTCCAGATTCAACATATGAATTGTTCTCAGCTTATGGAGTATGAAGCTAAAATGAATATCAGATTAATAAAGTTAAAAGCTTAATAACTGTTTTATTCCAAAAACCAAAACATTACTTTTGCCACCCTTACGAAAATGTTCTCGTTTTGACCCGTTACAAAAGCGCTAGACCCGCCCATTTTCCCACCCTTACGAATATTTATTCAAAGAGCAGCCATACCATCCAAGATGTTGCAACATAAAGCTGAGGTCCGGTGCATATGGCACGGCATCGGGTTCCTAATACTTATGTATCATGATCCCTTTACGCTTTGCAGCGTTATGGAAGTAATTGAGCATATCGCTTTTCTAATGACGTTCCAATTCGACACACATGATGTGAGCCGGATCATGAGCTTTTTCAAGATGTCGAGTAACTGATAACTCACTTCCCGAGCCTTTCGTAGAGCTTTCACTTGTTCAAATATCCATAGTTGATACATGTAGTTAAGAATGTTAAGTTTAGGTGGCGGGTCCATGAACTCGAAATCAAGTAAATTTTCGATTTTTGACTACTTCAGAAGCAAAAGAACGTTCCCCAGATTCACCCTTCAGATTTCTGGGATGGGGTTGTCGAAGAATTTCTTTTTGCGTTTTCGGTAAAAAGACAGTAACAGGTACCGGGCCTAATAGTAAACAAACTACAAAGACCTAACGAAATACCAATAAAATCAAAAGTAAAGTGTACTTCCAGTGATGTAACCAACAGACTTTCTCATTCAAATAGACACACTTGATCATAAACATGGTTGATACATATGATAAGTCATCAGGAATGTAAATGCACCCTTACATCTCTTACAGTACTTATGCAACAAGAAAATTAAAACACACTTACAAACATATATGACAAAGTAACGTTTATATAACTACGACATGCACTCCTCCTTGCTGCACTTACTTTCAAATTTCACAAAGAAAGCTTGGTACTAGACCTGAAAGCGTTCAAAAATAAAACCAATTTAGTGATTGTTTATAAACAAACTCATTAAAAATCATATTCTGCAAAAGGATAGAACAGAGTACCTTATATATTTTGAAGCACGTCAAGAATACGCTGCAACTCATTGACAACAATTTCTATTTTCATCCGTTGTGGTGGTGAATCCACGGAGCACGATACTCCAATCTTGATAGTTGCAGCCACACATTCTTCCACTTTCTTTGCATTCGCTTCGCTACTTTGCAACACAATTGCATCATTATCAATAACATCGATTACTTGATCTGGTAATGCCATGTAAGCAAATTTATGAAGGCTAAGACCTTCAATAAACATGTAGATCTATCGGCTTTTTCGGTCATCACCTCTAGTAATAATATTCCAAAACTGTAGACGTCCCACAACTTGTCATCTCGCTCCCGATACCATACTCTACAAATGAATAACAATTAATTAATTTACTAACTTTAACCTGTAAATAAAATATAAGCATCATGGAATAAAAGTGGAATTACCCGGAGGTGCATAACCAATTGTTCCTTTAACCCCGGTTGAGCTGTTTTGGTTTAAGTTTGTACCAAGTAGGCGAGCTAAACCAAAGTCTCCAACATGAGCCACCATATCATCATCAAGTAGAATGTTACTTGGCTTCAAGTCACCGTGAACAATCGTTGTTTGGCAGCGATTGTGAAGATAATCAAGTGCAGTGGCAACATCTCTAAGAATATTTATTCTTTGAAGAAGGTTCAATTTCGATGTATTTTCACTTGAATGAAGCCAATCGTGTACACTTTCATTCGGCATAAACTCATAAAACAGAGCTTTAAAATCATTTCCTTGGAAATCAGCACTTGAACATGAAGTTATATCGTCAACAAATTACGGTGCCGAATATTCCGCCAAGCTTCACATTCTGCTAGAAAACTTTTGTGAGCTCCTGGATTTTCAAGACGTAGAACTTTGATTGCAACAAATTTGCCATCATCGGAATCGAGGATCCCTTTATAAACACAGCTGAATGCACCTTCTCCAATCAAATTTGCTGCAGAGAAGCCATCAGTAGCCTTGAGAAGTTGACTGTAAGAAACTTTCATGAACCATTCACTACCCGATGACTCAGATGGTTGACTATTGCGTTTCTTTTTACACAAAAGATATACACGACATAATATTATGAGCAACGTCGGTGCAATCACGATGACTAATATGAAGAAAAGGAAACCTTTTTTTCTTACTACATGTCTCCTAGCATTTGGGTAAATCAAGTGTAACCAAACCACCACAAAGCTTATGGTTCCCCAAAACCGAAAATGCGCTTGCATTGGCAAACACTCCATCAGTCGGTACTTCACCCTCAAAATCATTAAAGGACTAATGAATTCCATTTGCCTAAGAATTGAGGAATTTTACCAGATAAATTATTTTGAGAAATGTCAAGTAACTCCAATCCTCTTAAGGAACCTAATGAAGATGGTATTATGCCTTGAAATTGGTTGCCACTAAGGTATAACTTTGTAAGGCTAACGCACTCACCAAGGCTACTAGTAATGGGGCCTGATAAATTATTATAAAATAACGAGGCTACAAAAACCCGTGCGTTGCACCGATTGGGTAAGGGTTGAATGTATACGTGTTTTTTACGTAATATTGTATGCAAGTAGTTACATGTAAGGTATTGCAATTGATGTTATCATAAGTTTTGTATTTTAAGTAGTCTATTTAATATTTTAATAGCGATGCACAGGAACTATATCCATGTTTTGATTGCCTAATGTTTGAGTAAATTGCTGAGTTGTTGTCGTCATGGTCTTTGCGGTAGTAATTTTGATTACGCAATAGGTCGGAGGTTGCGTAATGTTGTTGTAACCTTGTCGGGTAATGTTTACGTGGGTTTCGTTATGCAAATTTTCATGGTGCGCAAATTAATAACCACCGCATTCATTGTTTGCCAAAGTTGTAGCGTCTATAAAGCAAGATTAGTCTTCTTCAGTTCTACTGTAGATGACTACATAGTAATGATGACTAACTTTGATTTTGGTCAATGTGCTACATTGTAAAAATGACCAACTTTGATTTTGGTCGATGTATTGCAGTTGACATGTAACTAATTTTCAAACTTTTGATTACAATATGCAATTTTTTTTCCTCCTGAACAAAATTAGATATGTAAATTTTAATACCCAGCTTCTTGATTAACCATAAATTTGTATTAATATTTTTGTTATAAGAAGTTGAGATAATAAACCTTTTAGACATGTTTAGTCATTAATTTAAATTTAAACTATGTATATAGGGGCTGGTTTAGATCCAATGAAAAAATTAAGGGTTTAAATTGCAATATTAGATATCTTCCTAAATACTGCATATCACATTTTTTTGAACTATTGCATATCACATTTATGCATGGAAGCATATGAAAGGGCTACAGTAACACCCAAAATAAATTTTCTGATGCCTCTTGAGTGTTTTTTGTGATTATTTGTGCAAATTGTGAGGTACATTGTAATTGTTTATACTTACCTAACCATAAAATCAACACACAACTATCAATAATTTTAACCCTAAACACACAACTATCAATAATTTTAACCCTAAACACACAAAATGTCTTCCACACCTAATATCGATGAAATGAAAGCTGCCACTGAATCCGGAAAGCTTAGTGATGCTTTCGAGCGTTGATCTTACGACATAGCAGAGGAAAAAAGTTTTATCGAGCGGATGGGAGAAGAGAGTAGCCAGTTGAGGGTAGTTGTTGCCAAAAAGGAACAAACAATCGATGAGACTGGGAGGTTGTTTACTCGTTTCAACACTGTTGCAGCAACTGGTGAGTTTGCCCTTTGTTAATACAAATAAGCCGTAAAAACGTTTATTTATATTTTACGATCTTCTAATGTTTTGTCGATAACAAACGTAAAATCATTTTAACGAAACAAATAGAGTACGTAAATAGTTTGAGTTAATAGTTTTTCTGATACACTTACGTTTTCACATAAAACACTAAAACAACTCTAAGTGATTTTATGATTTAGATACATATGTACAACAACTAGTGTTTACATATTGGGTTAACATATACTTAAACTAAGTATACTAAAATAGGTAAAAACATGTAAATACTAAAATGGGTAAAAACATGTAAGTACTAAAATGGGTAAAAACTAGCAAATGGTATTGACCCATAACCCATGGTTTTATATATACCACTTGACCAAGTTCATTGTATCTAGAAAGAAAACCATGGATCAACCCATAACCCATGACCCATGACCCATAACCAAAAATACCCATGGGCAAAGGGGAGCGTTCCACGGATCCCTGTCTTTGTGCTAGCCGGATCCCAAGTGGAAGGGATCCGTGGGATCCGGGGAACAGTAGAGAATTTTCTCTATAAATAGAGAGCCATTTCTTCCTTTCTATTCATCACTTCACACACACACTTCCCCAAAGTATTCTAACCCTCTAACCTCATATCTAAGTGATCTATGTAGTTTGTCTTTTGTTTTTGTGTGATCTTCTAGGTTCCTCTTAAAGGAGAGATCAACACTTCTTGAAGACGTGCAAGCTCAAGTCCATGAGTTGCCATGCTTCGTCATCATCAAGACAACTAAGGTTCTCTTGTTGATAGTTCTTCCTTTCTCCATAGATGTTGGGTTGAAGGCATTAGTGAAGAATGCCAAAAGTGTCAAGATGAATGCATTAGTGAAAGGTGCTCATCATCCGTGTCAAAGCATTAGTGAAGAATGCTAAAGGTGTCAAGACGAAGGCATTAGTGAAGGGTGCCAAGCGTTGTGTCAAAGGAATTAGTGAAGGATGCCGAAGAATAAAATCAAGTCGTATTTGTGAAGAAATGCCTAGGTCGTATAATCGATGAGGTGCATCGTTATAAATATAAGTATTTGTTTATTTACAAGGATGGTGATATCCTTGATGGTGTTGTAACAAGGAGTAGATCTCCTTGAGATTAGGTGTTGTGTCGTGAAGGGAAGTAGTTCCTCCATAGTAATGGAACTAGGTGCTTAGCCTAGTACCTAATAAAGGGTAGGCGACGTTGTGATAGGATTAGTTCTCCTAAGGTGTGAAAGAACTCGGTGGTTAGCCTAGCACCGTATAAAGGGTAGGCGACGTTGTGTTAGGTGTGGTTCGCCTTGGTGTGAAAGAACTCGGTATTTAGCTTTGTACCAGAAAAAGGTTAAGCGACGTTGTGAAGGCTTCTCCGCCGTAAGGAGATTGGTGTAGTGCTTACGAACTCTCGAGTAGGTGACTAGGGGAGTGGAGTAGGGCAAGGAAGGTGTCCTTGTAGCCGAACCACTATAAATAACTTGTGTCGTGGTGATGTGCTTCTTACTCTTTATATTTCATTACACGTTTATATATCTATCTATCAACGTCCAACATAAACAATCAAATAGATTGACATAAGCCGATCTAAATATTTAAAAGGAAGTTTTAAATTGGTAAAACTATTCAACCCCCCCTTCTAGTTTTCCACACCCTTCGTGAGATACAGTTGAAGGATCGAAGGAAGATTGATTTGCTGGCTCAGATTTTGGTACTATGTCGTCGAATTCTGTTGGAGAAGGAGGAGTTCTTGGAAGACTTGGATGAAGTTGATGAATCTGAAGATGGAGAATAGGAAGCTTTGGAAGTTTTTTTTTTGTGTTTTGATGTATATTTGATGGTTGTATGGATGCTTTTATTGACTGCTACTTTGTTAATATAATTATAACTGTAATGGATGTAAATGATCAATTATCAGTATAATGGTTTTAGGTTTTAATGCTTTATTAACTTGAAGAAATAATTTAGTTTTATTTATTTATTTACTTTTATTAGAAAATGGTCAAGTAGTGTGTGTTTGACTTTCATTATTTCACACATTTATCTCTCTTACACTCGGTCAAAACACACACTTAGATTCAAATAGCAGATTTAGGGTTTTCAATCAAACGCAAAATCAATCAAAATAAATGTTAGTCAATGAAATACTTTTGAGGGCTATTATAAAGGGCTTGATTCTCTTTCGATTGAGCCTAATATCTCAGGTATAAATGTTATAATTTACTGCTAGTTTGTTAGTTTAGGATGTTTATTGATTTATAGATGAGATTGTGTTATGTTAGTTTAGGGTGTTAGTCAGGGTATTAGTCATTTGCATAGGAAAAGTAGTTGTTTGATGATTTATGGCTCATTAGTTGAGGTAATAACGATTACGTGTTATACATACAGTATAGGTAGGTGAATATCGATTTGCCGTTAGTTGATGCAAAAGGTGGGGTTGTTGAGGATATTGTGATGATATGGGAGTTGGCAAGTAAGAAGAATGGGAGATTTGCTCATACTGTCATAGAGAATACAGTTACGAAGCAGCAATTTGATTTTATTTGAAGTATATATCATTATAAATATGCGTTTGTGGATTAAAATCCGTACTTATTTTTTAAAAGTTTGCAGGGCTAGTGAATGCAGTACAAATTATAATGATGTTTTAAACTTGACAGGACTTTCGGTTTGGTAGACGCGAAGAATGAGATTATTCGTCAATGAGGTAGCGGAGCAAATTGTGTTCGCTGATCGCATAATAGTCAATAAGGTATGCAGTTTATTAACTATAAAAAGCATAGTTAAATGTTAATGTTTGTGACTTAAAATATGTGTATATTAGCAAATAGGGGAAACCATTACTATAATATTGAAAACATTATTTCATTTGGAAATATTGAAACTTGCATATCAACGTTTTTATCTTAAAATAGGTTTGTCGTATGAAATTCAGTAAAAAAAGTTAAGGTCAATTCATTGCTAACCTGATGTTTTAATAACGACCTACTTGTCAAAATATAAGCTTGTTGCAATTTGGGAATTGGGTTCTTGATTATGATGAACGAATGACCCAGTTAGGAAATGTGTTATGTGATGATTTTATCGTGATTTGGTGAAGGTTATGTGATTAGATGGACAATTAGTTTGCACATCTTGACTTTGGTTCAGTTTTAATGTTAAAATTGATTATTTCCTTTTTGCTTTAAGCACGGTGTAAGATTACCAACAAAATCAAGGCTATGATGAATTCTGACGGGTATTTCACAAAATGATAATGCCCATATATTGGCTTGGCAGCATGTTAAGGTTGCAGCCATGGTGGGCAATCCAATTTTTCAAACTGCTACCCTATCCGAGCCTGTATTTTGTGACTAATGGATTATCTGTATGTTAAGCTTACCATGACCATCAACACTTTGATCAATTATGACGGGTAGTTTTAAACTTGAGATTGCCCATATCTTGACCTGGTTTATAGCAATGTATAGACGATTATGTCGCATGTTTGTGACCGTTTTATTTTATATGCATAATATTATCACAACCTTGTACTTTAATAAAGTTGGTAAATTTCCTCAGTTCAATCATGTTTCATTGTGGCTGGCGTCCGTTGGCGTCACGTGTATATATAGTTTCTGTTAGAAGCTATATATAATCATTGGTCCCTATCATACACCCGTCCCAATGAATAATGATTGGCTCGAAGATGTTAAGCATCTGTGTATATAGTCGTAGTAGAATGGGCTGGAATTTGACATAGAATAATAATACTTCGATTGAAAGTGCCACAAAGTTGCTTTGAAAATTTAGATTCGTATATGGAAATTTTACTCATCCGCTTTAATTGCAGAAACAGGTAAACAGACTCCATAAACGGAGGCATTTCAATAGATTAATCTGAACGATTGATGAGGATGTTGTTTGAATGGATCATTGAATGCAAACACAGTAAAAGGTAAGCATCGTAAAATTAGTTAACACAAACACTGGCTTTTATTTGATAAAATATCTTACAAACACCTGCCAAAGGCTAAAACCAAATATTACAACAACATTCAAAATAAAATTCAAGACAAGTACATAACTGCAAATGCAAAGACCAGCATAAACAAGACATCATGACCAACAACAGCTTCCCCAGCTATGCAAACACACTTACCAATCCATTAAGCCCTTAAGTTTCTGAATGAACACATCATGATTGCGAAAATTTAGATCCAATCCAGCTGCCAAAATGCGCATTTGCATGAGCTTTTCTTCATCTCTTGCCTGAATTTCTCTTAGATAATCTGCAGTTTTCTGGGCATAAATGTTCCCAACTGTTTCTAACTCTTGAATAAAAGTAAGCCTCTCACGAGTAACACTCACCAAGCTAGCGCATAAGTCATTCATTGATTGTGACATGTGAAAGTCCTGACCTGCAGCTTGGCGACAGTACAACACTAGCATCTCAGACCAGTTATTCGAATTGGCTTCTGCTCTAAGCTGATCACACTTAGGGCGTCTAGACATTGTGTTTTCTTCCTTCTTTATTACAAGTTATGAAAAGTAAGGCTATATGTTTTGCATAGTGATATACCCTCTTAAATAGGAAAAGTAAGGCTATATGTTTTGCATAGTGATAGGCACATGTATAACATATAATTACACATTGACTACCATTTGCATGAAAACAAAATACACATAATCACTACTGTTTCTGAAGATTTCATATTGATTCGCTCGGAAGGTATCTAACACAAATAGCATGCAAGTAAAAGCCAAATTTATTACTATTTGCATACAAGTAGTGCTAAGTTAATACTGGCAGTGCTAAGTTAATACTGGTAGTGCTAAGTTATTAAATAGTATGTTTCTTATTTAAAAAATACCTACAATTATATACTTTATTACAACGTTTAACTTTTTTTGTTACTTAGATTCCACAGGTTTTTTATCATCACAATGAACGTGACATTCAAGGACGGGAAACATCGTACAAAAACATTGCAAACGTTGATGCACTGGTAGTGACTCAATAGCTACATTGTATATTCGATTAACCAATATTGTATTCGACATATGTATTTATTTGCGAGAAGTTACGACATCGCGTATGTTAATGTAACATTATTTATTTGTATGTTAAGGTGCTTAATTTTTAAGGTGATTCTACCAAATATTTTTTATGTATATAATCAAGGGTTTAGGTCATAAAATAGTTGCGTACTTTTTCAAATGTACCGTTTTGGTACGTAATTGTTCCACTAAAACTTACATATTTGCATATATACCCAAAACATGCTTAAGGTGCATTGTACATCATGCATTAAAAACTTGTATTATGGAGAAATATTTTTTGAGTTTTAGTGGGTATATATGCAATGCTCCCATAATACAAGCTAAAAAAATAAAACAAAAAATCCTTCCCTTAATTAATATTAATCATTGCAGTTTTGAGAACCGTGATATATTACGGCTACACTTAATCACATAGTCAAAGCAAAATATTCAAGTCTATCTTCTTCAACACAACAAACGCATCATCACGTAATGTTACACATTGGTTTTTTTTTCTTTTGTTTTTTTAACCATGAACTGCAAATGTAAAGTGATTGATATGCATGTTTCTGATATGTTGATGGATACAAATGCATGTTTGGTATTTTTTTTGCAATGTTTAACATATCCTAAAGAATATAGTTGATGCATGTTTTACTGACCAGGTCTTAATATTTATAGTGTCTCGCTATACCTATGGTCTACCCTAATGCACTAATGGGCAATGTACCCGGTCGCGTGTAGTGTAGTAAATGGTAAAGCCGAGGTCGTCCCAAGAGCTACGTGGATTGGAAATTAACTTAAGTCTATGTCACGATATTAATGGCTTTTAAGATTGAAATGATAAAATTAACTAATAAAACAAGGAAATAACAGAAAGCAAATAAGGGCAAGAGATGTGATCAATGAAGGAGAATGGTGCTAATCTAGTTACTCATCCTACTAGTTATGTCTACTTCTACTTACTTCCAATTACTTCAGGTGGGGTCAAATTCGAGAGGACAACATTTGATCAATTCGCCCTAACCTATCAGTAAAGATGCCACCACAGGAGAAATCAGGCGCACCGTCATAAGTCTTGTTGTTCCTGGTCCCCTAAGCCAAGTCATTAAGTACCGCTACATGCTAGATTCAAAATAGTGAGTGCCCGGCCGTTAGGAACTTAGACACTACACCCCCCAATTCTTAAGTTCATCCAAACGATAGGTGATCAGTTGGTCAAATCGCACAAGTAGAAAGGGTCATCAGTTGGTCATATCTTACCCTTCCCATCCCAGTCCGCTCACCTAGGGTCAGTTGGTCATATCTCCTAGGCAATTGGCCTCTACCGCCATTCAAAACTACCGAATCAAGGGTGACTACCAAAGAACTATGCATGCATACACTTAGAAATAATTGTACGGAAGTAAAGGTAAATGTCAACAAAACAATTAAGGAATCATAACTAGGCCAGCACCAGGGTGCTTAGCCAAACATATAGTAAATCATACCAACAAAAAATGAATAAATCATAAATTGAATTGAACATAATGTTTGATACAAATTACTTGATGTAGAGCTAATAATGATGATGATTGCGAGTGAATTCTTCCTTCAAAACTGGCTTCGGACTGCTGGAAAATACCCTGGAGTGGTGCCCTAATCGACCCCTGGGAGAGAGGTGAAGAGAGATGCTAAAAAATGCAGATTTAGGGTTGTATTTATAGGCCCCGACATAGTTACGGCGTAATTAAATAAATTAATTACGTCGTAACTAAAGTTACGTCGTAATCAAATGTATTAGTTACGTCGTAACTAAAGTTACACCGTAACTAATAGTAAATATACCAACTTCGTACTTTTCTTCATCCTTTCATTTACTTGAAACATTTTTGCACTAGATGTCGCTTTAGGCACCTCATCGTACTTCTTCATTTATATTGTAGTCCTTGAAGTAAATAAACTTCATATAAGTTGTCACCTTTAGTCCTTGATCGCACTTGTTATTTTTACTTTTCATCCTCGGAGTAAATATTATCTTCATTTAGCCACGGGACTTCAACTCCTTAGCGCCCAAGTAATAATTATGGCGTAATTAAATTACCGAATTACGCCGTAACTCTTCAACCGTATATATTTATCCGCTCCGTAATTATCTCTACGGCGTAATTAAATTGCCATGTTATGCCGTAACCTTTATAAAAATAATTACGACGTAACCATAAGAGATGGTTACGCCGTATCCTTCAGAGCTCATATTTACGCCGTAACATTATTAGCTAGTTACGGCGTAGTCTTCACATAAAATCCAAAGGCCCTCGTAAATCAATCTTCAGAACATATACTTGGCCTTTTATCACTTCTTTTCCGCTCCAACGCCTCATTTATCCTGAAATGCAAATATGAACGAATATGAAAGAATTAAGTACCATATTAATGCAAATGAGTCCATAAACACGGGAATTTGATATATAAAAGATCAGGCTAATTTGATGTTATCAATAGTATCCTTTGATCATAATGAAACAGCCGTTTTATTAGAACTATATGCGATTTGTTTCTTTAGAATATTGTGTGACATGTAAATATAGGATGATCTGAATAAAAAGAATCATGGATATATGTGGATTGTGGAAAACGTAGCAGCTATTTGTTAAATAGCTAATTAGACAACTTGTAAACATATGTTTAATCTAGGTTAGTATAGCTTTTATATGATTTGGTTAAGCACTACACCTTATGTAATTAATTATCTGAGCTTAGGTTTAAACATTGGATGAAGCAATGGCGTATGGTATGTTGGGTAGATTATGGATTTGTTACTAGATTTTAACAAACGTATGTGGTAAAATGATTAAACGTAAAAAAAATACAGATTTTTACTCTAAAAGGACTATATGATTATTGATTTTTGAAACATAGTTAAATATGTAGTAGTACATCTTCAATCATTTTTTGTTTGACAGCTTAATGATAAAGATGTATTGATCATCTAAGACTTGTATTAGTTTGTCGAAATGTTATGCATATGTGATAACCTTATTGACCATTAAGACGATTGTGGTTTTAAAATAGAATGAGCATCCAATTGTTGGTGGAGGCAAACCGCACAAACATTAGGACATTGCATGTAAGTTGTACTTAAAATGCTTACTTATGGTTATAAATTTATCAATGTAACCATCAAATTGATATACGTGCTTACTTTTTTAATTTAAGATGCTTCTGCTTTGTTTCTTGAAACACTGTACCCCAAGAAGTGCTGGATATACCTAATCAACAATAGGGGAACCAAACATAAGGTTTACTTGGAAATTGGTTCGGTGGTCGCATTACTTTGCATGGGTCCGAGTGGCGAGCTTTTATTGATCACAGCCAATACATCAATGTTGCCACATTCCATTTCATTCGTCGGAAGAAGACGGTTATTATGTAACAGGGTACAACGATGCAGGCCACGAATGCCCTGGATACGATCTGGCTCTTCTAGTTTACTGACAACGTAGGTGCACGGTTACGTTGGATGAATATCCTGCACAACCTCTGGTAAGAAAAAAATGTTAATCAATACATTGTATAAGTTTGTTGAAAATGGGGATTATTTTAATTGTTTGACCCGTTAATGTTTTCTTTAAACTAAACTATTACGTAGGTCATTCCTTGAAATTTCCGGGACAATACTGACAATAACCAATTTGACGTTCTTGTTGCTGGCGTGCACATAGTAGCTATCACTCACCGTCAAATTGAAATACTGGAGGAAAATAGACACGTACATGAGTTTGGTGGGCACGGATGGAATGTATTGGTTCACGATGAAAACCTGTTTGCTGGCACAAGAGTTGTTTTCACAAATCTCCTAAACAATACTCTTTCCCTAATGCCATTTACTGAAAATGGATTGATGATGCGTTCTGAACTTGTGCAACGTATGGAGCTGAATTGTACAAGACCGTTCATGAGAAACCCCATAGATGAAGGTATGTTAATCAAAGTGTAGACATAATCTATGATTTTATTTTAAAAATAAACCTTTCCATATAATAGCTTTTAAATTATTTACCAATTTTATTAAATTCCAATTGCGGATGGCGTATGAAACACATATGTGCATGGAACGAATGTACAGAGCATGAAAGTGAAAGGGATTTTTTTTACGCGCCCATCCTTGCATATGTCATGGACAGGAGTCGTTTGATAAGTAATGATACAAATCGGACCATTTCAGGTCATTATCGCTTTCGCAAAAACTAATATATGCTTCAACACATGGACATACTTTTTTTAAGCATACTACATTGTTCTTTTTAATGCAGAACATACCACATAAGTTTGGCGAAATCACATGTGGAAGTACCATAACGCACTCTGAGATACCGGAAGACATGGAGTTTTATGTGAACGTGAATCTGGAACACCACGGCGATAGGCCTAGAAGCAAAAACCACGTTACCATAAGCGCCGGATGGAGAGATTGTTGAGGAGTGTCGGTGGGAGCGAAACAAAATGGTCAGATTCAATCTTATTGACTTTGTCGGCGATGACCAAGCGGTGTCTTCCCGTACTCGATTATGATTCAGTATTTAGCATGTGTTAAAACGTAATTCCAGGCGTTATCAGTTGTTATTGGTAGACATGTTTATAAACAGATTTTTGGATTGTGTAGGATTTGGTTGGCTTCATTTAGGGTGTGTGTTCCCAAGTAGTTGAAGCCATTCATGAGATGGAATGTAAACTACTTGGTATAGCCTCTGTCTGGAAGTGTATGGTTCATAGTGGTGCATTAAAAGGTGTTCTTTGTGATGGAATTTTGTCTTTGGTTGTCATCTGTCCATGGTTGTATGATATGGGCAGTTTGTTTTGTTATCAGACTTATAAGAACAGTTATATCAGATATTGAATAGAGTTGCCTTGTATGCAACTTGATATGGGACTTGTCCATATCAGTGTGTGTTGCTTTTTTCATTTTACAAAGTTTCCTTGATTAATAAAAGTTCATCTTTGCACCAATATATATATATATATATATATATATATATATTGTGTTGTGGTCTACTTATTAACAGAAAACTTTAGTGGTTAAAGCTGCCAGTACAAAGTTAAGTATGATAGGTTAGTTTTAGTGGTTAAGGCTGCCAGTACAAAGTTAAGTCTGGCAGCCATAAGTTAAGTCTGTTTAGTATTCTTAGTTAGTTCTGTTTATGAAAAACATAATAGTTTTTTGTGTGACTATTGATAATCCAATGGCCACATCAAAATTCTTTTTGTGTGTCCATTTCTAACATTTAGTCACACAAAGCATGTTTTTTTTGGTTATTTAGTCATATACAATTAAGCATAAAGTGGCCAAAAGTGTTAATAAGTGTGACCATATGGTGTTTAAGGTGAAGAAATATGTCTTTTGTGTGACTATTGATCATCCAATGGCCACTTGAATTTTATATTTGTGTGGCCTTTTGTAACATTTTAGTCACACAAAGCATGTTTGTTTTGTGTATTTAGTCACATACAATTAATCCTAAAGTGGCCAAAAGTGTTAATAAGTGTGACCATATGGTATTTCAAGTGAAGAAATGTGTATTTTGTGTGACTATTGATCATCCAATGGCCACATTAAATTTATGTTTGTGTGGCCTTTTCTAACATTTAGTCACACAAAGCATGTTTGTTTTGCATATTTAGTCACATATAATTAATCATAAAGTGGCCAAAAGTGTTAATAAGTGTGACCATATGGTGTTTACAGTGAAGAAATGTGTGTTTTGTGTGACTATTGATCATCCAATGGCCACATGAATTTTATGTTTGTGTGGCCTTTTCTAACATTTGGTCACACAAAGCATGTTTGTTTTGGGTATTTAGTCACATACAATTAATCATAAAGTGGCTAAAAGTGTTAATAAGTGTGACCATATGGTGTTTAAAGTGAAGAAACGTGTATTTTGAGTGACTATTGATCATCCAATGGCCACATATTAAGTTACGTGACCATATGTACTGGATTTTGGCTACACTTAAATAATATGTGTGACAAAACGTTTAGTGTGACCATATATGGCATTTGGTCACGGTGTTAGTAGCAAATGTGACTTTATAGATTAGCTTTTTGGCAAGCTAACACAAACTAAACTTTAAACACACATATTAACTTACGTGAACATATGTACTCGATTTTGGCTACACTTAACGAATGTGTGACAAAACATGTAGTGTGACCATATATGACTTTTGTTCACAGTGTTCAAGTGTGTGACATATATTTGTCACTGTTTATATGTATATCGTGGCTAATGCTTCAAACTTACTTTTCATTTGTCACTCGTTCCAATTTCAGATGTGGCTAAAGAGTTGGCAAAACATATCAGTCACCCTTAAATAATGTGTGACAAAACTTGACTCTATGATTTAGACACGCAAAAAATTACTTCATGTGACTAACGCATCAAGGTCACTTGTATTTGTCACGCGTTCCAAATTCATATGTGGCTAAATGATCTGAAACAAAATCACCAGATACCTTTAGCCACACAATGTTCAATTGTGTGGCAATACAGTTCTAATGGTCACACAATCAAAATTTTCATGTGTGACTAATTAGTAAATGTTGTCAATTTTGGTACCTTCAGCCACACAAATATGCGAATGTGTGGCCGTTCCATTTCGACCATGCGTGACCAAATCCCGTTTTTGTACTAGTGATGATGAATCCTACATTCAGGCTAAGGTTGTTGGGAAGATAGTTAGAGTTAGTGAAGCCTTGATTAGGGAAGATTTAGTGTTTGATGATGAAGAAGGGGATATTCTTTTTGACAAACAAGTTCTTTGGGATACATTAAGGGATATTGGTTATGAAGGGTTTCTCACTGAAACAACTTTTAAGAAACCCTTATTTAGTCCACACTGGAAGTACCTTGTTCATGTATTGCTTCATTGCTTAAGTCCCAAGAGTACTTCATGGGAATAATTTGGATCCAATATCGCCTCTGCTTTAGTGGGATTAGCTACCAATCACCTCTTTAACTTTTCCAGAATGATTCTTGATGGTATGTTATCTCATATCTCCAATGGTTCACCCTTTTTAATGTACCCAAGATTTGTTCAAGTCTTCTTGAACAAACAGTTTAAGGATGTACCAAAACCTTCCAGCTTGTTACCTGTTGTTGTACTTCCACCAAAAGTGTTCACCTTCATGGCTAGAAAGAGTGACAAATTTTCTAGGAGGGATACACCTTTGACTACTCACATGATGGAAGTCGTACAAGCTGTTAGAGAAGAAGTTGTTGTAAGTGAAAAACATGAGCCTTCAGTTTCAAGGGAAAGTACTGCTTCTCCACATACTGCTTCACAACGTACTGCTTCACAGGAAGGTATTGCATCTCAGCCTACTGCATCTCTACAAGATATTGTGCATGGTGATTCAGAACCAGAGGTCAACCCACCATCATCTCCCAATGATTATACTTCCACAGATGGGTCTCAAACATCTGGAGGAGATGAGGGAGATATGGCTTCTGAGGGTCAGGTTTTGGATAATTATGCTTTGACAAGGGAACTTTTGAGATTAAAGAAAGATTATGAATCTCACGCTGTACAACTGATGAAGATGAACAACAAGTTTAGAAGAAGATTGAAGAACTTTGTATGGCCATTAGTTCAACATCACAGATTGTGGGTCAAGTCTCAAAATAAGAGAGGTAAGAAGTTTAAGAAGGCTTCTAAAGGCAAGAAGATTCACAAGCATTCTTCATTTCAATTGGGGAGGAATTTGAGCAAGAAAATTTGAATGAAGATGCTCAAACTTATGAAGAAGCTGACACTGTTGATAAAGAAGCTGAGAAAATTGAGCAAACTGAGCCTCAAAGTACTGGTGTACAAAGTACTGGTGTACAAAGTACTGGTGTACAAAGTACTGGTGATCAAGGTGCTGATGCTCAAGGTGCTGATCAAGGTACTGCTCTTCAAGGAACCTTTAGACAAGAGCTCATTACACCAAGGACCCTAAATTTTGAACAAGAAGCTGGTCCTTCAACAGTGTTTCAAGAAAAGGAAGCTGATACATCCAAAGTAGAACACACTGCTAGTGATGATGAGACTGTTGCTCAGATATTGCAAAACATGTCAAGACCAAGAGGTATTAGTATTCCAGGTGTTGAACAACAACCTCAAGTCTTGCAATCTTCTCAACCTGCTTTAGATCCTAAAGACAAAGGAAAAGGTAAACTGGTAGAAACAAAGAAAAAGAAGAAGCTTACTTTGGCAGAATTGAGAGCTATTGAAGTGACTAAGAATGAAGAAGCTGCTAGGAAGCTACAAGCTGAATTGGATGCAGAAGTTGCTATACTAGAAAAGCCAGCTGTTATACCTAGACGACCTCAGAGTATTGCTAAGGAAAGAAATGCAATGATGGCCTATCTGAAGGGTAGAGGATATACAGGTCTGCATAAATTGAAATATATAGAGATGAAAGATTTGTATGATGCTATTAGAGAATCTTATCAAAAGGAAGTTGAAGGTATTATTCCTTTTGATGATGAAAAACAGAATGAGGATGCAAGAAAAAGGAGTTTAAAGAGAAAGAGAACAACTGATGATGAACAGCCATCAAAGAAGATACAATTAAGAACAGATACAGTTGATGAGCTGATGAATTATCTTAGAGTTGTAGATTTTGAGCATCCTAAGTCTAAGGAAGTTGCAGTAAAGAAGTCAAAGATGTCTACTTTTGAAGTTGTAAAATCAAAGGAAGGAGATTACCTTATGTTCCATAAAGAAAATGAAAGTTTTAGAGTATTTAATCTGCTATAGGATATATTACACATGATAGATAGAGAGGATCTGTTTCACCTATATCAACTAGTGCAAGAGTATTTTGAGCATATTCCTTCAACTGGAGTTGGCTTAGTCTTGCTGGGAGATCTTATAACTATCTGGGAGACAGAAGAAACAAGCACTGATGCAATCTAGCACAACCAAGAAGTTTGGGAGATTACTAGCTGGAGATTCTTTGAAGAATCGGGAGTGCATGTTTTGGAGTTAGAAGATGGGACCATGATCCATATGTTAGCAGAAAGAAGATATCCACTGACAAGAGATCTTATGATCAGGATGCTAGATCATGGAATGGAGGTTAAGCAAGAGAATGAAACAACCCTTATGGTCATTGAATTATTTATCAAATGGACAACTATGGCTGATGACGAGGCATAAATACTAGTATGGTTCTTAATTATATAAATTTTTGAAAAATAAAGTACTTTATTCAAAGTACTGCTGGACAAACACTACTTTATCCAAAGTACTGCTTGTAGCACAAAAACAGTAAAAGTATTTTAATGAAAATAAATAAGAAATTTTTGTAAAGTGCAAAATACTTTTTGAAGCACAAGATAACAGCAACAAATTGTTTTGAGAGCAACATCTAATGGTAATCAACTCACCATGTTTAATAAACAAGAAAGAGTTTGACTCATCATGAGGGTACGGCTCTGATGTGATTATCAAATCCGTTTTTAGTTGACAATTTACTAAAAATTGTATGGTTTTCAACTCACCATATCTGTAATAGTGAAGAGTTGGCTAGCGCACAAGAAAATGGCTTGTGGTAAAGGCTGTGGAAAAATCATTTATATGGTAATTAGTTCACCATGGTTGCAAGAACTAGCTAGTCCAAAAGCAAATGGCTATTGGTAAGGACTTATCAAATCCGTTGATAGCTAATGATTTGCTAAAAATCATATGGTTATTAATTGTTCTATTTCATGAACTAATCAATTGGGATTTACATCAAGGTGGTAGGTAAGCGGGCAACAAGCTGCGCCGCCACCCCTTTCAGAATAGCAAACCCTATTCTACTGAAAACGTAATCGTGACCCCTTGGGGCCGATATATTGCTGCGAACAATCTTACGAACTCGATCCAAGAAGCGCACAGCTTCAGGGGCTAAGGAACCAAAAGTGTCAAAAGCAAAAGGAACAAACACGTGTTGATTCTCGGAGAAGGCTTTATCATGTTTGTCCACTTTCTTTATCTCAGCCTTTATAACAGCTTGCCCAGCCGTAAACCCATTACCCCGAAGATCCACGAGGGGGGACACACCAGTGAGGTAAAGAGACATCAAAATCCATTAAATTTTCAATGATTCTCCTCTCACAGGAGTTAACACACCTGGAAGTGATGAGAATAGTCTAAAACTTTATGATCTGATGGACATTTTGCCATATGTTACTGAAAAGCTGAAAAGATGAAGGTTGCTGATAATGATTGCTGAAACGGATTGCTTATAAAGACTACTTTGATGATAATGATACAAGCACAGAGAGTACAAGACAAATCTGAAGATAAAGACACAATCTTTCCTTGAAGACAAAGATGTTAAAGATAAAGATACAAAGGAACTTGAAATCAAGCAAGTAGAATTCAAGTTAGGGGAGGATTGTTGGGATATAAAAGACAAAGTACTGAAGAAAGTCAAAGTGCTGCTCAAGTCAAAGTACTGCAAAGCTAAAGGACTGCTATATCATTTATGGAAAGTTATGTTTATCTAGAACATTCTTAGTTTAGAATTAGTATTACTTGGTGTTCAAGGATTGTAATTGTAAACCGACTAGGGTACTCCTTATGCCTATAAAAGGACCCCTAGATTGACATTAGAGATACATGATTTAGAGTTTACCAAGTACGATATTAGACTTTTAGCGATTAGGTTTGTTAGTGAATCTGTGTATCAAGCAGGTTCAAATTTTAGTATTAATAAAATCGTTGAAGTTTAAGTTATTCTTCTTAGCTTTATTGAAGTAGTTTCCGCATACTTAATAGAGTAATATCAGTGTTTCATTGTTAGTAACTTAGGATTTATCCAAGGTTGCTAAGCCCTTACAAGCTACATAGTTAGTTTGGTTATAGTATATCGATCCAACAGGGTTTGATCTCAAAGGGTACTCTGATTCTGATTATGCTAGCTGCAACATGGACAGAAAAAGTACCTCAGGGTCCTGTCAATTTCTTGGAGGAAAACTAGTCTGTTGGAGTGCTAAAAAGCAACAATCAGTGGCTATGTCTTCAGCCGAAGCTGAGTATGTTGCTGCTGCAGGATGTTGTGCCAATGTATTATGGATGAAAAGTCATCTCAGTGACTGTGACATCCACTACAAAATGGTACCCATCTTCTGTGACAACACTAGTGCCATTGCTATCTCCAACAACCCTGTCCTTCACCAAAGAACCAAACACATTTATATCAGATATCATTTCATCAGGGACCACATAATGAAAGGAGACATAGAACTTTATTTCATCCCTTCTGAATATTAACTTGCTGATATCTTCACCAAACCATTGGATGAACCTACCTTCAGGAGACTGAAAGCTGAATTGGGAATGCTAGACATTGAAAGTCAGCAACCTGAAAACCAATCCCAATCTCAGTAAGTTTTCCCTAAAAGGGTTCATCCTCCCTGAACAAAACCTCTATAATAACCCTCTTACTGAATGAGTAAGACTCATTCAGGGACCCTGACTCTTGATATTGAGCATTGAATGAGTAACTAAATGCACCAAGTATTAGTTACTTAAATGTCCTAGGTTGGTAAACACACCAATTAAATATAGGAATATATGTCTCTCTATCTTACTGTCAGGGGTCCCTCAAACTTACCCAATCCCACTTGGCATTAAATGCCCCCCTCTCACATGAAATATCTTATTGATATTTTATAGTTTCAAAACGCACTTTTACTGTGCACTGCAACTGTTCCTTGAAAACCGGGATTTTAGAGCGGGTAGTGGAGTGGTGGCATTAAATGTGGAAATTCAAAACGTTTTCAAAAACTGACTTTACAAATTCACATTTGTGTATAAACTACCCCTCTCATCACTTTATAAATACCCCTCACAAAATCTTTAAAACACACACAAAGTATTTCTGCAACAAAACGCTGTCAAAATCTCTTTCAAACCAAGAAATCTTTGTGTTCTTCAAACCTTTTTCTGAAAAACCTTCTCTATAAACATTTACAAAAAATTTTCATCACAAACTTGAGAGATTTAACACTCCTTGATTGTTCTCAAAAAATATTTTTTTCAAAACCCTAAAACTTTCAATGGAAATGGCAAGAACACAATCTCTTCAGTTTGCACAACAGTGGTTAGGGGATCTCAGTAACGTTGAATTTAAAACCAATAATGTCATAGGAAATTTTGAATACCCACAAAATGTCCCAGCCTATAAGGACATTATGAAATTTTTGTTTAACTACCCACTGAAAACGGCCTTTGTTCAGTGTCCCTCTATACTGTACCAAAACCTCCTCAGGGAGTTTTGGGCTATAGCTACGACCTATGACCCATCACCCTCAACTAATGAGACAGACCTAAGACCACTCAGGGAGTATCTCATTAAGTTCAGTCTTTTTAATGGGGAAAGATCAGTCACCCTAGATTACAAAACTTTTTGCACCTCATCAGGGTTAGACTACAATAAGGGAGTTTATGTCGCCCATCCTGAACCCTCCACAGTGAAGGATGGGTTAAAACAAATAGTTTTGGATCCAAAATTTTTGGACAAGACCCCAGTCACCAAAAACTCATTTCCCACGGCTTGGAAGATCCTGTTCACATTTGTGATTCAGGTTCTCGGTGGGAACCACTCATCAACTGAACAAGTTAACTCTATTCAGTTGATGATGGCATAATGTTTGATGAATGGGGAAAATGTCGACATTGGGGAGATCATTTACAGTGATCTCGTAACCAAGCTACTGATCCAAACTAGGACAAAATACATTTCGTATCCTAGGTTTGTCTCATGTGCTTTGCAAGTGTTACTGGGTTGCAATTACCCTCAGGAAGAAAATTTTGGTACTACACCTGGTATTCTGAGTCAATCTAATTTTCAAAAAGACTCATCCCAAGTCACTGATATTGTATTGACGGCCCATATGATTGCTGTAAATAATCAGAGGGATTCAGTGTCTCCAAACCCTGCTCCTAAAAAGAGAAAGGGGAAGTCTCAGACTGGGACTAAGACCAAACCCAAGTCTTAGGGCCCTAAGGCTTCAGGAACACAGGCCAAAAGGCAATGAAGACCCAAGACTGATCTGACACCCGCTGGAGCCCAATCATCATCCACCCCGGTGACAACAAAGGACACTGATACATCACAATCAGTGCCCTTGGTCCCAACTACTACTCCCCAAGATCCGGAGGGAAACATACAACCCGCTGGTAGGGGAGCGCCTTCCACTTCGCCCAAGGATGACATTAGAAAATCACAGCCTTTGTCTGAAGGCACACTGAATGATCCCAAAGACTCAGAGGGAACTAAACAACTCGCTGATAGGGATATAACTGTCACTGACTCCGCTAAAGGCACTGGGAAAAACCCATCAGTGTCTCATGGGTCTTAGGGGGACAAAGACTGGAGAGGAAAGAAACAACCCTCTGATACAGAACCCATCACCAATCCTGACTCCGGAGAAGACACTGGGAAACACCCATCAGTTTCTGAGGGGTCAAAGGAGGACAAAGACTCATAGGGATTTATACCACCCACTGATATGGAACCCATCACCCCCCACCTTGTTAACTATGGCTGATGTTGCTAAGATACTATTTTCTGATGAAGAGCATGCTGAAAGTGAAGATGAAATTCTATCCGCAGGGGAAGAAGTGGACGCTGATGTTCAACATGAACAAGAGTATCAGCCTAATCTACAAGTGCCTAAAGAGTCACCTTTCCAGCCTGAAGCCAATGACTCTGACACCTCTTCATCCAGTTCTGATGAATTCAGCCAGTTTGATAGTATTCTTCCAATCACTGAAAGGAAGCTAGTTATGTGAATCACCAAAGCTTCAAGAAATATATATTCTGGGGTCACTGGCACACTGTGGGATCAACATACTAAAGCTGCTGCAAGTTATGCTGATCTAAAATCCGATGTGCTCACCTTTAATGCTAACACTGATGAGCACAGAGATATCATGTACGAGCAGCTTCATAGATTGGATGATAACCTGGCTAAGTTTCTCAAACATCTTCAGGGTTGTGGGACAAAAATTGATGAAATCAGGGACTCGGTCAAAGAAGACCCAGCACTCAACTCAAAAGTGCTGGAGGCTACTGAGGCTTACTTGAAGAATTCCTCAGACCTCACTGAACTAATTAACATGCTCAAGTCTGCAAATGTTCAGGGTCTTCAATATTCATTTTTGTCTCTTCAGGAAACATTGGGTTCCTTGGATGCTCAAGTGACCTCTCTGGCTAAGGCATCATCCTCCATGGCTTGGAATCTTGGGCCTAGGATGACTGCTTTGGAATCATCTCAAGCTAATCTGGAGAAACAAGTCACCAGTATTCAGCAGGATACTACTGACATTAAGGCTATGCTCACTGAAATCTATCAAGCCTTCAAAGGTAAAGCCACTGAAGCTCCCCTAGTGTCCGAAGCAACTCTTGATCTCACTCATGTTGCGGCAACAGTTGAGGGGGAGAAGACTACTGAAGAGACTTCCTCTCACACTGAGGGGGAGCCAGCTCAACCAGTCCCTGCTATACCAATTTCATCAGTACTACCAACATCATCAACAACAACAACAATGACAGTGGTCACACCAATAACAACAACAACACCGCCCCTGATAGCATCATCTTCTTCAGGCCAGGACAAAGGAAAAGGCATAATGAAAACACCACCTGAGCCTGAGAAGATTCCCTATATGATCGGCAACACTGAGTATCTGCTTACCCCACAACAGCTAAGTGCCTACCTTGCAAAGGAAGAGAGGAAAAAGAAACTTGTTGAGGAGGAAAGAAAGAGCAGAGAAGCACTGGTAAAAGTTGTCGCTGAAGAAGCTGAGAATAATGGAATTGATCCTACGAAGCTTCAAAAGGGTCAGGCTGGACAAAAGTTCAAGGATGCTCAGGCTGCTAAGATGGCTGAAATGAGAAAGCAGCTGGAAGAGAAGACAAAGAAAGCTGCAGCCATCAGGAAGGCACGAATTGATCACTACAACTGGTCAATGACTAATAGAAGGCTGCTTGAGAAAATCACAGATGTCAGAATCATCCCCAAGTCGAAACCACTAGCCATGAATGTTTACAGGGGGGATGACAAAAGACATTTCGAGGTTCATGATCCCCTAAAATTCGCTAACTTTGGGATCATTGAACTCGATGGGCTGGGTCCAATAATTGAAAAGAAGCAGAATGCGGTGGTTAAGGAGCTGATGAAAATGCTCAGCAAAAGATATGAAAGACTGGGGGATGCACCAGCACAACTGGGGATTTAGCCTGCCTTAACTGCACCACAAGGATCTCAACCTCAGTCACAAAAGGGCAAGAGAAAGAGAATTGAGTTCCAGCCTGAGATCAAAGTGCCTGGACTTGAATGCAACAGGGAGCTGCCTAAATGTGTCAGATTTGTCAACTGTCTTGTGATTGAATAGCCTGAAAGAGGTATTTTCTTCATTGATGTCTATGGAAACCCAGCATTCCAAAGGTGGAGTGACCTAGATCTTGCTGGAGTGCCTACAATGGCAAGCTATCTACCAGTGGCCTCTCAAATCAATACTACAGAAAATGAAAGGTTCTGCAAAGACTTGAACGCTAAGATTAGAGAGCACTCTGACAAAGAAGCACTCCTCAAGAACAAGGTTAAGCTTGAAGCACTGGGGATCCATCTTGATTTACATCATTATCATTTATCTTTTGTACTAGTGATAGGAACCATGTAATTGATCAATAAACGATGTATGTTTTGTTAAAATATTCAATGTTCCTTATTATGTTCATTAGTACATTCAGTGTAAGAAGAAGCCATTTGCTCACTTACACTGATCAAACACTTAGGCTATTTGTATATCCAAATAGGGGGAGACTCTTGGGTTCAGTAAATACCCAAACCCCTTAATCTAGGATTTGAATAGAAAATAACCTAAGTGTTTAGACCGTTAAACACTAACAGGTCACTGAGTGCATAGTCTCTCAGTGAGCCATCTTCAGGATACTCAGTATGAGGCGAAGAAGAAGTCTCTCCACTCTGTAAAGCGGAACTTAATGGGTGAAGACTGAGTCAAGAAGAAGATGGTGGATTCAGTGAGTGATGACAATAACTCACTAAATCCCTAAGACTCCTCTCCAACTACTTACACTGCAGACTAACTGAAGAAGAAGACTAAAGGATATGAAGACTGAAGAATGAGCGGGATAAGGCGGGATAAGTTTGAATCAGATAAGACGAAATCCTTATCAACAAAGTTCAACTTTCCCTGAATGGAAAACGATCAGGCTCAGTGTCATCAGTGACCTTTAGAAAGCAGTCTTGTCTCTTACCTAAAATAGTCTTTGTAAACAGAGACAAAATACATCAGTATTTTGTCTTCTGTAAGTTGTCAGTTTGTCACTTAGGAAAGAGTTAAAACTCATACTTGTATAAATAGCATAAGAGATGGAGTGAAAGATTAAGCTTGTGAATTGTAAAAACACACATACACGCAAGCCATCTTTCACTCCTCCAAATACAACTTAATCCATGAGATAGCTCAGTGGGTACTTGTAGTTGTGCTCAGACTTCGCCTGAGCTTAGAGAGGACTCACCAACCTTTGTCATTTCAATCCCAAGTACTATTCCGCAAGTACTTGGGTAATGTATTCTTGTTTGATTCATTTCTAATAAAGAATATTATGTTGAAAATTAATATGTGTGTTTTACTTACATCTTATCAGTCATAGATTCACTATTAACTTGTTTTTAAATACTTAAACTGTTTTACGATAGTGAATAGGGAACAACACCTATAAATACCAAACCTTTACATATTATTTTTCTCAAATACAATTCAATCAAAAATAACATTATTCTCTATAACTCAACCCCAAAAGAAAAACAATGTCTCAAAATCCAAACGAAGGCGACTATTTCACGAACCTCCTCACGTCATGAAGAAATATCAAATCGACGAGTAATTTATTATTAATATGTGTTGTATTAGTTTCCCGTATCATTTTTTTCGTGTCATTTTTTTTGTATCGTTTTTTCTCGTATTGTTATTTTAAGTTGCGTCTAATTTCAATATGTTGTAATGTATTTTATTTTTAATGAGATGAATTTAGTTTATTTGGAAATTTAAATAAAAAAATAAAGTTATAAGTGGTGGGCTCCAAATGAGTAAGTTAAGGTTATTTGTATAAGAAGGGTTAGTTATTGAGGTTTGTTAAAGTGATGTGGCACCCCGTGGGCCTTAAATGAGGAGTTTTGGCTAACCACGACACCTAGGTAGATATTCTTTACTTGTGGGGGTGTTAGTTGTAAATAGAGGAGTACGTTCAACTTTTACGGTCTTTGTGACTTTAGTTTGTTACTATAATTTAGGTGCAATTTGGTGCGTGGGTTTTGGATATATGAAATGGAGTCAATCCATAAAATAATTGTTTGGTTGATAAATTGGGTTTAAAATTTGGCTTTGACATCTTTAAACACGATGATTACGAAAAGTTACCTCAATAGGTGGGGTTTGAGACAAAGTCAACATCTTTACTGACAATTGGGTACTTTTCTCTTTGTGTTTATGATTTTTTTCATCAATGTAGTGGGTCATCTTTTAGCAATATTATTCTTTTAGTTTGAAAAGAGTAGTGTAAGTCAAAAAGTATTCTTATATGTGTTTACAAACCGAACAAATTTTAAATTTTCTTTCTCTTCTATAAAATCCTAATTCAAATCCAAATCCAAATCCAAATTTTAATCCTAAACTCATCTACAAACCAAACGGGCCCTTATAATCCAACGAAAATGTGCAGTTGGACTTTTGAGTAGTTATTAGCTATTGAAACATTTAAACTTTTTTTAGCCGGTTAAGTCCAATGCTAAAAAGTTATTCTCAACTTATTCATAACATTTAATCACTAACATATAATGTGTGACATATAATCATTTTTCAAAAGGTTGATCTTTATTGTTCAAATAACCATTTCTCAATATAGCTCCAACGCATCAAGTCACTTTCGAGTTTATTTCAAGTCATTTATAACTATTAGGGGTGTAAACGAGACGAGACAGCTCGCGAGCTATTCGGGATTGACTAGTAAATTACTGGAAATTGACTTGGCATAAACGAGTTGAACTCGAGCTACTCGAGTACGCTTTCAGTCTAGTTCGAGCTCAAAATACTTGGCTCGTGAGGCTCGCAAGCCCTTATCGAGTTTCAATGATATTACACTCTTACCCTTTTATATACACGTAGTTTTGTAATTGTCAAAAAATCGAGTCGAGTCAAGCTTGATATGCTGAATTTTTATCGAGTTAAGAGCTTTAAATGTGGAAATAATCGAGCTCGAGTTTGGGATGACGAGCCAGCTCGAGCTATCGATTCAAGTTCGAGCTTGGCAGTACTCAGCTTAACTTTGCTCGTTTACACCCCTACATTCATGAGTAATCCAAAGTATTAACTATTCATTAAAGATGCTCTGGAATTTTATTAATTTGAAATAGAAGTGATCAGGAATTGCATCTGATTATACATTACAACTACTTTTTCAGTAATTAATTATAGAGTTAATTACACAAATGGTCATTGTGGTTTGTTGGATTTTTCACTTTCAGTCACTAATTTTTTTTTGACTGATTCAGTCATTGTGGTTTCTTTTATTACGGATCCAGTCCAAATCCGTATAAAATGACCAAAAAGCCCTTGTCAGCTTCTTTTTCAAATGAGTTAATTGCATAAATGGTCACTATGGTTTCAAATGACAACTAAGTAACGGCCGTTAGTCCTTTATATTAATGGTCGTTAGTTAATAACCGAAAATTTGGGTTTCTTACGTTTTCGTCCGTTTTTACACCGTATCGTCCGTTTTTACACGTTTTCTTCCGTTTTTACTCGTTTTCGTCCGTTTTTACACGTTTTCATCCGTTTTTACACGTTTTCGTCCCTTTTTGCAAGTTTCTTCCGTTTTTACTCTTTTTTGTCTGTTTTTGCACGTTTTCGTCCGTTTTTACACGTTTTTGTCCGTTTTTACATGATTTCGTCTGTTTTTACAAATTTTCGTTCGTTTTTACATGTTTTCATCCATTTTTACACATTTTCATTCATATTTGCACGTTTTCGTCCATTTTTACACGTTTTCTTCTGTTTTTACCCATTTCCGTCTCTTTTTATACGTTTTCGTCCGTTTTTACATGTTTTCGTTTGTTTTTACACGTTTTCGTCCGTTTTTACATTTCTTCGTATGTTTTTATACGTTTTCGTTCGTTTTTGCATGTTTTCATCTGTTTTTACACGTTTTAGTCAGTTTTCACATTTCTTCGTCTGTTTTTATACGTTTCATTCGTTTTTGCACATTTTCGTCTGTTTTTACACGTTTTCTATCGTTTTTACTCGTATTCGTCCGTTTTACACGTTTTCTTCCGTTTTTACACGTTTTCGTCCATTTTTACTCGTTTTCATCCGTTTTTATATGTTTTCGTCTGTTTTACAGTTTTCGTCTGTTTTTTAATGTTTTCGTCTGTTTTTATACGTTTTCATTTGTTTTTTCATGTTTTTGACCGTTTTTACATGTTTTCTTCCGTTTTTACTCGTTTTCGTCCGTTTTTACAGGTTTTCTTCCGTTTTACACGTCTTCTTCGGTTTTTACTCGTTTTAGTCCATTTTTACATGTATTCTTCCGTTTTTACACGTTTTCTTCTGTTTTCACTCGTATTTTTTTTTTCCATTTTTACAAGTTTCTTTCGTTTTTGCACGTCTTCGCCGGTTTTTACTCGTTTTCGTTCGCTTTAACATGTTTTCGGCCGTTTTTACACGTTTTCGTCTGTTTTTACACGTTTTTGTCTGTTTTTACATGTTTTCGTCTGTTTTTACATGCTTTCGTCTGTTTTTTCATGTTTTCGCCCGTTTTTACTCCTTTTTGTCCATTTTTGTACGTTTTCGTCCATTTTCACGTTTTTGTTTGATTTTATACGGGCAAAAATTGACGAAAATGTGTAAAAACGGATGAAAACGTGTAAAAGCAAATGAAAATGTATTTAAATGGACGAAAACGTGCAAAAGCATACGTAAAAGTGTAAAACAGACGAAAACGTGTAAAAACGGATGAAAACATGTAAAAACATGTAAAACTGACGAAAACTTGTAAAAACAGACGAAAACAAGTAAAAACAGAAGAAAGCGTGTAAAAACTGAAGTAGACGTGTAAAAACGGACGAAACCGAGTTAAAACGGACGAAAACGAGTAAAAACAGACGAAACATGTAAAAACGGACGAAAACGTGTAAAAACAAACGAAAACATGGAAAAACGGATGAAACGTGTAAAAACAGACGAAAATGTGTTAAAACGGACGAAAATGAGTAAAAACGGAAGAAAACGTGTAATAACGGACGAAAACTTGCAAAAACGGACGAAAACGTGTAAAAACAAACGAAAACATGTTAAAACGGACGAAAACGTGTAAAAAACGTATAAAAAAGCGCATGTAAAAAGCGTATGAAAACGTGTAAAAACGTGAAAAGCGTAAAAGAAACGTGTAAAAACGGGCACGAAAACGTGCAAAAAAAGCGTGCAAAAAAAGCGAAAAGCGTGCAACGAGCGAAAACATGTAAAACGGGCGAAAATGTAAAAATGGCGAACGTGTAAAAAGACGAAAACATGTAAAACGGATGAAAACGTGTAAAAACGAACGAAAACGTGTAAAACCGGATAAAAACGAGTAAAAACGGAAGAAAACGTGTAAAAACGAACAAAAATGTGCAAAAACCTAAGAATATCAAATTTTCGGTTATTTACTAACGACCGTTAGTATAAAGGACTAACAACCGTTACTTAATCGTCATTTGAAACCACAGTGACCATTTATGTAATTAACTCGAAAAAAGAAGGTGACAAGGGCTTTTTAGTCATTTCATACAGATTTGGACTGGATCCGTAATAACAAAAAAACAACAATGACTGAATCAGTCAAAAAAAAAGTTTAGTGACTGAAAGTGAAAAATTTAACAAACCACAGTGACCATTTTTGTAATTAACTCTTAATTATATAACCCGTGTATTACATGATTTATTATAGGAGAGATGCTTATGATTGTTTATTGATATTTTTTATTAATTTATAGGAAATTAGGTTATTATAGGGAGATTTAGTTTAGATATTAAAAGAGATTGAAATTTGAAAATTTACTAATTATAGTTTAATGGGACACTTGATTTTTTTTATTTATTGTTATTATATTAATTTTTATATATTTTTGTGGCTAATAATAGTAATAACATTTGTGTTTTATATAAAGGAAGTGATTTGCACACTCAATTTGTTGATTAGGACACTTAGAGTACAAGCATATAAAGCACGGTGTGGGTTTTGTACAACTAATTGAAGCACAAAAAAGAGTGTCCTAATAACTATTAGGAATGTGCAAATCACTTCCCTTATATAGTTGATTGGTGTTTAGAAAATAGCATGTAGATTTTATAATGAGAAATAGGTGGCAACATTATGTTGGTTGCCGATGAGTAACCCACGGCTTCACAAACCAATTAGTAAATGCCACACAATTTTAGGCACAAAATTAGGCATATATTTAGCCACCCCAATCATTCCTCTTTTAGAATAAGTTAGGGGTAAGCGAAAAAACCGAAAAGACCGAATAAACTGAAAACCGAAACCGAACCGAACCGAAAATAACCTAACCGAACTAATAACCGAACCGAATTTGCTAAAACCAAACCGAACCGAACTACTAATTCGGTTCTCGGTTTGGATATGGGTTTGGCAGTTTGAATCGAAAACCGAATTCATATAAATATATATATTTTATATATATATATATATATATATATATTTTATGTATATATATATATTTATATATTTTTATGTATATTTATATATAAATAAATACTATTAAAAGGTTATCATAATATAATAAAACATTTTTTATGCTTGAAATATATTTTTTTACTAAACATATATGTAATTATTAATTTTTGTTTTTTAAAATAGTGAAATTCGAGTTATTAGGGTTAACCCAAGAACCGAATAGAATTCCACCGAACCGAAAACCGAATTTGAATTTGGTTTGGTTCGGTTCTCGGGTTGACCTAAATTTTTTTTTAAACCGAATTAACCGAACCGAACTAACCGAACCAATCAACACCCCTAGAATAAATTACCAAAATGAATTTGCTATAATGGGCCAATTTTTATCGGTTTACCAAAATGGACCTTTGAGCACTATGTCAAATATAGAGATTTGACATAAAAGTGTGAAAATATTTGCTACGCCTAATTGGCTCACCCGCATGCTAGTGTAACTTTTTTATTCTTCTCACTTTAAAGTGTGTAAACATACTTAAAAAGTGTGAATATGTTACTATTTTTTCGTAGTGCTAAAAAACACCCTTACTTTTTTGATCCTTCATCTTATTTAAATTTACACTCGTACCCCTTCAACTTTCATTTTAAAAACAAAAAAACTTCCTTCATAAATCACATAAAAAACATTTTCACTACCAAACAGTAACCCTTTAATAAAATCCCTAAATTTAAACAAAATCCCCAAATTTTATAAAAATTAAAAACCCAAATACCCTATAATTTGAAGAAATGATATTTGGTGGAGTTGAAGAAGATTAAATGCGTGTGTAATGTTGGAAATCGTTTATTAGGTGAGGACTATTATGTGTTATAGTAATATGATCGTAGGGGATTTAGGGGGTGTTTGGGTAAGCTTATTTAAAGTAGTTTAATAGGTTATTGGGTTCTGAAAAAGCTGAAATTAATGTTGCAAATCTCGCTAAGCGACAACGAGTAAGTGGCCTAGGCGGGGAGTACGTGGGGGTATTGGAATTTTTATGTGCAACTTTTGAAATTATATGTATGATATGTTTATAAGACCATATTATTTGATTATAGAACCAAAAATTATGTTTGGTAACGTTAACACAATTGTTAAAACACTTCAAACCGAGTTTTGTACGAATTAGCACCGAGCTGACCAAGTTGTGACCATATTGAATTTTTTGGCTGATTCTGCTCAACTCGCCCTGGTCACTGACCTTGTGGCTTGTAATTGCCGATTACTTTGTAGTCCGAGTTTTACAACACTGGGTAGGCTTATTTTAAGAGGCTAATAAGCTATTGGGTATAAAAAAAAAGGTCTGAGGGCTTATTGAATGTGTTTGGGTAAGCTCATGTCAAAGTGCTTTATACATTGGGATGTATCTGTATTTTTCCTAATTATCATGTGTAGAGCAGCGTGGGTTTGTGAGAGAGATAAATGTCATGGGAATATGGGATTTAGGGGGTGTTTGGGTAAGCTAGTATAAAGAACTTACAGGTTGGGTAAGCTTATGCCAAAGTGCTTATTAGTTATTTGGGGAAACATGGGTTTTTTCGATAATGAATAAACGCATATGTTAAGCATAAGGTTATCCTGATACATTACAACATCTGAGTATCCTTTGGGCATGATTGAAGCCAATATAATGTATGTAGCCTTGTTATCGAATCATAATTATTCAGAGCAATTTGATTTTGTGTGAGAGATAGCTGCCATGGGAATCATTGTGATTTAGGGGGTGTTTCGGTGAGCTTATTTAAAGATCTTAATAGTTTATTGTGTTTTAATAAAGCTAAAAAGCTTATTGAATTTTTGCTTATTTTAAGGGCTTATGTATTTTTTGAGGGGAGGATTAAGCTAATAAGCTGATTCCATTAGTTTGGGGTATTTCGAAAATGCATAAGTTTTATTTACTCTTACCTTACCTAAACGTCCCCCTAGTATATTGTGGGCATTATTGGAGGCAAATACTCTCAGTTGTTTTGCTTGTAGTGAGTTATCGGCCTTGGCGGGGAGTACTCATAGTCTTAGATAGGAATTTTTATATATAAGTTTTGAAGCTATGTGTAAGAGTATGACATGTTTAAAGGACTATATAAATGTTCATGGACACTAGAAGTATATGTTTAGAAACTTTAACACACTTGTTAAAATACATAAGCGAGTTTTTTACTAGTTAGCACCGAGTGACCAACTTGTGACCAAATTGAATCTTTTGGCGATTCGCTCAACTCACCCAGTCCTGGCCTTGTAGCTAGTAATGGTTGATCACTTTGTGATCCATGTTTTACTACTCTGTGTAGGCTTATTTTAAGAGGTTAATAAGTTATTGGGTATAAGGAAAGTTAAAAAGCTAATTGAAGGTGTTTGGGTAAGCTTATGTCAAAGTGCGTTATACGTTGGAATGTATTTCTTTTTTCCTTAATTATCATGTGTAAAGCAGCATGCGTTTGTGAGAGGGATACCTGTCATGGGAATATGGGATCTAGGGTGTGTTTGGGTAAGCTTGTATAAAGAACTTACAGGATGGGTAAGCTTATGCCAAAGTGCTTATTAGTTATTTGGGGGCACTGGGGTTTTTTCGATAATGAATACAATTGTTCAAACACTTCAAACCGAGTTTTGTACGAATTAGCACCAAGCTGACCAAATTTTGACCAAATTGAATCTTGTGGCTGATTCTGCTCAACTCGCCCTGCTCATTGACCTTGTGGCTTGTAATCACCGATTACTTTGTAGTCCGAGCTTTACAACACTAGGTAGGCTTATTTTAAGAGGTTAATATGCTATTGGGTATAAAAAAATGTACAAAGCTTATTGAAGATGTTTGGGTAAACTCATGTCAAAGTGCTTTATACATTGTGATGTATTTATATTTTTCCAAATTATCATGTGCAGATCAGCATGGGATTTAGGGGGTGTTTTGTTAAGCTTGTATAAATAACTTACATGCTGGGTAAGCTTATGCCAAAGTGCTCATTAGTTATTTGTGGGAATAAGGGGTTTTTGATAATTAATAAATGCATAAGTTAAGCATAAGGTTGTCCTAATACAGTACATCATATTAGTATCCTTTGGGCATGATTGAAGCCAATATAATGTATGTAGCCTTGTTATCGAATCGTAATTATTTAGAGCAATTTTATTTTGTGTGATAGATACGTGCCATGGGAATCATTGGGATTTTTTCTTATTTTAAAGCTTAATAGTTTATTGTGTTTTAATAAAGCTAAAAAGCTTATTGAATATTTTCTTATTTTAAAGGGCTTATGTGTTTTTTGAGGGGAGGATTAAGCTAATAAGCTGATTCCATTAGTTTGGGGTATTTCGAAAATGCATAAGCTTTATTTACTCTTACCTTACCTAAACGTCCCCCTAGTATATTGTGAGCATGATTGAAGGCAAATACATAATGTTGTTTTGCTTGTAGTGAGTTATCGGCCTAGGTAGGCAGTACTCATAGTCTTAGATAGGAATTTTGATATATAAGCTTCGAAGCTATGTGTAAGAGTATGACATGTTTAAAGGACTATATAAATGTTCATGGACGCTAGAAGTATATGTTTAGAAACTTTAACACACTTGTTAAAATACATCAAGCCGAGTTTTTTTACGAGTTAGCACCGAGCTGACCAACTTGTGACCAAATTGAATCTTTTGGCCGATTCTGCTGAACTCGCCCTGGTCACTGGCCTTGTAGCTAGTAGTAATGGTTGATCACTTTGTGATCCGAGTTTTACTACTCTGTGTAGGCTTATTTTAAGAGGTTAATAAGTTATTGGGTATAAAAAAGGTTAAAAAGCTTAGTGAAGGTGTTTGGGTAAAGCTTATGTCAAAGTGCGTTATACATTGGAATGTATTTCTTTTTTCCCTAATTATCATGTGTAAAGCAGCGTGCGTTTGTGCGAGGGATACCTGTCATGAGAATATGGGATTTAGGGGGTGTTTGGGTAAGCTTGTATAAAGAACTTACAAGCTTATGCCAAAGTGCTTATTAGTTATTTGGGGGAATAAGGGGTTTTTCGATAATGAATAACTAGGTAAGTTAAGCATATGGTTATCCATATACAGTACGTCTTAGTATCTTTTAGGCATGATTGAAGCTAATATAATGTACGTTGCCTTGTTCTGCATCAAGATAAGAACCATATCTAAAGACATTATCTTCTGAAGTTTGGTTATAAAAGTTGCAAGGTTCATCAGTTTTTCTGATGTACAATCTACTTATATCCTATCTTAAGTTTGATCTAATTGTGAGATGTTTTTTAATGTTGCAGAAAGTATCACTGAAGAAGAACGATCTGCTGGATATGCTTCTATCTCACATTCAGAGGTAACTTGGATGTTTGAGATAATGTTTTTAATCTTGTTAACATGTTGAAATTTTTGTATCTGCAACTGGCAATCAAAGTTGTATTTTGCGTATGCCTATTACTGAGTTTGTACTCAGATGTTGCAGCATATGAGCCTTAATGCTAAGAAATCAGTAGCAGTTATTCAAACTTATAAGATATGGGATATTGACATGAATGGGATTATGTGAAGAGTGAGGGGTGGTTTCTTTAGGATGGGGGACTAGTGAGTTGTGAAAGATGAAGCTACTTTTTCCTAACTAACTGTCCTGTTAACCACACCTCCCTTGTTGACCAGAAAAGCTGTTATATGCCTAACTGGTGTTTGGAATAAAGGTTTAGGTAGTTAAAGGGTTTTTTTTTTTTTTTTTTTTTTTAATTAACATATTAAACTTCAACACTTTTTATAAAATCGTACACTGAAAGCATATCAGTATTAAGCTCATATTCTTCGTTATCCAGTCTTCTTCGTAACGGTATTTTTTTATTAAAGAATTCGCTAGATATTTGACGAATGAAGTTTGATATATAAAAAAATCGTAAATATTAAGAATAGGCAACTGTATTGTCTTCTGATGTCTTTGGCTAGTAAAAATCATATGGATAGTTTCCTGTTTGGTAGTAAATTAAATGATCACTCATTTGGATGGTTATGGATAAAAGGCTTGCAGGCTGTAAAATGTCATTGTCTGCTAGAATAATCTGCCTTGATCGATTAACTGGTTAGATTTGGAAATATCTGGTTATTGAATAGCAGTTATCTTTAAAGGAGTGCTTGGTTTGAAGATTTGTCAGATGGCTATGTACCTTGGTACTGAAATTCTTTGACTCATAAACTCTTTTCTCACACTACTACAAAATCTGAAATAAAACCCCCCTAATAGAGCCCTGTTAATAGGAAAAAAAGGCTCAATAAAGGTGTCCGTAAAAAACAAAGGCATAAAGCCCAGTTATGAAATGAAAAAACGGGGGTCTAACCCGGCTTTATTTGTTTTAACTATTCCCTTTTGAGCGGGATTTCTCCCCCTTCTTTTTTTTCACTTTGCTTTCTTATTTCTTTTCATGTTTCCAATTGACGGCTTGGGTTTGAAAATCTTCAAAAACCAGGTATGCAATGTTTCTCTGACATACATTTAATTATAAAATTCCAACTGTTGATGTTCAATTACGGGTTATTGGTCATTTTTGTTAACAGATCTAACGCCGCCGTTAGTGTTGGTTTAAAGCTCGATTCCACATAGAATCCTTGCCAGCCTTGTTCATATGACCTCAAACTAGCAGTTTATTTGTAAAGCTTTTGTATTTGGGTTCATGTTTGCATTTCTTTTATGATTAGGTTTGTTAGCTGTATGAAATAAATGTTTAAGTTCAAATTATGTTGTATATGTGCATTTCTTTTATGCTTAGACTATAGTAGAAGATCTACTAGGCATTTCATCTTTGAACACTTGCTTGCCATTTTCATTGATATCACTGTGAGACATTTCTTATAAATAAAGACATGGATATAGAAACTTGTTATTTTTCATTTGGGCATGAGTTGTAGATACATGAAATGTGTTGGTGGAATTACAGATTTGTAGAAGAATGGCTGCACATAAGCTAAAATACCCTGATGAACAAATGATAAGCCTTGGCATTGGTGATATAACTGAGCCCATTCCAGAAGTTATTACTTCACCCATGGCTAAGGTAGGATTATTTCTTATCTTGTATTTCTTCCTTGTGTAAATGATAAGGGTTGGCATTGGTGATAGCACTGAGCCATTCCGTAAGTTATTTCTTCAGCTCCACAAGAAAATTATGTGTTTAAAACATTATTGATATGTTTGACTTTTATTGCAAGTTCCCCAATTTTGCTACTGTAAATGGTTGTTTTTGACAGACTCGTTAACATTGTGAAGTATATATATGACACTTCAGTCCTAACGCGTTGGTATTCCCATTTCTTTGTATTGGCTAATGCTTTATCAGTCACACCGTAGATGTGGACCCTTGGAAATGCAGGCTTGGGAGCCTTACAGGTAACACATGATCTAAACTAGATGTGTTCCATAACGGGCAGCTAGTCAGGTTGACCTGCAAACGTGGTCTGTCCTTTTCTTAAACTTGCTTAAAAATAATGATTAATGAATGTTTTCATCCTGTTGACCCCATTAAATATAACATAACGTAGATTGATCCATTTATAAGTAAAATGCTTGAAGTTGCGACCTCATTCGACAGTTAGTTTCTTAACAAAGTAAATATCTTCTTCCCCTTGAAAGAGCAACAAATTACTTGAATGGGCTCAGTGATATCACCAATGCCAAAGCTTAACATTTACTGCCATTCATATGTTTGAAGCTTGAAAGAATGATAAAGTGTGTTTCTTTTAGTTTGTGCAGGTGGTCAATGTGGTGTATTGCTAGCTATTAGTGTTATCTGGAGCTTGTACCTGGATGGGTAATTTATTCGGTATTCGTCATATGGCCTGATTCTCAATTCTAAAGGCAGATTGGAGACGACATCAACTTCATCCAACCCCATCTGGTTTTCTCGAGTGACGTCTATGGTGTATATTTTATTTTCATTTCTGCTCTAGTACGTGTGGAATAAGAGCTCAGAGTTGCCGGAGCTATTCCTTGTGGGGTGGACAATGGCTGGTGCCAAAAGATACCTGGGATCAGGGTGTTCCCGCCAATGTACACCTTTTGTGGAACTCATTTGTAATGTCAATGGATCTTCCTTATTTGAATCAATATGGTTTAACATTGTAAGGCTAATGCACTGAACAAGGCTACTAGTAATGGTATCTGATAAATTATTATAAGATTAATCGAGATGGTTCAACATCTTGAGGTCTTCAATCTCCGATGGAATGGAACAAAATAATGACACGTTAAGTTAAAGATATTTTTTGAGTCTACCCATTTGACCCATTTTAGTTTTCGCTGTTCTTTGGTTTGTTTCACAAGAGTGGGTGTACAGTTTCATGTTTAACCCATTTCGTATTTTGTAATTTAATTGTTTGACCCAGTTCAGTTTTATCTATATTTTTAGGACAATCCATAACTACACCTATTTTGTTAATTAAACTTCCATTAAGTAGTAACTTTGGCAACACTCTCAAATCTCAAGTTATATCAAAATATTCGAGCTGATTTATGTATCAGAAATCCACTTTGGTAATTATTGACACATTTTTAATACAGTATACTTGCAGTAATAATACAGTATACCAAACATGAGGTTAACTTTCTATAAAATTGAACCATACATTGCTCGAAACGAGAAGAGGGGGAAGGCTTGAGCTTTCTCATTTAGATATTTAAGAAAAAGTCAAAGAACACGAACAACATTAGGCTGTTCATTAAGGAATCAAACACCAAGTAGCACTTAAGTAGAATTCAGTACCACAAATTGGATTCATGGAAATGAAACCACACTTACAAACATGCTTGATACATATGATACGTCACCAGGAAAGAAACGTAATGTTACGTAACGTTTATTAAGTTGTCTTGTACACTTATGCAACAAGAAAATTAAACCACAATTACAAAAAACTTAACATTTATTTAACTACGACATGCACTCTCCTTGTTGCAGTTACTCTCAACTTCACCATACCTGAAAGTGTTCAAAAGACAAGAAAACAAATACCATTTTAGTGATGATTCATTGACCAACTCACGTAAAATCACACTCTCCAAAAAGAGAGAACGGAGTACCTTATATATTTTTAAGCACATTGAGAATATGCTGCAACTCATTGACAACAATTCCAATTTTTAGTCGTTGGGGTGGGGAATCCACAGAGCATGATATTCCAATCTTGATAGTTGCAGCCAAACATTCTTCCACTTTCTTTGCATTCGCTTCCGTACTTTGCAGCACAATTGCATCATTATCAATAACATCAATTACATGATCTGGTAATGCCATGTAAGCAAATTTATGAAGGCTAAGACCTTCAATAAACATGCCGTCTGTGGGCTTTTTACCAGTCATCACCTCTAGAAATAATATTCCAAAACTGTAGAGGTCCCCACAACTTGTCATCTCGCTCCCGATACCATACTCTATAAATAAAATACAATTAATTAATTTACAAACTTTAACCTGTAAATAAATATAAGCATCATGGAATAAAAGAGGAATTACCTGGAGGTGCATAACCAATTGTTCCTTTAACCCCGGTTGAGTTGTTTTGGTTTAAGTCTGTACCAAGTAGTCGAGCTAAACCAAAGTCTCCAACATGAGCCACCATATCATCATCAAGTAGAATGTTACTTGGCTTCAAGTCACCGTGAACAATCGTTGTTTGGCAGAGATTGTGAAGATAATCAAGTGCAGTGGCAACATCTCTAAGAATATTTATTCTTTGAAGAAGGTTCAACTTCGATGTATTTTCACTTGAATGAAGCCAATCGTGTACACTTCCATTCGGCATAAACTCATAAACCAGAGCTTTAAAATCATTTCCTTGGAAATCAGCACTTGAACATGAAGTTATTATCTTCAACAAATTACGGTGCCGAATATTCCGCCAAGCTTCACATTCTGCTAGAAAACTTTTGTGAGCTCCTGGATTTTCAAGACGTAGAACTTTGATTGCAACAAATTTGCCATCATCGGAATCGAGGATCCCTTTATAAACACAGCTGAATGCACCTTGTCCAATCAAATTTGCTGCAGAGAAGCCATCAGTAGACTTGAGAAGTTGATTGTAAGAAACCTTAATGAACCGTTCACTACCTGATGACTCAGATGGTTGACTATTTCGTTTCTTCATACACAAAAGATATACACACCATAATATTATGACCAACGTCGCTGCAATCACGATGACTAATATGAAGAAAGGAAACCTTTTTTTCTTACTACCCGTCTCCTTGCATTTGGGTAACTTAAGTGTAACCAAACCACCACAAAGCCTATCATTCCCCAAAACTGAAAATGCACTTGTATTGGCAAACACTCCTTCAACCGGTACTTCACCCTCAAAATCATTAAAGGATAGGTTCAAATACTCTAAGGACTTCCATTTGCCTAAAAATTGTGGAATTCTACCTGATAAACTATTTTCAGAAATGTCGAGTACCCCCAATCCTCCCAATGAACTAAATGAAGGTGGTATTACCCCTTCAAATCTGTTGCCACTTAGGTTTAACGTTGTAAGGCTGACACACTCACCAAGGTTACTAGTAATGGGGCCTGATAAATTATTATAAGATAAATAGAGCTCGCTCAACTTATTGAGGTTTTTAATCTCTAATGGAATGGAACCAGAAAAGCGGTTTTGAGAAAGATCTAAAAAATAATTTAGTGATGAGAATTGAAGAAGTTGCTCGGGTATTTTACCACTAAGTCTATTGTCAAAAAGGCTTAACCCATTAAGTTGTTTACAATTCCCAAGGCTTGATGGAACATGACCTTCTAATTTGTTGGATTCAAAAAAAAGTTCAGTCAACAATGATAAGTTCCCAATGGCATCAGGTATAGACCCTGAAAATTGATTGCTATCTAGATCAAGAACTTGTAGCTTTTGTAGTTTACCAATGGTAGTGGGGATATTTCCTTTGAATAAATTAGGCCCTAAATCTAAAATGGTTAAACCAACTAGACTACCTATACTTGAAGGGAGGCTTCCAAATAATTGATTGTCTCCTAAATATAGAGAGTTGAGTTGATGAGAGAGATTACCTATTGATATTGGAAGCACTCCTATAAGGTTGCAATTAGAAAGGTCCAACCTTACTAATCTGGTGCAGTTTTTCAAAGAATCAATAAACCTCATGTCATTAGCTTCTCCGCGTCCATGGAAGTTGTTATCATATAATCTAATTATTTTAATATCTCTTAGTTTTGAAAAGTCGATAGTCAACTTCCCACTAAAATTGTTGTGACTCATTTCAAGTATTCCTAATTTTGAACAATTAGAAATCGAAGGTGGAAGAACTCCGGTCAGTTCGTTATCCCTTAACTGAAGCCACTCAAGATTTGGGAGATGATTACCAATTTCTGAAGGAAGACTACCAGTGAGGTGATTTTCAGCTATGGTTAAATTAACTAGGAGTGAGAGGTTGAAAATGGAATGAGGGATGCTTCCATGTAAGTTGCAGTCGCCAGAGTGAAATTCCGTCAAGCTTTTCCAAAGACCCAAGGAATCTGGAATACTCCCACCCAACGGGTTCCCGACAACAGCGAATACTTCCATTGTTGTGATATTCCCCAAGAAAGGTGGGATTCCACCAGTTAACTTATTGTCTTCAACTACAAAGCGAGTAAGTTTAGAATAAACTCATATCCTTGGGTATGCTTCCAACTAGCTTATTTTGAGCGAGCCAAAGCACTTCGAGGTTAGAACAACCAGACAAGTTTGTTGGAATGACTCCACTGAATTTGTTTCTGTTAAGATAAAGATAACGTAGCCTAGATAGACGACCAAGTTCATGAGGAATGGTTCCTTGAAAGCTGTTGTTTGTGAGATGAAGCTCACGGAGGAAACTTAGGTTTCCTACATGACAGGACAACGAGCCTTCTAAGCCTTGCGAAACCAGTTGTAAAGCAGTCACTCGTTTGTGTCGCTTTCCACATGAAATACCACTCCAGTCACAGAAATGAAAGGAATGGTTCCACGAGGTTAGAACTTTGTATGGATCTTGGGTGATCATTGACTTAAATGACAACAACGCAACATAATCAGTCTCATTACTGCCATAGGAAGCAGAGACAGTGGCGGAAGTAAGACATATAATCATGAGACCATAAAAGAGAATTGAAATATGAGAGGAAGATGATAAGTAACTTAATGATTGTGGTGACTTCATTTTTGGAAATTTACAGTATTGGCTTTTTATCCTTAGTTTTGCATGTTAACGCTTTTAATAACATGCGACTGGTGAAATGAATTGGCAAAAAATACGCCTGCAATCATTTATATATTAACAAATAAAACTGAACGTATTATAATAACTAAAGTTCCTTAACTTTAATGTTTAACTTTTGTGAAGAGGATGCCGGCCATCAAATTTTTTTTGTATAATCATAAAATAACACTCAAAACTCTAAAAATTTTAAGAAGACTTGAGATAGGGATGACTTGGGATATGGAAGACTACACTTATATTGCATATATCGTAGACAAGTACTAACATTTCACCTTAACATCCCCAAAAAACACCCACATCAATAACATCCCAAGTTAAACTTTAACATCCCAAAAAACACCCACATCAATAACAAACACTTCATTACACTTCATTTTTTCTTAATGGTGATAACGTCCGTTAGGGTCCTAACACAGCCGGCTTAACGCCCAAATAACGCCGGAGGTCCGTTGGGTAACGCCCCATAACGCCCGTTAAGTCTCTTCTAACGCTCGTTAGGGCGTAATGGATGTGCATGCTCTTAGTTTTGCATGTTAACGTTTTTAATAACATGACTAAGACATTTGATTGAGAATATATGTATACGCCTGCAATCATTATGAAAATGAAAATTCCTTAACTTTAATGTTTAACGTTTATAAAGAGGATGCCGGCCATCAACAAATTCCTTATCAAGACAAAATTTTGCATAATCACCGAAGACTTAAGAAGACATGGGATAGGGAAAACTTTTAAGAGGACCAAGAAAAAATGACTTATAATATCTATTTTCCATGTATAATCACATGAGACTTTTAAGAAGACTTGAGATAGGGAAGACTACATTTATATTGCATATATCGTAGACAAGTAACTAAGAGTGATGTTCGTAGCCGCACTTCGTTGCGTACTTCACTACAAAAAAATGTAACATTTGGCACTACTTTCTCGTGCCAAAAATGCAAAGAAAGTCGACCCAAAGTAAAAAAGGCACGACATGTCGTGCCTTTTTGGTAGACCCTTTTTTGTTGACCCAAAAAAATTTGGCACGAAAAAGCCTTTGAATGTTTGGCACGACAAAAGTGTGGGGCCCAAAAGGAATTCAACCTGAAAATACACTCTGGCACGACATACGTACTTTTGCATAATGGTACCACAATGTCGTACCAATTTTTTTTATTTATTTATTATTTTTTTAATATATATCTTTTTAAAATAATGATAAAAAGAAATTTTAAACACAGAAAGGCACGACAAAGTCATGCCAAACTGTAATACCACGCGGCACAGGATATTAAACGGGACGATACACGTGGCCTTGTGGTGCAGAATGGGACGACACATCTGGTGTATATTATGGACGACAATGTCGTCCCTAATAATTCTGGGTGGGCAAAAAAAATGCAGCAAATGCAGTTTTTACATATTTTTTCCGGATTTTTTTGGGGAAAAAATCTACCAAAACAAATAGAACCAGTAATCAATCACAATCCACAATACCAATTCGACAATATGATACAATACCAAATTACAAAACGGATCCAATAACATTCCACAATTCCATGATACCATTCAACAAATACGATACAAAGCAAAATACTCTTAAACTATACAAGGAGCAAATTTCCTAAATAACATGTCTCAAACTAACAAGTCACAAGCTTATAAAGCTAACATGTCTCAAAGTTATAAAGTTAATATAAATACACGATAACATTCGACAAATTCAATACTATTCCATAATATTAATAAGTCTAAAATTCACAAACTAACTTCCCGCCTACTACTCATAGAACTCGCCGCCCGAATCGCCGCCCGACTCGTCGCCCGCCTCATTATTATCCTCAATATTATCATCATTATTATCAACATGATCATTTTGGCGCAAATGAGGATACAAAGCCTCCAACATTATCATCTTCTTAAAAGTCTCATGATATACATGGAAAATAGATATTATAAGTCATATTTTCATGGTCCTCTTAAAAGTCTTCCCTATCCCATGTCTTCTTAAAAGTCTTCGGTGATTATGCAAAATTTTGTCTTGATAAGGAATTTGTTGATGGCCGGCATCCTCTTTATAAACGTTAAACATTAAAGTTAAGGAATTTTCGTTTTTATAATGATTGCAGGCGTGTATTATTTTGCCAATTATTGCTATAAAAACTTTGACTAGCTAGTATATATATATTCTCAATCAAATGTCTTAGTCATGTTATTAAAAACGTTAACATGCAAAACCAAGAGCATGCACATGCATAACGCCCTAACGGGCGTTAGAAGGGACTTAATGGGCGTTACCCAATGGACCTCCGGCGTTATTTGGGCGTTAAGCAGGCTGCGTTAGGGCCCTAACGGGCGTTATCACCATTAAAAAAAAACGAAGTGTTTGTTATTGATGTGGGTGTTTTTTGGGATGTTAAAGTTTAACTTGGGATGTTATTGATGTGGGTGTTTTTTGGGGATGTTAAGGTGAAATGTTAAAGCTGATGTGGCGCTGACGTGGCTCGTGTTAAACTATAACTCAAGTTACGGATGTGCATGCTCTAAGGATAAAAAGCCAATACTTATTCCTAGACGTCAAAAGTGACAAACAATCACTTCCCTCCAAAATTAATACCAAACAGACCAATATCACAAATAATTACCAAGCTAAGTGCCAAGACCAAAAACCACACCAAGACACAGTAACCAACAAATTCCAAAATTATTAGTACCCAAGACCACCAACAGATCTCTATCCCACAAAGAAAAGATATTAGAACATATCTAATTCCATATAGCCTTATTCATTTGACAGGATTAAGCTAAAATATTGCTCATTTGTTCTGGCGAACACGTTCATGCCATCGTCATCACACCATAAGTATTGTTTTAACTAAGAGTGTTGTTCGTAGCCGCACTTCGTTGCGTACTTCACTACAAAAAAATGTAACATTTGGCACTACTTTCTCGTGCCAAAAATGCAAAGAAAGTCGACCGAAAGTAAAAAAGGCACGACATGTCGTGCCTTTTTGGTACACCCTTTTTTGATGACCCAAAAAAATTTGGCACGACAAAGCCTTTGAATGTTTGGCACGACAAAGCCTTTGAATGTTTGGCACGACAAAAGTGTGGGGCCCAAAAGGAATTCAACCTGAAAATACACTTTGGCACGACATACTTTTGCAAAATGGTACGACAATGTCGTACCATATTTTTATCTTTTTAAAATAATGATAAAAAGAAATTTTAAATACAGAAAGGCATGACAAAGTCGTGCCAAACTGTAATACCACGTGGCACAGGATACTAAACTGGACGATACACGTGGTCTTGTGGTGCAGAATGGGACGACACATCTGGTGTATATTAGGGACGACAATGTCGTCCCTAATAATTCTGGGTGGGCAAAAAAATGCAGCAAATTCAAATCTACCAAAACAAATATAACCTGTAATCAATCACAATCCACAATACCAATTCGACAATATGATACAATACCAAATTACTAAACGGATCGAATAACATTCTACAATTCCACGATACCATTCAACAAATACGATACAAAGTAAACTACTCTTAAACTATACAAGGAGCAAATTTCCTAAATAACATGTCTCAAACTAACAAGTCACAAGCTTATAAAGCTAACATGTCTCAAAGTTATAAAGTTAACATAAATCTACGATAACATTCGACAAATTCAATACTATTCCATAATATTAATAAGTCTAAAATTCACAAACTAACTTCCCGCCTACTACTCATAGAACTCGCCGCCCGACTCGTCGCCCGCCTCATTATTATCCTCACTATTATCATCATTATTATCAACATGATCATTTTGGCGCAAATGAGGATTATTTTGTGAGTTGTACTGGTTAAGGTCTGGTGGCGGCATTGCATAGTTCGAACTAGAACCCGGGCACGTAATAGAGTTGGGAAAGGTGGGGCGATAACAACCGGCAAATGAATTATTGGGGTCGAAAATGGGAGCTTGGAAACCATAAGGGCCGGGAATGGGAGGTTGGAAACCAACAGGGCCGGGAGGGGGAAAAGGGCCAGGAATGGGTACGGGGAAAGGGAACATGAAATGGGTTACCTTGTGAGTTGTAGTGGGTGAAAAACTGCTAAAGGTAAGATCCGAATGCCCCAACTGTGGCTTGGGCCGCGACAGCCTATTCCCTAGCCGCGTAAGCGTCTTCCTCAGCCTAACGAGCCCGTTCTTGCGCAGCCTTGGTTTCCCTCATCGCCTCTGTCATATGCTCCCTAGTAACGTAATCTTGAGCAACATGCCCACGTATGAACCTGCGAGATGTTGAGCCACCACCAGGTAACCTCCTGCCCCTGCCTGCCATGTTCTGGCGGTTGTCACTCGAGACTATACGCTCCAATATTTCTATCTGCTCATATGTACGTGATGACACCGGCTCGACTTGCTCTTGAAGGGCCCTCATCTCATTACGTGTAATTTCAAAAAAAGTAAGTTAGGAAAAAAATAATAAATGAGAAGTAACTTAATATAATGATTCATGTTAAGAGATAAATTACTTACGTAAGACGTCTCGTTCTCCCTATTCTTAAATGTGCCATCTTTTTTTGAATGGCCCTTCCTCCAAGTTTCAATGAGGTCTTCATTTTGATTGTTATTGTTGACCCTCTAAACATACAATATAAAATAAATTGATAACGAGGTAAATATAAACAATATAAAAACCTTTAAAAATCACAAAAATTAAAACGAGTCTTACATAATTGTTTCGTCCTTGAACGAATGACTGTCGACCTTGGTGAGTTAAAATCTTGTTTTTAGATCGATTTTCTGCATTTTTTTTTCGATCTTGCCATCCGTTTCGGGTCGCACCACCAGTCAACCAACATCTCTGATGCAGGTTTTACAGACCAGGTCTTAATATTTATAGTGTCTCGCTATACCTATGGTCTACCCTAATGCACTAACGGGCAGTGTACCCGATCGCGTGTAGTGTAGTAAATGGTAAAGCCGAGGTCGTCCCAAGAGCTATGTGTGTTGGATTATTACTAAGTCTAGTGTCACAGAATAATTGTTTCGATAGGGAATTAATTAATTAAACTACTAATGCAGAATAAAGCAGATAAATGGGTAAAGGGAAATCAATAGAGGAATAGTGGTGCTAACCTAGTCAATCCTCCTAGCTAGTTATGTCTACGTCTACCTATTTCCAATTACTTCAGGTGGGGTCAAATTCGAGAGGACATCATTTGGTCAATTCGCCCTAACCTATCAGCAAAGATGCTACCACAGGAGAAATCAGGCGCACCGTCATAAGTCCTGTTGTTCCTGGTCCCCTAAGCCGAGTCATTAAGTACCGCTACATGCTAGATTCTAAATAGTGGGTGCCCGACCGTTAGGAACTTAGACACTACACCCCCCAATTCTTAAGTTCATCCAAACGATAGGTGATCAGTTGGTCAAATCGCACAAGTAGAAAGGGTCGTCAGTTGGTCATATCTTACCCTTCCCGTCTCAGTCCGCTCACCTAGGGTCAGTTGGTCATATCTCCTAGGCAATTGGCCTCTACCTCCATTCAAAACTACCCAACCAAGGGTGACTACCAAAGAACTATGCATGCATACACTTAGAAATAATTGTCCGGAAGTAAAGGTAAACGCAAACAAAACAATTAAGGAATCATAACTAGCCTAGCACCAAAGGGTGCTTAGCCGCTCATATTAATCATGCAAATCAATTCAATATTCAAAGGTACGAAATACATGAATTGAAAGTAAAAGAAATATAAAACACTAAAGCTTATCGTAATGGAGTGACTTCTCCCTTGGAAACAGCTCCGTATGCTCCCCTAGACCTGCCTTGAGTTTTTTCCCACGTTCTCAGAGAGTTGTGTGTGGAATGGGATGATTAGAAATACTGAAATTCGTGGGGTATTTATAGGCCAGGTCTGGGTTACGGCGTAACCAATATATATTGGTTACGCCGTAACCTTCTATTAAGTCGTAAATGCACTAGATCTGCTAGTTACGGCGTAACCTAATAAGTGGTTACGCCGTAGTCTTCAATAAACACGGTTACGTCGTAAGTGATGCAGTAGTTACGGCGTAAGTATCAGCGGCGTGGATCCTCATTTGACCTAATGTAGTTACGTCGTAACCTTTGGGAAGAGTTACGCCGTAACCTCTTGATAAGTTGGTGTTCTAGGTCACGCAATAGTTACGGGGTAATGTGAGAGAGGAGTTACGCCGTAACTTCTTCAAAATAGGCATACAGTGATAAATCTTTAGTAATGTTTCCATTTCCGCGTCTCTTTAGCTCCAATGCTCGTAATTTACCTGAATGTGGAAAACAATGGAAAACAAGCGTAAATCCATATAAATGATATAAATAACGAGCATTATTGGGGGGAAATTGACACTTAATATTCAGGACTATTTGATGTTATCAAATATCCCCCCACTTGAACTCTACTTGCCCTCATGTAGACCTTATTAGATAGATTCCTAAAAAGATATCTCCCAAAACCTGGAAAATATGAGTTTTCAAATCCCTTATGCTAGAATAAAACAAAGCCGAACACCACACGAAAGAGGAACAAACACTCAAGTCTCTCAACTATTCTAAGTGTCAATGTCGGGGTGATCACTCAATCGCACAGTCATAGCATGTATTCTATCATAAGCTTGGCGGTTACACAAATCTCCACCACTAGAGTTAAGGGCTAAACAATTCTCGAAGGAAATATAGGTAGACACGACAAAGGTTAAGGGGTGACTCGTCATTACTAACATGTCACGGCGAAGTGGACAAAATCAATGATACATGACCAAATCCATGGCCAAGACACCAAAGATTGCTCGCTGCATCACCTAGACATGCTTCATGACTAAAGGGTAGGATAAGACATGGGATATATAGTTGGTGGAAAATGAAAAACAAACAGGTAGTCAAAATATATAACCAAGTCATCACAATTTACCGTCCGCCCAAAGTTCAAGTTTAGAAGTCTAGAAACCGGATCATGAAATGCAAGGTAGATGTGTCATTAGAGGACGTCGTGATGGGCACACCACATTTTTCTTCTTCTGTTGGCAAAACTACCAACTCTAATCATCAAATGTGACCGAGGTGGCCTCCTCGATACTAATCAATAAAGCTCATACTATAGTGCTAATAACATCGCACTTTTCACTATCATAACTGAAC